>CM023411.3:33212080-33663055 GCA_004368105.4 Eucalyptus melliodora | reverse complement strand
TTTCATGTCAGTAAATTGCTTTTCAAAATCTTCATTGGATGCAGATCACCAATATTGTATTTCACAGAAAGAGAAATTGCTATCTCGATGTAAATGAATACAACAGCAAATTATTGAAGACACAAGCATCATAGATAACTTTTTGCATAATGTATCTCTGATCAAAGTTATGGCTAAAGTCAGAGTTAAAAGTTAACACCACAGCCAGATCCAAGCCTGAGAGACCTAGAGCCAGTCACTCAACAGACAAGCGCTAAACCAAGATAAAGCGAGCAATCTAGTAAAATCACTAACACCTTCTGGAACTTCCAAGAAAACCTTGCGCTAATAACACAACTGTTAGTGCATAGTAGTGCTAGGTAAAAACTGGTGCGCTTTTTAGAATCTTAGCAAAAGCTTTTAAACTTTTTGAGCAGGTTGGTTCAACCGCACTTCACGCGAGGCATTGACTAAACTATTGCTCTATGTTCTTGGAGAAGTCTGTATGATTCTAATCTAAATACCCTTTCATCAATCAAGGAGACAGCAATCTAAATACCCTTTCATCAATCGAGGAGACAGCAATGACAGTTCATGCTATCAAAAGAGAATGCTTTGAATGACTAATGATGTTGATCACTAGGCATTAAAATGAACAACCGTAAACTAAGGAATGCAAGCAATAAACTTATAGATTTAGTAGGTTAGTCTACATGTATGGTTATGCAGATACGAGAAAACTAACAACAGATTTAAAAGCTTGTCTATACATTTGACAAGATGCCTATAAATTGTTGAACAAAACATATCCTTATATATAATTGTGCACATACTGTTATAAGGGTTCTGAAATCATGGATGCAAAGAAAATGCCAATTTCTACCTTTGCTTGTCCTGATTAAGGCTGGCATTTATAAGAGCACGAGCTGCTGCAACAACCCGGCAACCACCAAGGCTACAACACAAGCAACGAGCACAGGAATACGTTATATGTCCGTATTTAGATAATTTGGCCATGGTACAGAAGTAGCTATCCAAAAGCATCAGAATGTGGCTTTCAGTTAATATGGAACTAGGCCAATGATATAATTTAAAAGCCTATTTACGGGTTATCGTATGCACATTTTACAGACTTGACAGTATGCATACACAGTTATCACCATATTTTACAGACTTGACAGTAATGCACCGCATACACCACTTAGCATCGAATGTGGCTTTCAATTAATATGGAACTAGGCCAATGATATAATTCAAAAGCCTATTGGTTATCATATGCACATACAGACTTGACAGTAATACCCATACACTTAGTTGGGAGTTATCTCGTTGGCTAATGTTTCCGAACAATAAGGCAGATCAAATCACAAGGTTCAAAACGCTCATGCTCAAATTTCTTCACGCGCTAGTCCCATTGGAATGTACTAGACAGTGTCCACACGCGCCTTGGCCAAACAAAACCTAAATATTGGATATGGAAATCTACCGTTATCTGGTTTTTCCAACAAACACGAACTCAGGCCACTGATCAGCCTTCTAGCAAGCGCATAATTCAAACAGATTGATCTTTCCTAATGCAGCATGCTAAGAATATGACTAAAAGGGGAAACTTTCAAACACAAGGGCTGGAAATGTTCTACTCTTGAAGATGTTGATTATTTCATGTCAAGAAATTTTTAAGAAAATTTCACGCATAACATACCAATAAAATCGAATAGTTACCCTTTTTGGAAATTAAAGTAAATTGTTTATCTACCTGTTACCACCTCCTTTGATCAGATGAGCAGCAGTAGTGACTTTAGTATAATCCACGCTCCTTGCACTCCTGAAAACAATCATCAAAATCAACCACCGATTATTAGTAACCGAGAAGCCAGAAAATAATAAAAACTTGGAGCACGCAACCGTCAAAGTCAAGAAAATTGAAGTTTACAGAAGGTCGGCTAAATCTCTCATGCTGTTGTCACCGTCACTCAGGAAATTGTCGATGACATTCATCATGAGATTTGGAAAATTTGAGTTTTGTGATCTCCTGGTCTCCTCATACTCTCCATCCATGATACCCTAGACAAATGGTAAAAATGGAGATGCGAAATGTCAACTCTCAAAGAGGAGAAATAACTATCAAAGTGACAGACACTTGGTAAGATCTTCTGTAATATGTTTAACACCAAGCTAATTCTCCAACCATGAAAAGGAATTAAAAAAAAAAAAAAAAAACCATGTTCATCTTCCCTTTATAGCCGATACAATAACCCTCCAAAAAAAGAAAAAAGATCATTTCGCAATGGCAAAATGCACAATAAAATATTAAGTGAAATAATTTTACGGATGGTCGGGTGGACAAAACCTAGTGCTACTCGTCCCATGGTACACATATACGAGAAATAATCTGCATTTTCCTACAAAAGAAGCAGTCAAGATGGACTGCATAATCATGCATATATACATGGACCGAGATAAGACGATCAAAAGCTCATGCTCATCAACTTAAAAGAGGGTTTGCTCGCTCGTCATTCAGGAAACGAAATGGACGATCACTTCTTTTGCCAGGCGAAGGATGTCAAAATCTAAAAAGTGCAGATGACTGATGATCAAGCAAAAAGAGAGACGCCAAGGAGATGGAAGGTATAGGGAAGCGATCACCTCGTGCTTCAAGGTGTTGATGTAGTCCTGGAGCATCCGTTGAGCCATTTCCCTACTATTTTTTTTTCCTCACGCAACGCAGAGAAAAATAATGAGATGTAGAGCAGTAAAAGAATATTTAGAAGAATTGTTTTGCCAGTGATTCGAAGGCAGGGCTTATATAGGAACGCTTGACATTATTAGGCTTCTGGTTTAGTGCTGCAAAAACTGAGAAAGTACTTGACGAGGTTGCACTAACGCATCTTCACCATCGGTCACGAACCAGCACGAAGAGTCAGCACGAGGCAAAAGATGCAATCTTTAGGACATCCTCGCACACCCATCTGCACGAGAACCGAGATGGGTTGTGCCAATTCCTCTCTCCGAGACGACGTTTCATCTTTGCGGGCTGCATCTCGGGCGAAGCGTTATCGCTTCGGTTGGACAGAGGGAGGGGAACGCTATGGTAGAGACGCACACGCGCCCCACGCGCCGCCAGACCTAGACTTCGAAGCGACCCCTCCAACGGCTCCTACTGTTTTCTTCTCATTTTCGGGGCTGAGGAGGTGCGATTTGCCTGGCGAAAAAACCCAGCTTTGATTAGGTTTCCGATGTATTGAAAACCCAAATTTTCTATTCGTGACTTGACCAACGGAAGGTCAAAATGAGGTCAAATAATTTAATAGCTTTTTTTTTCTCCCTCTTTTTCACTAAATCTTTCTAATCATTTTGTGGCTGGAGAGTTATTAAGTATTTTTCCATATCTAATAGTCATTTAGTAGTGATAGCTCGGTCTAACCAAAACTTTGTTGAAATTACCTTAAACCACCTCTTATGACGAGGAGTTCCAGTAAATAGAATTGACATATTTTGAGAGGATAAACTAATTAGGAATCTCTTATCCGGAAAAATGAAGAAGAAAAGAGCTAAAGAATAATCTTAAAATATGTATAGAATCAAGTCATTATCTGATTTATAAGCATCCTGTATTGGTAAGTCCATTTTTCTAAATGGACTATCTTTAGGAGATCATTGTAATGGGCAATATAACCAAATGAATAGAACCTAATATAACTAAATGGAAGATTTGCTATCTTATTAGAGCAAATTAATAGGGGATACTACAAAGAAGGCCACACGGTTGAATGACAAACCGTCCCTAAAGCTGAAAAAGCCATTCTAATTGTACGAGCGATAGCACTACAGCCATCTTTATCCAACTCTCAAGGTTCTCTCTCTGTGACTTGCCATGGAGACCGTTATGGTTATTATTATTATGTTGGTGTTGGAGCAGGGAAGACGAAAGTGATTGCCGCTTACTTGCTGGCCGTTTTGGGAGGGAACACTTCCCCAATTGCTGATGAGTTGAAGGACATTCTTGGATCAGGCGGTGCATGCTCCTTCATTTCCTTCCTTTGCCATTGATAACGTTTGAATTTTCTTTTGATTGTTTCATGTTGGAAGCGTATGTGAATCATTTGTGGTATGGTTTATTGATTTTTCTTTTTTTGGTTTCTTATTTCTGAAGTTGTCTCATTTGTAATTTGACATTGTTTGTCCTAGCGATAGGAACCCAGTTTTTGGTTAGAGTGCGTGATGCTTGTTTTCGTTAGATTTTCCCATTACTTGCTGAAAGTGGAATTTTCAATATGTCGTAGGTGGGGTTTCCTTTCTATGTTCATGTGTTGAATGAAATCCGCATGGTCTCATGAAGTGGAAAGGCATTCGTGTCAAAGTTCCAATGACAAAATTGTTATAATTATAGTTAATGGATCAACGAAAGCTAATACATTGAGATACGTCTTTTCTGTTCACATATCCATTGAATTCATGAATGCCCTAAACTTTTCTATTCATGTATCTATTAAATTCATGAAATTCCTAAATTCATGTATCTTTTAGTTCATATACTTATTGAGTTCACGAATCTCTTGAATTCACGTGTCTCTGGATTCATGAATCTCTTAAATTCACGTATCTCTTTATTCATGAATTTTGTGGATACATGCATCTATTTAATTCATGTATCTCTTTTGTACATGAACTAAAAAGCTCTGTAAATATATAGAAGCAAAGAGCTTCAAAATAGTGGTTTTTCGACTCGATTCCAAAAGAGATTTGAAATACATCCCCATAAAGAATAACACACCAAAACGCAAGACGGCCAGTTTTTGCAATTTGGGCAGATTTATGTATATGGGAAGTTAGGACTGTAGCTACTCATAGAGCCTTGAGCAAGGACAAAACTCCGTTGGAACATCCAAATGAAGTGAAGCAGAAATCTAGCGAAGCAGAAATGGAGTGATGAGAGGACGACAAATTATTATAGGACGTGCGGGAATAAGCTGGAGAAACCCGAACGAAGACTTCATGCGATCGCCGAACTCGCAATTTGCCGACCAAAACTAGAGTGAACCAGAAGGACTAATGTGTCTAATTTCCCCACATTCGATCGAAAGCATGTAAGATTAAATCCTACACAGACACCGCCTAAGTAATCCTAAAAGTTGATGTTCTTCCAAGTCTCCTTTTTTTTTTTTCCATCCAGAACATAATCCTCTACTGCTTCGACTTTTAAGCGTGTATTTGGTAGTTTCTGCATAGTTATTCCATATTGATCTGAGAATGAACGATTTCTCAGATACCGGAAATCAACTTTACTGCCTTAGAAGATCTAGATGTTCATTACCTGAGAATGATAAACGAACATACAGTAATTAGGTGGATAGTTAGCTGAAAGAAGGGCATAATTCTCCACCTCATTAATATATAGCAGAACTTCATCAACAACTTTCCTGAACAGATGAAATCTTCTCGTCTGTATATAAATAGGAAGAAGTCGATGATCCATTTTCAACAAAATCTAGAAACATATTTCTTCATCAAGAAGTAGCCAAATGAAAGCAAGCAAGAGGCGGCTAAAGAAATGTCTGGAGTCCACTAATTTTTTATAGAGAAGTCCACAAAAATATCCCTGCAAATAGCAGTAGTATGATTTTATTGACTAAACTAGTTTTTCACAAAGCTCCTATTGCATTTAATTCAAGCGAATGGATTAAAAATGGGTCTAGGTCCAATTAGTGGACCAATATAATATAGACTCTTTAGCAAATAATTTAGCTCAAAACTGAAATTGTCTTAGGAAAGTTCACAAAGCTCTATGCTAAGAAGTCATGCGAAAGTATAAACAGTCAAGGAGTTACTCATGTAAGAAGTCATGAAATAAACTCTCTATCATCACCAACACCTCTATCACCGGTACTAAACATGTCCATACTAAATAAATTACCCCACTGAACTTTGTCCTGGTCCATCCATCATCAAATACATGTCACACATATACGTGTACATCACTAACCAAAAACTATTATCAATACCGAAAACCATGCTTTCCGTCATATTTTTCAATAATACTCCAATCCAAGGAAACACCAACAGCTTTTATCCCCTCCCGTCTCGACTCTTGGTTGAAGACTGCCCTCTCCATCTGCGGAAAACAAATCAACAGTTGGATCAGTAACGTAACAGGAGCAGCAAATGAATCATATTTAGCATCAAAATGAAGTCTCTGGATGATGTGTATAGGACAAAGATAAATCGCTGAAACTTAGAATTTTTCATTGTAAATGGCATAATATTTTGATGAGCTCAATCAGTTTCTACGTCCGTTAACACGGAGAGAAGATGCATCCTCAATTAGTTCAACCAAACTAAGGGCACTACTAATGGAATACTGCCGCAACATGATAACACGTGGAGGCATGAGACTCTGACTAGAGCTTAACCATAGACAAGCATCTCCCATTGCGAGTTCCCCCACTTTGTTTGCGTATAACGCTATTTGCAAATAGTAAAAAGACTGTATGAAATCCTCATATTTGCTTCCCTAAGATGTGAGGCTCATCTCGTATTCCCATAACAGTATTCTCTTTCTCATTCGTCTTCAGGACTTGCTCGCCGGTCTCTTGTTTATCAGGATGTTTTGAGTCCCAACTAACATTTTCTAAGTGTTTCTCCAGATTAATTGATGGCCTTATCGGCTTAACATTCATTCCTTTAATAATTCCAAAGCCTCTGATATCCCAAATTCATAAAGTACAAAGAGTTCTTGGCGAAATCATGAAGAATTGAGAATACTTTGGGTCTTTCAGGAAAGCATAAGCAGAGTTCTTTTAACAGAGGCAGTACCTGATGTAAGGTTCTGAGTTTGTCGCGAAAGTGGTAGTACTCATTCACCACCCGTTCTACATGATGTCTCGCAGCTAGAAGACAACCGCAGAGACATAAGTGTCAAATTGACCATCAATAAATACATAGGCAATAATTTTTTTAAAAATTGCAAAAACTAATGGAGAAGCTCATATCGCATGCAGTCAGTGGTTGGCATATGTTCACATAGTCAGCAACTCAGCAAGAACCATAAGCATTGTTAGGTTAAATCACATGCAAAGGTAAATAAGCTTCTCATTTTCAAGTCAGATATTCGTATTGGTATATTGCTTTTTTCTCAAAATCTTCACTGGATGCAGATCACCAAGTGCCATATTATTTTAAGGAAGAAAATTGCTGTCTTGATGTAAAATGAATACAACAGCAAACTATTGAAGACACCAAAAAGTCTCTAGACACAGGCACTAGATAACTTTTCGCATAATGTATCTTTGATCAAAGTTATGGCTAAAGCCAGAAGTTAAAATTTAACACCACAGCAAGATCCAAGCCTGAGAGACCTAGAGCCAGTCACTCAACGGACATGCGCTAAACCAAGATCAAGTGAGCAATGTAGTAAAGTCGCCCGACACCATTTGAATTTACGAGAAAACCATGCTTTTGCTAATAGCACAACTATTAGTGCATAATACAGTGCCAGGTAAAACCAGTGCAAATCTTTAGAATTTTAGCAAAAGTACCAAACTTTTCATGCACTCGGTTCAATTGCACTTCATGTGGGTATGGCTAAAACTATTGTTCTATGTTCTTGGAGAAGTCTGTGTATGATTCTAACCTAGATACCTTTCATCAATTAAGGAGACAGCAATGACAGTTACATGCTATTAAAAGACAATTCTTTGAATGACTAATGATGTTAATCGCTAGGCATTAAAATACAACCATAAAATAAGGAACGTAAGCAATAAACTTAAAGCTTTTAGGAGGTTAATTTACATTGTATATTATGCAAATACAAGAAAATTTAATAACAGATATATAAACGCTTGTCTACATTTGACAAGATGCCTATAATTTGTTGAACAGGAAACAAATCCTTAGATATAATTATGCACATACTGTTATAAGGGTTCTGAAATCATGAATGCAAAGAAAATGCCAATTTCTACCTTGGCTTGTCCCGATTAAGGCTGGCAGTTATAAGAGCACGAGCTGCTGCAACAACCCGCAACCACCAAGGCTACAACACAAGCAACGAAATACGTATACAAGTCATATTAGTAGTAAAAAGATGTCATTCAGTTAACAACTCGGAAAAATTAGATATCAAAATCAATACGACTGATTTCAGTCTAAATCATCCTACAAAGAACTAATCATCATTATGTCATTATTCAAACTACATCACTGTAAATTTGGCCAAATTTGCATGTGATCAAACTCATAAAGTTTAAAATGACAATTTCAAAGTTGTTGCTATGTTTGGCTGTTGAATATCATATACGTTATATGTCCGTATATAGATAATACGCCATGGCATAGAAGTAGCCCTCCAAATATTGAGGATTGGAATGCGGCGTCCAATTAGTATGGAACTAGGCCAATAATAACATTCAAAAAGCGGAGCCTATATAAGCGATGTCGTATGCACACTTTAAATTTGAAATAGACTTGAAAAGTCTGGCAACATCACAGATCCTTCATGATAGGCTTGATGTATATAATGCGCCGCATTCATCACTTAATTTGGAAGTTAACTCATTGACGGATGTTTCTGAACAACAATGCGGATCAAAAACACGAGGTTGAAAACGCTCATGCTCAAAATTCTTCACGCGCTAGTCCCATTGGAATGTACGAGACAGTTACCAAGCACGCGCCACAGCCAAACAAATTCTAAATAACGGATAAGTGATCTACAATCATCTGGTTTTCCAATAAACACGGACACACGCCACTGATCAGCCTTCTTGCAAGCGCATAATTCAAATAGGATTGATCTTTCCTAATGCAGCATGCTAAGAATATGACTAAAAGGGGAAAATTTCGAACACAAGTGCTGGAAATGTTCTCTTGAAGATGTTGATTATTTCATGTCAAGAAATTAATTTTAAGAAAATTTCACGCATAACATACCAATAAAATCGATTAGTTACCCTTTTTGGAAATTAAATAAATTGTTTATCTACCTGCTGCCCACTCCTTTGATCAAATGAGCAGCAGTAGTGACTTTTAGTATAATTCACGCTCCTTGCACTCACGGAAACAATCATCAAAATCACCCACCGATTATCGAGAGCAAAGAAACCAGAAAAGAATAAAAACGAGCGCAACCGTCAAAGTCAAGAAAATTGAAGTTTACAGAAGGTCGGCTAGCTCTCTCATGCTGTTGTCACCGTCATTCAGGAAATTGTCGATGACATTCATCATGAGATTTGGAAAATTTGAGTTTTGTGATCTCCTGGGTCTCCTCATACTCTCCATCCATGATACCCTAGACAGATGGTAAAAATGGAGATGCGAAATGTCAACTCTCAAAGAAAGAAATAACTATTAAAGTCATAGGCACTAGTAAGATCTTCTCTAATATGGTTAACCCAAAGCTAACTCTCCAACCATGAAAATTAAACTTAAAAAAAAAAAAAAAAACCATGTCCATCTTCTCTTTATAACCTATACAATAACCCTCCATCCAAAAAAAGAAAAAAAAAAGAAACTCATTTCGCGATGGCAAAACACACGGTATGATATCATACGAAATAATTTTACGGATCTTTGGTGGACAAGTGCTACTCATCTCATGGTACAGGTATACGATAAATAACAAAAGAAGCAATCGAGGTGGACTGTGGACTGCATATATACATAGACCGAGACAAGACGATCAAGAAGCTCATGTTCATCAGCTAAAAGTGGGCTTGCTCATCTCATCTTCAAGAAGCGAAAGGACGACTACTTCTTTCACCAGGCAAACGACGTCAAAATCTAAAACGTGCGGACGACTGATGATCCAGCAGAAAGAGACACTGCGGAGATGAAAGCGGTCACCTCGTTCTTCAAGTTGTCATCCCAATTCTGGAGCCTCTAGAGAGCCATTTCCCTCCTCCTTTCTTTCCCTCCCAACACAGAGCGATGTAGAAGGAGATGGAGCAAGCAAAGAAAACTAGGAAGTTATAAAAGTTAGGGTCAGATGTTTATATAGGGAAGCTGGACATTACTAGGCTCCGGTTTTGGCTCCCAGGCGAGGGAGCAAGGCAAGTCTAATGTGCCCCAAAACCGTGTGAGTACTTTAATGAGGGTGACAAGGAGTGCTCAAACACATTTCCATGCCCAGCCAAGAAGGAAAACCCAGCACGAGATCCCGCTGTCTTTTGGCAAGCAAAAGATGCAAATTTTAGAACATCCTCGCAACCCCCATGTGCACAAGAACAGAGATGTCAAACCGAATTTGGCAGGACGTGGCTGCGCCTGGAGCGAAGCTATGCAAGGGCACCGCCTTGGTTGGGCAAGAGAGGGAGTGAGGTATGGACGAGACGCCCATGCACCCCACGCGCCGCTGGACCCAGACTTGGGGGCACATGGGCCTGTCAATGGCTCCTTCTGTTTTCTTGACGTTTTCGCCGGTTGGAGCTTACTTAGCAACTCATGCACAGCTTGAACTGGAGTGGGGGAGCCAACCTCGTTTTGATCGAAGCTACAATTACTGTTTGAAAATCCCTTGATAAGGCAAAGAAATTCATTGCGTCAAGAAGGTGCAATTTACCTGACAAAAATACTCAGCTTTTAATTAGGTTTCCATATACAGGAAAGTGAAAATCTGTCTTTTTCAATAGTAGTCAATGAATTTTTTGTTCATGACATGATCAAAGGCATACCAGAGGAGGTCAACTGATTTCATACCCCGCTATAAAAAGCTTTCATACCTCTCCTTTTTTCCTTCTCCTCTTATCTTTATTACCAAAAACCACATCTTTTAGACTTAACATGTTTGGAGGATAATTAGAATTTTTTCAAAAAAATAAAGGCAAGAAATTCATTGTGAAGGTCAAGAAGGTGCAATTTGCCTAACAAAAAACTCTCTCAGCAACTTTAATTTAATTAGGTTTCCACGCATTGGAAAGTGAAAACCCATTTTTTAATAGTAGCCAGTGAATTTTCCATTCATGCATGACTAATGGATGGCCAAAGGAGGTCAACTGGTTTAATGAGCCACTGCCATAAAAGCTTTCATGCCTCTCTTCTTTTTCTCTCTCCTCCTATCTTTATTACCTTTTTTTTTGGTCAGAACCTATCTTTATTACCTTAAACCATTTGTTTTGACAAGGAGCCCTAGTGGATAGACTTAACATGTTTGGAGGGGATAAGGTAGTTAGAAATTTTTCCCGAAAAAACCCAAAGAAAAATGCCAGAGGAGGTCAACTAGTTGAATAGCCTGCTATAAAAGCTTTCATTCCTCTTCTTTTTTTTTTTTTTCTCTCCTCTTATCTTTATTACCTTAAACCGTCTTTTTTGACTAGGAGCTCTAGAGATAGACTTAACATGTTCAGAGGGATAAGCTAGTCAGGAATTTTTCCACAAAAATAAAGAAAGGCCAAAGAATAATCTTAAAGTAGGTGTGGAATTAAGTCATCACCTAATTTATGAGGCATCTACCATATTGGTAAGTATATCATTTTTCTAAAGTGGACCGTCATTAGAAAAGTATTGTAATGGGACGATATAACACAAATGAAGGAGTTGCTCTTGACCATTGCAAATAAATAGGGGACACTACAATGGAAACTAGTAGGTTGAGTGACAAAACCATCCCTAAAAGCTGAAAAAGACTAAATGGTTGAGCAACAAAACCGTCCCTAAAGACATCCCCAAACAAGTTTGTGAAGCCCATCGCCGGGGCAATACCCCTAAAAGAAAATTTAGGGACGGTTTGTTGCCGTCTCTAGAACCTGCTTGAGATTGTTGCCTTCTCATATTTGAATTTAAGCAGAAATGATCAAAGAACTTGCAATTCATCACTGTTGAAACAGTCGACGTGTTAGTCAAAATGGGCTTAGGGCTTTTAGGCTCAGACCAAACAAACTTGGGCCTTGCTTGATAAATTGGGAGCTACTCACTAATCAGAAATTTACTTGGCAATAAAGGAAAATTGCAAGGTGAATTTATATTTGTCCAGTTTCTAACAGACATGAAATCGTAGACAAATTCTAGAATCCATTAAGAATGCTCCAATTAACCAAATTAAGTGACTCCTTCCCTCCTCAAAATATTCAAGAAATTTTGCCCACATTCAATCTTAATCAAATCAGCTCCAAAATGTTTGTGTAATATTTTTGAGTGATTAAACGTGATCTTGGACACTTTATAGAAATGGTGAACGTTTTTAAGTGCTTTTCCTAGCTAGTATTATTTTAATTTTACTATATAATCAATGAGCATTGAGCCTGTCTTTTTTCCATTTTTTTCCCCAGATCAAGCTCAAGCTGCCCATGTCAAAATGAAAAATGAAGTTCTTACAGTTACAGACGTAAGAAGTCAAGGACTTGGTTAGAAGCTTTGTTTGCAGTTCTGATCAAAACTTCTTCCGGCCCAAATCAGGTTTGCAAGTAAAAACCGCAAGGGGACGAAGATAAATGACCTCAATGCCCTGCTAAACCAGATTTACTAGTACAAGTAAACATAGCCCAACCCTTTCAAACATCAGAAAGATGTATCATGGTGGTGTCATATGATATAACATAAGCAAACATCAGTTCAAGGCTTTAAGCAGCAATTAATGACTCCATAATGGTGCTGAAATTTCCAAAGCAAAGGTCTAATGGGTCAATGGAAGCCTCACCTCCCCGCATCCCAGGAGTTAGCTATTTCATAACTTAAATTCGAGATCAATGAATTATTTTCCATTCTTCGACGCTAAATCGGTCGCTGCATTATTTGTAAAAAGAAAATGTGGGCCTTCTCTTCATTATTTTTGATTTTTTAGAGTTATTATGACAACGCAACGTCAAAACTAAAAAGGAATGAACAGGCGATTACACTTCCGTTGTTAGGTTGATCCACAAATGCCGGGCCTGGAGCTAATCTTTTCCTTTCCTTGGCAAATCAAGTTCAAGCCTAGCAAGAGAACGATGCGCCGAGGGTGGTATGAACCCATAAAAATGAATTCAAAATCACAATGATAAATCCGAAGCACCTAGTCAGCCCTGATTCATTATGTTTCCTTCATCTCCGAGGATTTCATTTGTCCACCATTTCCTCTCAGAATCAACTTCAGACAACAAGGGCCAGAGGGAATCGGAGTGTTCCACTCGATATCATGTCGGAGGACAGAACCGTCCACTCTCCAAAAATCCACTGATAAATCAACCATATTCAAGATTTTGGGACAGTCACATTTAGGATTTTAACATCTTGATACGGCTTGTCACCCTGTCCACTTTCACCTTCTCATCCTGCAACAACATGGTAAGGGTTTCTTTTGTTTTTCTCAATCTGTCAGGAACTTATCCAAAGATCCTATTCAAACAGATAAAGAAATCAACAAATCCACAGAACTAGGCTGATTTTCTTGTCATCGAGAAGTTCTTGACCATAGTAGGACGCTACCAGTTCCTCCAGAAACTAATAGCCCAAAGCTCAAGCAACGACTGCATTATCACATCCCATCAAGGAACAACTGTGTTGCACCAAATTCAGTGATCCAATAATAGATGCATTGCGACGTCAACGACTATCATGCATGCCTTGGCAACAGGAAACTAAAATCTTATTACCTGTACAACGTCCATTCCCTTGGCAACTCTACCAAAAACAGTGTGCTTGTTATCTAACCATGGTGTGGCCACTGTGGTGATAAAAAACTGAGAACCATTGGTGTTGGGGCCTGCATTTGCCATTGACACTGTGAAAGGCCTGTCATGCCTCAAGCTGCAGCAACAGAATGTGCAATTCAAGGTCAGATTTCTTCTGGCAAAACCATCTTACACAAAAAAGCAATTAGAACAGTACCCAAGAGGAAAAAACAGATGCAAGTACATAATAAAAAGCAATTAAGAGACTGACAAATTTATACCCAAAAAGAGAAAAAATACTAGTATTATAGGAGAGCCTTGATAGCCAAATTAAAGTACCTCATGAGCTAATTTTGCTAAAACAAATGAAATGGGAGTATTGGCAGCAAACTAGAGTACCTAAATATATTGAATCAAAAATTGCAAATTCAGAGACTCAGACACGTGCTAGTAAGTCAAACAGAACTTCAGCGAGCAGTCGAGGAGAACGTAATTTCCAAGGAAAGATGAACATTCCTATCCTCAATCTTTATAATCTTTGAGTAGACTTTCTCAGCCTACTGATGCTATAAATAAAGTCAAAAGAGTGTACAATTCCTTAGCTGTTTACGATATTTTTATGATGAACTGGCTAGACACTTCTTCCCCAAACCGAGGCTATTACTTCCACAACCTGCTTTATGTTTGCATTAGCAATCTCAGACTGAGAAAACATAATTTTAGGGAGGCACAAAAGCAAGAGTACATCCTTGTTTTGCTTCAAAGATACATCTCATATTATATTGATGATAGTAAAATCACCTTTTGTGGAATTCGTCCTCAAACTCCCTTCCCCAAATTGATTGTCCTCCAGTGCCATCTCCCAAAGGGTCACCTGTCTGTATCATGAAGCCTTTAATAACCCGATGAAAGATAAGATTATCATAGGAGCCGTTTCTGCAGTGAGTCTTAAGTTCTCCACAGTTTTTGGACACTCCTCTGGGTACAGCCGCATATGAATGTCGCCCATTGATGTATGAAGAATCTAGCAAACAAGCACACAAGTGAATGTCAAAAACTAACCATGCAAAGCACTTATAGAATGGATACAAGTGGAGGTTGCTGAAGAGGCTTATGAACAATAGCAAAAGTATTTTGCATCATGATCCGGGAAAAATGACAAAATTCAAAAGAACATAAAACAGGAAGTTATGTGGAACGAAGATACTTGTATCTTGCTCTCTCAGAGAGGAAATGGACCACAATGGAAAATGAAGAGTTAGAACAACTTTTTGTGGTGCCGCTTATGTGTTTGCGACAGAACTTTGAAAACCTTTATTTATTTATACATGGTGTGATGAACTATTTCAAATTTCAGAATAGATTTTACAGCTCACTGTTGCAACAAAACTGTGAAAAATTTTATTTAATTTATACATGGTGTGATGAACTATTTCAAAATTCACAATAGATTTTACAGCTCACTGTTGTCTCACTGCGACAGGGCCACAAATCAAATTTCAAGATCATTTCACCACTTTAGACCCCCAGTTTAATGTGCTCCAGACTAACATTTCTACAGACTAACTCTCACAGAAGGACGAGTAATTTATCTCTGTTTTATTGACATTGCAGGCTTCTCTTCCATGCAATCAACTGTTCTTCGTACTTCACCACTTTCCCCCAAAAATTCTAATAAGAAAAAGGGTCGAACACTCCACCCTTACACCCCCCACCCCCGCTTTTTCTCCTTTTCATTTCTTTCCCTTCATGACATTCTCCCATTTCCAACATCACATTCATTTCCACGTAGCCACATGAGAAGAATTCCCTAAAACATTCTGCAGTTCACAGTCATCCATTCCCAAAACAGCACCCTCAATTGGGGAGCAAATTCCTATACATACAATCTGGAGATACAAAAGCTTTATCACTCTTTTGCTTCTCCACATGCTTCCCTCTTAGTTGACAAATAAAAAGTAGGAAGAGAACTGGAGAAAAAGGAGAGAAAAATCTGCTATTTAGAATGACCCACGATGATATCCTTTATCTAGTTGATCTTTACAGGAACAATCTACTCTACAATGTCAAGCACAATGTAAGGAGGAAGAAACTCACCACATTGTACGGGAAGTGAAGTAGTAACCGATTTTCCTATATCAGATACAGCCAGAAGCTCATCGGGAGGAGGCTTCTCATTGAACACATCCCTCCCCTTTGTTGCATCTTCAGGTTCCTCAGGTTCTCTCCGACTATAATCAAATGAAAAGGAACTAACAACTTATCCAAACAAAAACTAGTCTAGAAGCAAACTTCTCACAAATAAAGTAACATGTTGTGCCATAGGATTATAGCAGTATATCTGATGATGCTAAAATGAGTTCTAAAACACTGTTAGGTAATGCCGCAGAACTTGATCATCTAAGACATACCAGGACATTAGATAATAAAGACATGCTAAGGTTGGGGATCAAGCTCCAAATGCATTTGCCCAAAAAATGACTAACTACTGCAATAAAATGATACCTGAATAAATAGTATACCTGAATAAATAGATTCTATGTTTCTTGAATGCAGCATAAAAGTGTAGGATCCATTAGTGGCTCCTTGTTCTCATTTGCATTTGCGGCAGCAGCAGGGATTTTCCTCACTCTTTTGCTGCTTCTGTCCCCTTGATACAGGGCAATTCTCAAGAATCTGTCATTGTTCTCAACTTTTCCAAGTATTCTGGCAACTTTATTGGTGTGTAAATTAACCACCTACAATTAAGAACAAAGGAAGGAAAAATAAAAATAGACTGGTGAAAACAACCATGGCCACAGATAGAGTTGCTTTCCGATAAAGAAAAATGAAGAAGACAAGTTAGTAGCTTCTCACTTTTATACCAAGTAGTGTTGCATACACAAGAAAGTTTGAACTTTCATCAAAGACTGCATTTGGTTGTGGTACGTTTTCTGTTTTCTCAATTTCTTTCTCAACAGCCATCCTTCTCCCAAAATCAATAGCTTCCAGCTGATATAGAGCGACATTACTTCTCTGGAGATCTTGCGCAACCTGATTGACAAATGAAAACAATATCACATCTCCAATGAAAAGTAGAACTGCATTGCAAGTGCATTCAGAAAGGAGAAATTACCTCAAGAGACTCATCATAAACACGTCTCAGTTTGCCAGACTTAAACCAAAAAACTCTGATCCTACGATCGGGTGATGTAACAGAAAATTGCTTCCCATCTGGGCTCACCTGAACAGGCATTACCAGGAAACAACTTTACATTGTAAATATAAGGCTAAGCACTTAAAAGGACATAGAATGCTTCACAAAGAACAAATTCAATACCTCAATAGCTGAAACGCTTGTTTTACATTTCACAATTTCAGAATAGATTAGTATCACTCTTTAAAGTAAAATTCACCCTGCAAGCAACAGAAAAGAGCAGAAGATGTTATGCAGCTTATTCATGCAAAGATGAGCCTGACCCTTATGAGGTAAAATAATCACCGACACCCAAAAATGCAAAAGAAAAGGACAACATCATAGGATAATCAAATGGTAGTCAACTTATGAAATCACTTTATCGTCATGTTCATGCAGGAACTTGAATGCTATACTTCAACGACCCAGTTGTCACGTTCATGCAGGAACTCGAATGCCATTTAGCACTTTCCAATCAGGAGAATCTTCTTCTATTGCAACAAAAAGCCCAACAAAGGTTTGCCAATAAAATAAGAAAATTCATACATAAGCCACACTAATGCTAGCATAGTAATTTTGCAACTAGCATTCATTGGTAAGCACCACCTTAGGGGTAGCTACACCCTATTTGGCCCTACAAAGGTTAAGGAGGCATATGTGTACGGACACAAAACACTCGTTTTCTTTGTGAACATGTGCAATGGTGGGGACTCAAAGCAGGATTTTCTCATTAGATTCAATACATGGTTGATCATCCAGTACTAGGAATCAATTCATCAAGCGATTACTAAATCAAGAGCCTCAACAAGCATAGAAATTGATGAAACGGGCACAGATATGCTTTTAGCAAGGAAATTTGAAAAGTTATCATCCCAGGTTCAACTACTATTCATGCACTTAAAAACATGCAGTGAATAGACGCGCTCTTGAGAATATAAAAACACGAGATGATTCACATACTCATCCTCTGGAAACTTCAGTGTGTCAGGTTTCCAATACTCAATAATGCCTCTTGAATCAGCAGATATCACTGTGTCAAATGCATGGTTGTACCTCATAATTTTTACTGGACCCATGTGTATCTGAATGCCAAACAAACATAACAACAAAAGCATAAGCTAACAAGAAAATCGTGTAATGAGATCCACATATAAGGAAGTGAAGTAGCATCTTGAATAACCTTCACAGCCCAAATTACCTCTCTAGAACACAAGGGTTCATTTGTACCAGCACGAGCATCATATATACGTACAAAAGAAGAATCACTGTATCACTTATGGCAAGCTTAGCTTTTAACCTCCCCTTGTTTGTATACCCATTCCACAGCTCCAGGAACATACGGTAGACGAATCATGACCATCATGTCATAGTTGACTACATCGTAAATCTTCACTGATCGATCACTTGAGATGGTACAGCAAAGCGTCCCATCAATACTAACCTGCGTAGCTTAATTTAGTAATCATGATAAATGTGCCAGACATGATAAAAACCCGAAAGTAAACAGAGACATCATAGAGCAAAAGTGAGCACAAACGCATAAATAGAAACGATCAAATCTAACTAATCTCAGATACTACCTTTTCTTCAATAAATTACTATTGTTGAGTTAACTCCATAAAACCTTAATGTGAAGAAGAAGAAGAAAAAAACTATTTCGGGTGTTTCTACTTGTAGAAACGACTATTAACTAAATTCTTTCAATGACAGCTGAACAGAAAAGTCAGTGGCAACCATAAGACAAAAGTTTGAGTCCACAAACACTAGGCCATAAAGGAGTAGAAAGAGGAACACTTACGGCTAATCCTTCGATGGGTCCAAGATGTGATCTAAAGTGTTTTGCAAACTCAATTCCAGTGGCCTTTTTCTTCCAGAATTTTATGTGTCCTGAGGGGAGCAAACACGAAAAACACAAGCGGGTATGCCACAAGTGAGGGGCAAATATTGCTTCAAGTAAATAAATAGATAGATTATAGATGGATGAAATTATCTTCCAATTTGTACATATCATGACATAAAGAATTTACACAACATTTCAAATATGAGTTCAAACATATAGCAACAAGATATTGAAATGCCAGAAAGTCCATAACACTTTTACCATCAGCACTCCCAGTTATAAAGAAATCTGCAGCTGACACTGCAACATGAGTAACCACATCTCGATGCATATAGCTTTTTCATACCTGAAACATGATAATATGCAATAAGAATATATTAACCTGCACGTACAGACATCAAGAGTTTTGGAAGAATAGCGAATGTCTGCATACATAACTACGTGATATCATTTCCTAGTCTCAAGTATTGCTGATAAAGTGATACATCTCATACAAGTTAAAAGTTTGTAAAAGATTAAAAATAAAATGAAAATGAAAATTACAAAATAACACTCAAAGCACTAAATGGTGAAGCTATCCTGCAGTCCTGCCAGTAAAACTATAGGACCACAGTTCGTGGTTGTGTAAAATTATCACTAATTTTGGTGTCACTTTGACGAGTATAGAGCATGTTTCCATTGCTTGAGATTTTCTAACATTATTCTCAAGTCTTTGCAAAATTTTATTCGCCGTGGAAGGAAACACAGGCACGCATTCAAAACCCTGCAGAAACAATTTTCAGCTCCAAACAGGCTGCCATGGTTTACCTCCACTGTTCCACAAAACAATTAAAGAATTGCTTCCTCCAAAAATAAGCATAAACTACGATGGGGCAAAAGAGGAAAAAAAAAAACCCATTGCCACGCCTGATGAAGAAGGATGCATATACTACAGATGGAGAGAGCATCTCAGATGGAAGACTTAAAACTTCAAAAAGGTTTCGACTTCATGCTAATAACTGCACCCGCAGCTGAAACATCGCCAACTCCATCAAAATCATATCTTCGCAGTAGGCCCGAACTCGATGCATTGGCAACGGAAATAAGCACAGCAAACATCAGAAAAATCCCATAATCAAACGCGGCAATCATCAAAACCACAAAAATAATCTCAACTGAGACGCATCCAAATGCGCGCGCGCGCGCGCGAGGCGAGGCGCCGAGAAATCGAAAAACCCCTAAGCCCTAGACATTACGGCCACATGGCGAGCGAGATTTTTTACATGTTGGCGGAGGGGAGGGCGTCGAGGTAAGCCTGCTCGAACTGGAGGGGGCGCTTCCGCCGGACCGGAGGGGCCGGACCGGGACCGATCATATGGTCCTCCTCGGCGTCCGCAGCGACGGAGGCGCCGTTGGTCGGCTGAGCTTCCTCCATGACTGATTCCCGGCCTCCGCTCGCGACCTTGAGCTCGCAAAGACTAGGACGACGACGGAGCTGAGCAGCAGCTGCCGGAGCTCCGGCGGCGGAGTCGGGAGAAGTGAGAGCTTGAGGCGGAGGGCGCTCTGCTGCTCCGGCGTTCGCCGGCGTGCCGTTTTTGGGTTCGAGGAAAGGCGGCGACAGGTCGGCTCGTCGAGAGAAGACGAAGAAGAAGAAGATCTAATTTTTTTACTTTTTTGGGAGGCCTTGGAACTCAATGGGCGGGCCGGACCGGATATTGGGCCCGAAAGTGTTTATGTGGGCCAGCCCATGAATTAAACGGTCAAGTAATGTTTTTTATCTTGGCGTTTGACATTCAGAGTGTGTGTGGAGGGCGTTTCGCTCGCTGATTGCATCCTGAAGCAATCCGTGTACATATCGAACTCGATTGTAAGATTTGCCTATTCCTTTCATGAGATTGAGGAATTATTGCACCAGAGATTATGACAACTACGCATCGTGTTACTTTATTAGATGTAATTGGGGATAATAAACATAAAGAGTGCCTGAATGTCTGTAGTATTTAATACAATCTCTATTCCATTGCTTAATCTGTAGTAGTAGACTATAGATCTTGTGCTACTTTTCCTATGGGCTAGGTCACACTAATCGAACCACATAAATTTAATATCCAACCTATTTTTCTTGTCGTGTGCTATAATATTGTTCGATGAATTGTGCTTTTGACCTTGACAAGGCAAAATGGAAGGATTGACACATACATATTGGGCCAGTTTGTCACTAACAGTACCGATGCATGACTTCCCTTTAGTACATTTGCAGTTCGAGGACTAGCCTTGATGCTAATTTGATGAGGCTGGGGGTGATTGTGAGGGCGAGAGAGCTGCCCGAACTCAGCGCAGGCTTTCAACATGATTTCAGAATGTCCGCAGATGAATCGACCCCACATCAAACAGGAAAGCAACGTTGAACAAGATGGACCAAAACCAATCTTTCATCTACTATTTTAAGTAAATTTACACCGTTGAATGATCATTGCTTGCTTAAATAATTCTTTTGGCGATGCCCCCTTATAAATGGAGCAGTTAAAAGTATTTCATCACAATTCTAAGATTTTATTTGCATTGCGAAAAATGAATGATTTTAAAAATATTTTTTAATAATCACTAATCTCTTAAAATAACTAGTCATTAAAAGACACTTTCATTATCGACAACGACTTTTGTTTAGATATTTTCGTAGGTGCTGAAAATAATTTTCACATTCATTTAGTGAGTGATATCAAATAATTATTTTTGGGAAAATATTTCTTAATTCATTGATTTTTCGCAAAACAAATGCATCAGGAGTGATTCGGTCTAGGACGCTGCTTCCGGACAGGGCAAGATGGACGATTTTTTGTGGGGGTGGGGCCTCTTTGGAGGTATCTACGAGGAATAGGAACACATCGGTTGAAATAAGAGGACGGAGGGATAGGCGGTCCACGAAGCACGGGTCGGGGTCGGGCGGACAGAGGGACGGTGCCGCCGCTGTCTGTAAGCGAGAAGCCCCACGGCCCTGCCCACCCCTCGAACACAGTCCCCCACGTGGTCTTGCTTTAATCCACGGGGGAATGTGGGGCTGACTCCAAGGTTGTTCACATCCAACCCCCCACCCCTCCAAAAAAGAGGAAAAACTCTTTGCTTCTCCTTTTCTAAGGAATCCACATGACATGATGCCCCCTCTTCTTCCCTTTTCTTTCTTCCTTTCTTTCTGCCCAGTTGACATATTGCACCATTGGCATATGTATAGTCCCCACCATGTAATTGTAAATATGTATGTTCTTATTATATGTGGCAGGATACTGAGGTCTCTTTGCCTAGCTATATGCTTGGCCCCATTTGCTGGCCTGAGTAGGATTCAGGATAGAATGTAAGATTAATAGTTGGTGTGGTATTCCGAAACATAGAAACTCTGCTAAGACTCCATAAATCTTGGATAAAGTATTTAGGGTCAATGGAGTGAAACAATTTTAATTCAACTCAGATTGGATCACCATAGTAAACAAAAAAATAAATAAATAAATAAACGAGAAGGAATAAGGCAGCATTTATTTTGGTACATGAATAACGACACAATCGTGGATATAAG
Organism: Eucalyptus melliodora; assembly: GCA_004368105.4. Lineage (NCBI taxonomy): Eukaryota > Viridiplantae > Streptophyta > Magnoliopsida > Myrtales > Myrtaceae > Eucalyptus > Eucalyptus melliodora. The sequence goes on along the minus strand of CM023411.3, from coordinate 33,640,931 downwards.
GATCATCACGGCCTTGATTACTTGATTCTCTCTCTCTAAGCAATGTGGTCACATACATATATTCAATTCTTGACAAATTCGACCATTGTTGAGGCTGTGTTATGTAGGCAACCACCAACAATGGTTGCACCCCACTATAGGGCGCTGTGCCCCGCTAGAGGGCGACCGCCCGGTGGTTACCTAAGCTCGTTCTCTCTCTCCATTCCACCATCACGATAGAAGCGAACACACTTTCCATGATCGTGGTGATTAAGCATCTAAGAAGATAATATGTACAAAAAAGTATGTTTCTATTCATTATTATACGCCCTGTATTTTTCTCAAGAAAGAGAGAGAGAGAGAACAAAAGATAGCAATTTGATACTCTCTATTCACCCTTTTATTCAGGCAATCAAATGCACCTACTTAAGAAATGACCGTACCATCAGCTGCAATGGGCCATTTTCATGTGTGTACTCTATTTATTGCGTTAACTTGCTAATAGTACTCGACTGGAGTCTCTGGACAACTATCGTCCGATACAATGTCTTTACTAAAGGGAGGGGTACAAACGGCGGCTGATTACATCTCAACAATGCCCAATTCACTCCTTGGAAAAATGGGTGATGCTTGATCGCCGACGCGCCCATTGTCGACCCCAGCCTCCTGGCTGGGTCCTTTACCAATAATTGGGTTAAGAGGTCCCTCGCTGCGGCCGGCACGGCAGGCTCTTTTGGGGAACTCGAGGGCCCGGGCCACGATGTTGGCCAGGGTCAGCTCGTTGTCGATCCCCTTGAAGGGCGTCACCCCGTAGAACATCTCGAAGATGAAGACCCCCAGCGTCCACCAGTCCACGGCGCTCCCATGGCCCTCACCGGAGATGATCTCCGGGGCCAAGTACTCGTGGGTCCCAACGAATGACATGGACCGGACATCGATGGGCCCGGCCACGAACTCCGGCCCGCCACAGCGCCCCTGCTTCTTCTTGCGTTTCCGCTTCGGCCCAAAGCAGGACACAGCGGGGACTATACAGTTGGGAAGGATGCACGAAGATGAGTTGAACGGGCGGGGGTTGATCGGGTTGTCAGTCTTGGGGGCTGAGACCGGCGGGTTCTGGTCAGAGACGATCTGGGCCGTCGACGTTGAGCTGTCGCACTTCAGGGAGAGGTCAAAGTCAGTGAGCATGATGTGGCCGTCGGATCGGACAAGCACGTTTTCAGGCTTCAGGTCACGGTAAATAATTCCCATCATGTGAAGGTATTCTAGAGCTACCACCACCTCCGAAGCGTAGAACCTGGAGAGATCACGAGACTTAAGGCATTAAACGCCAAACACATAAAAAAACACTAGACCAAAAGCACATAAAGATAACACAGACCAGCACTAATCTAAGCTAAGAGACAATTAAAAAAAGGTGCAAAGCTCGAGCCCACGGTCCACGGCGTCATAAAGGACGGGAACAAGCGACGCAACGTGATTTACGTGATTTCCGGGCAAAAAAATTGGATCAATAATGTGGAGCAAAGCGAAAAAATAATCGACATCCCACTTGAGACATGAGCTTTGCAATCTAATGGGGCATGCCTGAACGCTTATCTCCCTAACAACTAACATCTGGTCTCGAACTCTTGCAGACATCTTTCAGGGAATCTGCGGAATTCCTCCTCCTGTTTACTTTCTTTAGAGGACTTTCCGAGCCAAATGGAAAAGGACAAACTAGCTATTCCGTTCTGGGTTTTGCGCTGAGCTGTGCTGTGCAAGTAACTGTTTGCTGTCCTTTTGGAAGACATATGCCTCTTCCCTGTGGGGGCTTCTCAAGAGTCGGAGCTAATAATGATCATCGACTGTCCCCCCCCCCCCCCCCCCCCACCCCAAAAAAAACCTTCCTCCGTTCTCGAAAGTCACGATCCCATCTGACCTTACAAATTACCCGTACGATTGAGACCGGGTCATAATTACTTCTCATGCAGATACTGTAAAACTTGTAGAACTCCCACCGTACTAAAAAGGATGAGCTCAAGGTAAGGGGTCCACAGCAATTCCACCGATGACCCAGATTTCACCTGTAAACCCCAATCCGCATGCACATGCACCGAAATTGAAACAAGTAGAGGTTGGAATTCGAAAGCTCAACGAAATTGAAGTGACAGCTGATCGACCACCGTACGCAATTCACCCGAGGATTTAAGCCGACGACGGAACGGACGACCGAGGACAGTAAACGGTCCGGGCAGTCAACCATGTCGAACTCCCATCCAAAAAGAAGCATCTCCAACATTCATTGCATCCAAGCTTTTAAGCATCTTCAACCCCATTTATAAATCGCATCAGCCGGAACGAATCTATACCCCGAGTAACATCCCCAGTCGCGATCACCTCAGAGACCGAGTTCCAGAACCCCAATCGCTTACGCAGGTTAGAAAGAAAAAGCACAACAATTAACAATGACGCGATCGAGCCGGTTCGCCAATCGCATATATTAAAAAGCAAGAGAGTAGTGGCTCTAACGTGGCGATGTTAGTTTATTCGCGCGAGCACTCGTATAAAAAGCAGGGTATTCAATGGGGCACATGCCGAATCTGCAACCTTCCCACCACGCGTTGAAGGCTCGGACCTCGAAGTGGGGCCCCTCCCCCCACACATGACCATTTCGATTTCCTCCCAAATGTTTGCCCCACAGTAATTTTCCTCAAACGCCACGCTAGTTTTCCAAATCTTTGATGAAACGACCTTCAGAAAAAAGAAAGGAAAAGAGCCGCTACCCGTGCCGGGGCTAGCCCAAAGTACAGGCAAGATTCCAGCGTAAAAACCGTATGCCTCATCGATCGGTCGTTTCACTGCAAATCTAAAACGACCCTAGCGGGACCCCCCCCCCTCTGGCGACCTCGACTGCACTAGCATTTGCCAGGCGATGGGGGGGCCCGCCGTACGACGCGTCGTTTTCCGAGCATTATGTTACGCCTGGCTTAAGCCAAACGGCGATTGCTCCCGCACTGTTCAAACCGCCCGGATTCCACATCCGCTCCTTTACAGACCATCTCCCTTCCTTCGATTTTTCGTTTCCCCGATCGGAACCGGCCGGATTCCGGATGGATACGCGGACCGGCGCGGCGGAGGCGTGATCTCCGCCACCGCCGCAGGGAGAGAGCATTCCGGCAGTTCTGTGTATATTCTAAATCCGTGATAAATTTTCTTCTATTATTTTATTTGGTAATTTATGAATTGTTTTTAACGCAACCATCCGCTGTTCGAGGCGTGTAATATTCGAGAAAGTTTCTGGGAGCGAGTGCGGAAACGTGAGCATAGTTTATTGCTACTCGAAGATAGTGGAAACAAATTGACAGAGAGAGAGAGAGGGAGAGAGAACGTGACGCACCTGACGGCAGTTTCTTCGAACCGTTTGAGCGGCTGGCGCTGGCGGAGCACGTGGAGGTCGCCGCCGGGGCAGAACTCCGTCAGGAGGCAGAGCCACTTGGGGGAGTCCACGCTCGCGTAGAGCGACGGCAGGAAGGGGTGCTCCAGCATCTCCAGGATCTCCAGCTCCGTCCGCGCCCTCCTTCCTTGCTCCGGCTCGCGAGCTCCCGCCTGTCCATCACCTTGGCGGCGAACAGCGGGCAGTCGTCGCCGCCGCCCGCCGCGGCGGAGGCGGCCGGTGCGGCGGCGCACTTGAGCTCGGCCAGGTAGACGGAGCCGATGTCGCCGGAGCCGAGCCGGTGGAGGAATCGGAGGTCGGAGAGCGAGAGGTGGGGGCGGGGGCGGGGGCGGCCGGGCCTGGCGGCGGTGCAGGAGGAGAATGAGCCGTGGGCGGAGGACGAGGCCACCGTGAGGGTGGCCTCGGAGCTGCAGCTCGTGCTCCGGTGGACATCGGCGGTGGTGGCGGTGGTGGCGGTGGAGGTGAAGCTCAGGCTCTGCAGATCGTCGGCTAAGTCGTCGAGCCACGGCTCCATCTGAGAGAGAGAGAGGAGAGAGAAAGAAGAGAGAGAGTAAGAGAGAGAGTGAAGGAAGGGGGAGCGAGTGAGGATTTGAAGAGAGAGTGGTAATGGAGGTTGGGCCGGCAAGGAGGAGATAAGTTGGGCCATGTGGTTGGGTGGGCCCATCGTAATCGGTTGGACTTTTGCGGCGATTTTGGGGACAATGGGTGGGCCGCGTTTGCTTATGAGACCCTAAAATATTGGTTACTTCTTGACTTTTCGTTTTTCAAATTCGCAGTCGGCAGTCTAGCATGTGAACAGTTTGAAAAATGCATCAGGCTTCATTTTTCTAGAAACGATTCCCATGCGAAATTAAGAGAAAATATTTTCGAAATTGAAATTACGAAATAATTAAAGTTCTAGGATGATTTCGAGATTTCCTTCAGGCGGTTTTTTTTTAAATTATAAATTACACACTAAACCTTCTGATTTAGACATCACACTACAATCAAAAACATTCCATGACGAATACAAGAACTTTACAACAACTTTGACAAAGGGTCATTAATGTTGATCGCCCTTTTGCACCCGTTTTTTTGTCAACAGGGGAGAAACTTTTTACCTTGCTTGGACAAGCGCTTCCTTTGAATCAGACATTGGAATATAATTTTTTCTTTCTTATTAGATTATGTTGGGACATAGTGAACTATCCTTCAAATTTAGTAACTTTAGATCCCTAACGAGGCGTTTTCAATTCTTGTCTATGCCCGCAATCACTTTCCAAAGCCCTTTGACTTCTTTGGCTTTGAATTTGCACTCGACGTGACTATCTTAATTAGAATCACGTTGAGAACAGCCCAATTTCCTCCTCGATGAATTAGATTGACCGCGACACTTGAATTTTCCTATCTACTGCCTAACTCCAGTTACTATCACCGCCATCTGTTTACATACCGTTCGCTTTTGCATGGACGGAGGAAAGGAATGGATCAAATTGACTCCACGTTGATGACGATTGGATCGTCGTCGTGGTCACCCAAAAGGCCATTCGGATCGAATGAGATTCGATTTTTCAACCATCGCTGGCGAGTCCAATGTGCTCGGAATTGGCTAAAGTCGTTCGATGTCACGTCGTTATCTTGACTTCCTCAGCATTTGAACACATCAAACTTTCTCGGACGACGACCCTTTTGTCGCCTCGCCTTATCTTTTTTGCGTCATGTGGGCTTGTTCCCTCCCCCATTTATGATAAAAAGTGATTTGAAACGCGATTCGCAAGGAAAAGATCTCTCAACCCTCTTCCCGATTGCTTTACAAGATATTCTCGAGAAAATTACCAAAAAACTCTCGAATATATTATGCACGTGTTAATTCAGTTATAAACTTTTATAGCCAACAGGGACGTCGCAACCCTCGCTATCAGAACTTAGGCAAAAAAGTAAAAGAAAAAAATTTATAAAACATTACAAAAATTACAAAATATGTTTACAGTAGCGTCGGACAATTGCTGACTAAACCACGATGCCAACGATTTTAGGCCAAAATTAGCTAGAGGATTATAATGACAAATCGTCAAAAAATTTTAAACTAAATTAACTAAATCAAATGGTCGCTCGGCCCCCGGCGAGGGCCGGCCACCCCCCCCAGGGCCGGCGACGGTCGCCGGCGATGGGCGGCGGCGGAAGTCCACCGCCCTTTTTTTTTTTCTGAACAATTTTATTTTTCTAATAAATTTAGATTTTTCTTTTTTAAATAAATTTAGATTTTTCTTTTTTAAATAAATTTAGATTTTCCTTTTTTTATTTTTTAATCTAATTTTTAATGATTTTGAATAAAAAATAATTTTAAAAAGCCATTTGAAAAATAAAAAAAATCATTTAAAATATTACGTCAACCACGTCGAATTTTCGTTAACTTTCTTAACGATGTTAACTTTTGGACTCAATTACACTTTGGACAAGTTTTGGGACTTGATTGAACTCTTTGTAAGTTTTAGGACTCAATTGCACTTTACGGACAGTTTGGGACTTAATCGAACTTTTGTAAGTTTTTGGACTAATCAGATTTTTCGCACAAGTTTTGGGACTTCTGCTGAACATATCCCTAAAACAAAATAGCGGATTGGGCCATAAAAGTCCAACTCTGCATGACTCTTCCATTGAGCTGTGACTCTTCCGGCCCCCCGCCCCGGCCTAGAGCTCTTGTTATGATTCGAAGCAAAACTGATGTACTCATCTACCCTTTGAAATGAAATGAGTTTTTCTCAAAATAAAAATTGAAAAATTTATAATCGAATTAACATTCATATAATAGATTTAAGGCTCTCTTTTTTTTTTTTTTATGAAGTGCACAAAAATTCTAAAACTTGTCGAAAAAGTGCAATTGAATGATAAAACTTAAGAAAAGTACAATCACTTGTTTGGTCGCGGTTTCAAGTATGGAACTGCCTATTCGGACCAGACTGGACCAATACATACATATATATTAGATGAAAACCCTAATTTCCTACTTGTCTCTCTTTGAAGGAGGAAAAGATGGGCACTTCAAGCTGCTTGACATCAAGCCCTTGGAGCTGAAGTTTCCTTGTACATTTTATTATTTTCACAGCTGTCGTACAACCATTATGTGGCTTTCAAGGTATACACTTATCGTATTTTTCTATCTTTTCAGGGAATCCTAGGAATTTGTTTGATTACACCTCAAGAGATGAATCAATTTAACTGCGATCCTGTGAAGCGACATGGAAGCGTGAGATTTGGCTATCAAAATCCAATTTTTTTTTGCTCGTTTATTGTATTTCTCGGGCAAAATAATGGGGAGAATGCGGATGGGGATGAAAATCCTTTGAAGACCTCTTTTCATGTTCACTTGTGCAGAATTTTGTGTTTTGTTGGAGACATTTAAACTAGTTATATGGACCCATTGGGGAATCAAATACTTAGTGTGGCCCAGTTTTTACATGGGTCTATAAAACTAACGGGCTGTTTCTGATTCTAATTTTTGGGAACTAGTCTTTAATAAGCGATTCTTGGTTTTAGGATGATGGGAACCGTCTATCCTAAAATCGATCACCCCTATGCCCAACATGTGGAAAAGAATTGAGTAGCAGCTTATGGTGTCTTATTAACAAATCGATTATGCACATGATTAACATTTTTAATTATAAGCTAACTCTATTAAAAAAAATTATAAGCTAACTCCAAAAATAGAACCCTTATTTTCAATCCTTTCGGAAAGATTGTTCCATTACCGACCGTCACTAATGATTATCGTTGATGTTAGTGCCAAGATGTGCTTTCGCCAAGGATCCGGCCCGATTAGTCATAAATATTAAAGTAAGTCCGACCAATCGGGTCTCAACGACAAATGGGCTCATATGTGGACGGATCTATATTGACCAATGAATGTCATTTAGGCCCATTTTCCTAGAAGGTGGAAATGAGAAGGGGAAAGGGCATTTGATGATTGGAATTCATCATGAGTATCATTCCAACGTAAATGTACACTAATCGGGCGGTTAGTTGGATGGTCCGAGACTCGATTTGTAAGCCAAAGTTGCGCTGTAGAGCTCCACTCTTATGATTGGGTCATTGCGATACAAGTTTGATGTCTAATTGTCCCAGCAATAATAGTAACCAATTAGGTTTACGAAGAAACCTAGAAATTGACCACTTCATCCCTCGGCTTATTTGCAGTCTCGAGAAACCTTGGTATATCGATGAAAAATGAGTATTGGGCTTAGCCGCACAATTGGTTTTGAGTTTCCCATTGGCACTTGGTGGAAGTGAGATAAAGTCTAGTGGGCAATTATCTGTTTCAGTAGAGCCTTAAATCAAATTTTCTAATAGAGAGTGGAGTAGGGTCTTAATTCCGTCCACTCTTTTTAACAAGCAGAAAAATCATAATAAAGATGTACACTTTCCGGCAAAACCAAAAACATAAAAAGGTGCACTTATTGCAAAGCTAAAAGAAAATAAAATGTGGAAATGTTCAAGTATTCGAAGTACATTTAAACAAAACAAATTTGAACAATTCAAAAACTGATTTAGATTAACGTAGGGTGAGAATTATTTGAATTTAACATTTGAATGTGTGATAGATCCATAGGATATACCTTATAGTTATCTCCATCATTTAAGGATTAGGCAATTCTATGGAATACTAAGCCATATTAAAAGTTCATTCATAGTAAGACATGGCCATTATCCTCGTAAAAACAAAGTGCATATCTTAAAAGTCACTTGTGTAGTCCAAAGTCAATATCTCTAATGGTAGATTAGGCTTACCATTTTCAAAATCACATCGATACTTCTCGAAAAGAAAGTTTAAAGGCCCGGATCCTCTATCCCTACCCTAATTCTCATGGTGTTAATCATCCAACATGCGAATTTTCTTCTTTTCGAGCAATAACGACCAGCCAAAATGGGGAAAAAAGAAACATGATCGCGACAAACTGATGCATTGATAGAAATACAACTCAGACAAGAGCAAATAAACCCGAAGAATGTTATAGATCTTCATACGCGCATCGTGTGTGCAAACATCCTAACACAACGGTATACCCTGAGCATTTCAAACTTCACAACCCTCCCGCCTAAAGGGTCAAGATGCCAATTTTCGGACCACGCATGCCACCACCAACCCCAACCAGGCCGGTTCACCGCCATCCTTTTTACCCGGGGGGGTAAGTGAGGAGATGGGGGTGAAATCGAAAAAGCATGCACATTATAGCACTCCACACCCACCAAGAAAAAAGCAAAAACGCCCACATTTTCATGGTGGAGTGTGGAGTGGCATGGCCCTTTCTGGGCACTCTGTGTTAAGACCAGTCTAATCATGTTAAAAAGGGCCGATTATATAGACATGTGATGCTTCTTGCCCTTTTCCACGACCAGGGGCCAAAGGTTTACATTCGAAAGCAAGGACTAGCGTGGTGAAGATCTATAAAAAAGATTCGCGGATCTATATTTTATCAAAAGAATCAAAGATTAGAATGTTCAATTCAAAAACTTGAACTAATAAGAAGAGGGACCGTATAAAAAAACACAGAAGCATACAAACCCTAAATAAGCAATTTGAGATACTTCCAACACCCCATCTTAGGATAGAACTTGACTTTAATACCATGTTAAGAATCCCGATATGCATGTCTAAGCTAGCAGATGAAGGGAGGTAGGATTAATGCCACGAAAAATTTCAAACGATATTGTCCATAGATCAAATTATCTCGTGTATTGGATTTCGTTTGACTGTTTATGGCTTCATTGCGTGTGCTCAACGTAGAAGTTTTGTCTAAATGTATTGCCATGCTATTAATATTAAGTATTTTGATTGAAGTTCTTTTATTTTGAAGAGGTGGAATATAATAACCGGTTGAAGCGGTACACTCGTGATAAATTGACCATAAATAATTTTTTAATCATTAAAAACCCAAAATTGATACACTTGCGAAACATTTACCCAAAACTAAACCCAAAATTAGTACACTTGTAACAACTTTACACTGCGTTAATTTTTGCCAAATTTTATTATCAAATTTACTAACATGAATGACACATGGTGACGAATTATCGTAACGTGGCAAATTTACGTGAACATCCATAAGATTAATATCACGAAAAATACTGAATTTGTCACAAGTGTACTATTAAATCTCTCTCATGAATAATTGTTAAATTTATCACAGGTATATCAATTTATGTTTTTTCGTAATATTTATCCTATAGGTTCCATGTGTTGTTCATGTTAACAAATTTAACTATTAAATTTGACAAAAATTAATTAAAGATAAAGTTATTATAAAAATATCGATTTGAAATATCATTTTAAATAAATTCATTATGGATATATCAAATTGGGATTTTTCAGGTTAGTAATCTTAAAAAAAATATCTGATTTTCGGAGACAAGTGACGCGAGGCGCTTTTGACGTTGGTCCAAGTTCTATCCTAGCCTTCATAGGGCATGTCATGATGGGAGAGAAATTGTTTTTTTAATGGCTGCGAGGCATCATGAGTTCATGACTTTCGACTTCATTCCATTTTGTCGGGGCGCAACAAAGGTGGCGACATCATCCGGAGCCTCCACTGTGCTATTTTCGGCATTGCACTTTTTCTAGGAAAAAAAATGGGGCGATTAAGAATTGGATCTTTGCCTCCCCCATTTTTTACCTAAATTGTATTTTAAAATGTGTGGTGTAGATCCTGAGTAAAAGGCGCCGGTAAAAAAAGGAAGGCTCGATATTGCTGTATAACTTTCTGTCCACTTGCCCAAAAAAAAAAAAAAAAAAGAGTACTAAGTCCTCTTTGTCTATTTCCCCATGAAAGGACAGATCAAGATTTAAGAATCAAGATTGACCCTTGATTGTGATACTAAGTTTGTATCGACAGGCTTTTGCAGCTTTGACTAACAGAAAACGTACAGTGCAATAAATTGGTGGGTAAGTCATGGCCAAAAAAAAAAAGTCACTCGACGTGTAAAGATAATTTCAATGAAGGGAATTATGTCGGTGCACCGAAAATAGGTTGGGTTTATGACACTTTAACATCTGGAATCGAATTATTTGACTTATCAATCTGTACAGCCAATAATTTAGGTCTATGATGTCGAGAATTGATATGTTGGGAGGTGCATCGGTGGAATGATGTGTGTCATGAGAAAAATGACTAGATCGCGCAATTTATGAGATGCAATAGATTTTATATACTTAATAATTTTCAAGATATAAAACTAAATCCTCTATTAAAAAACATCATGAGTAACAAATGATGACTTCGACTAAATGTGATTCAAGCCTCAAGAGGGGTGCTTCGATGGTAATTCCTGTATGGGCTTGCACTTAATAAGGGTTATAAGTAGGGCTTTATTTTTTCAAAAGAAAGCTCATAATAGACATTGTTTACGTAAGGATCCACGACAATTATCTTAATATCAAATAAAGGCTAAAGTAGCTAATTTAGTCTCAAATAAGGGTTGTAAATGACAACTTTGTCTTGCTATCATTGAATTCAATGGATTTGGATATGATCACCTATAGGGGGACTTCAAATCACTCTATATCCTCATTCGAGACTAAATTTGCCATTTGAGTTTTTTAGTTGAGACAATATTTACCAATGATTATCTTTTGAGAAAATAGCTCTATTTCATAGCCTGATTTTAAATAAGATGTTTTTAGATTTTTATTTGAAATTTTCCCTATAATGATATTTGTCACGCTCTCTATAAGATTTAGGATGCCGTCGCAAGCCAATCTATCTCCGTTCGGTGTGCCATGAGGAAGTAGGTTAATGGATCGGCGAGTGGACATAATACATAAGGTGTGATGGCGACTTACACAAAAAGCAAGAGATCGTTTTCATAGATCACGACTCTAATCTTGCTTTCTTGAGGTTTGCCAAAGCAGAAGATCCAAGTTGAAAACCATGACACAAAGTCGTCACGCTTGTCTCTTCAAATCATGCAATCTCCTATACCATGAATAGAGCTCAAACACCTGTTAGGAAAAGGAGATGGGGTATTTCTTCAGTCTTACGTTTGATCAAATACCATGGCACAATAATTATATAAACTATATCCCACATTTCGTCCCGTAACTACTTATACTACTCTCTCAATATTTAATGTATTTTCGAGTTTTATATATAGAGATCACTTTACTTATTAACATATGTGCACCTAATTAGAAATGTTCATCCCCGGATCCTAAGTTCTCACACCCAAAAAAATAAAAATAAAACATTCGAAACCAACAAAAAATTAAATCACTTGGACCCTCTTTCATTGGGTACTTTCTAACTACGTTAGCCACTTCCAATGATCTATTAAATCATGTGGGACCCCCAAAACATACTAAATCAAGTTTGTTGGGAGAGCAATTTGATCTTTTAGCATGGAGTTTTGCTTAGAAGTATGTAAGCGCTATAAGTAAGAATAGCGATATGAAAATGGTTAATAGATTAAAGATGATTTTTCTTTTTTCAATTTTTCCCTAAATATTTGAGGATTTTTTTATTTATTTAAGGTGCTTGGAACAATCCTGGAGTTGAAATTGAGGGCAGGATTGGGCAGTGCACCTTGTGAGTTGGCTGAAAAAGGAAAAGATTTAACTGCCAAGCCATCATATACTCTTAATCAGAATAATAAATTAAATGGGGATTTAAATAAGTTTTCCTTTTAAATCGAGCTGAGCGAAAAATATTTATTATCGTAGCCGAATTCACGAGAAGAACGTGTGCGTTTCAAAGCTATTCATGGAGTGTGATATGAATTTTTTTAAAATTCAAAAGAAGGTAGGCGACAGAGATATTTATTGCTCGTGCAAATCTAAATTTTCTTCGAAAACGAATTCCTTAATTTGTTTACCATCGCCAAAATAATTGACATCCCCTGTGATTTTTATTTATTTAGCAGTCAGTTGGAGCCAGGGCTAGTTCTGCTGCATCCATATTCATTCACTTTCTCAAGGAATCTCAATAGCGCACTCTCTCACGATGATATGGCGGATTTGAGATTTTATGTTTGAAGTCCTATGTTAATTGATCGGGCACCTTGTTGGTGTTATTCCATGTGATGGTAATAATAACGTCATCATATAAAATGAGAGTGCGTTTTCATATAGTTGCCGCACTCCTAATAGGGCATAAATAAATTTGAGAGTGTTTTTTTCTATAATGAGAAATTTCACGAAGAATAGGTACATGTCCACTCTTTAACTACTAATAACTAATAAGCATATGTTAAAATAAACCAGACAAGGTACTTTTCCCATGTATATGAAGGCGATCAAGGAATTTAGCAGTTTTGGTATATGGATTAAAGATATACTTACCACAATACATGAATGTGTAATGCAATATGTAGCGAGTAATTTAAAAGTAGCTAGGAGGATTATTAAAATTCGAGGCAAGCAACATTTTTTATGCATATTTTTTGTAAACTCGAAAATATTATGAAACGGTTATATCCAAGATGGAAGCACAAAATGCTCTTGGAGGTTGGGGATTTTGATCAACATATGATATTTTTAACCCAAATTTTATTCAAATTAGATTAGAAAATAAGCTAAATGAAAAAAAGGAACAATCATATATTTCATGTTTTAGCCATGTTAGTGCTATGAAGGAGAGAGAAAATATTTTAAAAAACATTGACATTTTCCTTTAGATGAGGCTAGTAAAAACTACATTGCACCAATTTGACAAATTTTAGGAATTAGTTACACCTTTTAAAATTTTTATGACTTAATTACATATTTGTGACAATTTTTAATTCTTCTAATACATTTATCTCTTTTGTCTATACTAATCGTGCATATTCTAAACTTTCAATGAGCAACAGACGGACCAATTTGCCCCTTTTAACTCGCGGTTCTTAATTTGTGGATTTTATTTAGATAACATAACGCCTTCCAATATATTAAACTGGACGAATTTCCTTAACGGAATGTGTTATTTTTTCCCAATTTCTTTTTTTTTTCCCTCCCTCAAACCGAACAAAGTCTCTAGAAGAAATCCGGAAAAGGACAAAACCGGAGATAATGAGCGCTGGAAAATGGGAAGACCGGACCGGACCGAAAGAAAGGGAAGGAAGCGAGCGGTGAGCATCTGTGCTGTCCGTCTTCCTCGTTTTTTCCACTGTTCTTTTCCGCCATTTTCAGGCCAGAGCAAACGAACAGTGCGCAGGAGAGGAGACGACTACGAAAGAAGAGCCCATCATCATCATCATCATCATCATCACTCGCTCGCTCCGTCGCGAGGCGAGCTCGCTCGAGCTACTCGAGCTACTACAGCTACGAAAGGGCGATACTTCTCGTGATTTCAGTCCCTCCCTCTATCTCTCTCTCTCTCTCTCTCTCTCAACCTTTTTGCTTTCTCTTTCTTCATTCACTTTCCCCCTTCTCTCTCCCGTGTCCCCCTCACCTAGCTCCCTCATCATACTCCTCCACCTAATTTCCTTCTTTCATTTGAAATATTTTCCTCTCTCTCTCTCTCTCTCTCTTTCTCTCTGTGCCTGTCGCTCGCTCGCTTGCTCAGCTGCTCAGCCGCTCGCTGGCTGGCTCAGCCGGGGTCGCCCCGACGTTGCCCGAGGTGAGCTCAGACTGCCCTTTTTGTTTTCTTGGGTCTTGGTCTTGGTTTTGGGTTCTGGGTCTTTAGCGTCGTGCGTCTTCTTGCGGATGGATGTAGTTGGAATCGAGTCGTGTGGGAGAGTTCTTCTCTGATTCCGTGGGCGGGCGTGTCTGCTTGCGTTCGTTTCGCGCGGTCTTTTCGTTTCGCTCCGCTGGTCGGGTTCTGATTCTTAATCCGAGAGCGAGTGACTCCGACGTGTCTTGTCTTGTTCAACTCGAAGGGTCGTGGTGGGTGGGTGGGTGGGTGAGTCGGGATTGCTTTTTTCCTTTTGTTCGTTTGGCGAGCAGATCGGCGGAATCTTGGTGAACTGTTTTTCGGAGTGGCGAGGTTGATTGATTCGCGCGTCCGCGTCGTGGAGTTAGGACGCTGAGCAGTTTCGTTCGCTTTTAAATAATGGAACCGATGTTGACTTACTGAGAATCTTGGAAAGGAAAGGGGACAAGAAACATCGTGTTGGCCGGTTCCATCGCGGGTTTTAACCGATTGATATTGTAGCCCTGTTTGTTTTAACTTTGCTGTCCGCTTCTTCTCTGGGAATCATTGTTGATCCAAAACTATGGACTTGGTTTTACGATCAATTCGTTGATTGACCGCTCCTTCTTGGTTTGGACATCTTGACATGCCTGCTAACGTGTCCAATTTTGACGAAACTTCATGTGCTTGATAGCTTCTGAAGGACGGACCATAATGCTGACTAACCTTTAGCTGTTGTTCAGGGAGACGTGAATTGAACTGACGGCCTTTGAAGACATTCACTTCTGCATATGCGGTCTTATGTTCATACTGAGCTCCTAGTAATGAAATTGGTCGCTTGATTACAGCCGTCGAGTGAGAGGAGCCAGGCGATCAAAAGAATGTCCGATGTGATTGAATGCTAAAAAGTATGTGACTGATTACTAAAAAGTATGTGTTTTGTGATCTTTAATTGGCATTTCTATGGGTTTTGGCAATTTTTAACTCTCACGTTTGCGTGGATTTTACTTTTCACTAGAGAGAAAATGAAATGCGAAGGAGTGACATAAAATGGTACCTTCATCATTTCATCCGTATCTTAATGCTCACCAAGACTTTACATATGTGAAATTTGTATTGAATGCAGGATCTGATGTGTCATGCTAAAATTTTGAGGGCAATTCTATCTGACCATATAAATGAGGGAATCGTTATGATTGGAGAGGATTCTGAAGTTCTTCTTTTCCTGGTTGCTGCACTTACCCATCTCCAAAGTGATTCTTCAGAATTGGGTTAGCCATCAGTGTACATTTGGAGGCTGAATCTTCCTCTTTAGCTCAAGAGTTCATTGGGGATGGCCACAGTTTCGAGTACTTGTGAAATTGTTGAGTCAGCAGAAGAATTCGGTTCCATGTGTAAACAGGACGAGAAAGGTGGAAATAGTTGCCTGCAAAATTTGTCGAACAAATCTTCACTTGAGGATGATATCAATCGCCTCTTTGAATCGCTTAACGTTCGAAATTCATCTAGGAGTTCGGGGCTATTAAATGAAGCTGGCAGAGAGTCTTTACGGAAAAATGCTTCAAAGAGACCCATGCGAGGTGGTGCATCACCAGCGTCAAGTATTGGAATATCAGAGCCGTTGAGTTTGAAGCAGGCTCTGAGGGGATTATGCATCTCTCAAGCTTCAGAAATGGCAGCTATGAAGCGAATGTCAAAGCCAATTAATTCTCCAACCTTGTCAGAAGCTGGGACTATTAAAAGGTTGTATAGGGCAGTGGTGGTTGAGGCCAATGGATCTGGCCTTCCTTTAAATGAAGGCGAAGGGAAGGTGTTAGAAATTTCCCTTGTATCTGAAGGTATCAGCTCAAATACTTCTAAGGGAGTGTCCGAGTCCATTCAGATACCATCCACAGACTCAAGTCATCATGAGGCTCATCCTTCTTCATCTGTCAAAGCAAAGGTACCGCAGTTGACAATCAGAAAATCTTCCTTGGTAGATAAAATTTGTCCTTTGGAAACAAAATCTTCTGGTGCGGAAGTGAATACAGAAGTTGGAAAGGTCAAATCTGTGGAACCTTCATCTCTTCTTGATAGTGGTGAAAAACTCGCATTTAATGATCTACAAGATGCCGCCCAAGTTAAACTTCCACCAGCAAAACTGGCCCAGAGCAATGGACAAAAGGGAAATTTAGATGCTATGTCTAATTTATCTAGCCCTTTGGCGCCTTCCGCCAGTAAGAGGGGAAATAAATCCAGTATCAACAATCCATGTTTTGTTATGCCAGTCTTCGGGAACAAAAACTTCATGAAGAAGAAAGTAAAACACGAATCAACTTCTGCTTCCTGCAGTTCTAGTCCCTGTACTCAGAAATTAGGTGGTGTTTCGGGTCCTCGCACGGATATTATAGAAAAGAATTGTATTCCCAATGGTGAGGGGAAAGAAGTTGAAAGGGATTTTCCTGATTCAGGTTCCACAGATAAGAGGACTGAAATGAATACAACTTCTGCTGATACTGGTTCTAGCAACATAGAGTCTACATTGACCTGCAGTAGCAGAATTAAATCTCTGGATAATAAAGCTGATGAAGTTTTCAGATCAAGAGAGAAAGGTGAATTCTCTCAGAGCTCAAAAAGTAGCATTGGGGACTACAGGTGTAGCACTAGCATTAGTGAAACAAGTAATCTTAGCGGGTCCAATCGGTGTGGGAGCAGGCCTCATATGTCGAAAGACTCAAGGTGGGAAGCAATCCGGTCTGTTCAGATGCAGAGTGGAAGCATAAACTTGAAACACTTCAAACTGCTTAAGAAGCTAGGCTGTGGAGATATCGGAATTGTTTATCTTGCTGAATTGACGAGTACTAACTGCCTCTTTGCACTGAAAGTGATGGACCTTGAGTTCTTGGTAAAGAGGAAGAAAATGGCTAGGGCCCAGACTGAGAAAGAAATAATGCAAATGCTGGATCATCCATTTCTGCCTACACTGTATTCCCACTTCTCAACAGAAAAACTCTCGTGTTTAGTCATGGAGTATTGCCCGGGTGGTGATTTGCATGTTCTGCGGCAGAAACAACCGACAAGGAGTTTCTCTGAACAAGCAGCGAGGTTGGTATAAATTCTGTTATTTCATGAACTTTTGTGGCGTGATTTATAGCATCAGTCTTTTTCAAAATCAACCTGCTTCAATGTGGCCTTTTCTCTAGTAGTGTTGTTCGGTGCTTCTGGTTCTCATCCCTGGCTGGGGAAATGCTTTGTTCTTTTTGTCCAAATGCCAATTGCATTTATATAGCGTCAGAGTTCAAGCAACAGCTGTAGCTGAGTCATTAAGAACTAGTACGCATGCACCTTTCTTAATCTGCCATCATTTTTCTTTGCTTCCAGTGAATCAATACGAGGAATACAGATGTTAATCTTAATCTGATTTTTTCTTGTACTTCGGAAAATATATCAGTTTAGGTTCCCATTGAATCCATATTCTGTCATTTAACGGATGCTTTTGACATTGCCTACTTGTAGCTGTGCCAATTGAAAGATGCCTTTTACCTGACAGTTTAACTAACAACATGAGCCCAACCCTATTCTGCATATAATCTTTCACTCTTTTGGGTGTGCATGTGTTTGCCTTTTAAGGGGGGATTTCCTTGTTTTAGCATAGGACTTGAATGTCTCACGTAATTAATCATTATTTCAACAGGACTACACCTATAAGTTATTGTTATGTCTTTATTTAGTCTACTTTCTGGAGGATGGATCTTGATTGAACTATTGATGCAATCGGTGGCTGATTTGTTGATGTGAAGCATGAATTTCAGCTGGTTAGGTAACAGATGTATTGACGTTGTTCATGTCGTATGTGGGACGGCCTCTTTTGTTTGGAATGTTGGATGAATCATGGTTCTGTGTCCACCTAGTCGCAGATGATGCCTTTGAAGCTGCATTAGGAACTCTTTTAAATGCTATAGTGGTATCTATCACTGGAGTTGTTTCAGTTTTCGAAGAAATTATCAGATCTTTCACTCTCATATAGGAAACTGAATTATTATTGGTCATATGCCAAACAGATAAAAGTGAAATTAGAGGAATGGGTGAAAAAATTTGGAAAAACTATGCATGGTTAACTGAGAAGGTCTGCCGTGCTCTGGAATGAAAAGTGTGTATCTTTGTCAATCAGCGTATGGGAAACCCAAGTAGTTCCTTCTTGATTATGCTGGTTAGACATTTCGCTGTGATTTTCCTGAGGATGCTCCACAGCTGGGTGGTCTCTTAATGGTTTGGACTGACTTGGTAGACTATGTTAAGATAACTTTTGTCATCTTTGACTGCTGATCAATTTTCACCACCTTTGTTCTTTTGGCAATGTTAGAACACTGAATTGAGATGCCGCAGCATATGATAGAGTAGATCAGCAAGGCATTCTATGAGAAATGAGAAGCCATGAAAGTGAACTCGAAGTAGCAATAACATGGTCTTAATAAGTAAACAAGCTAATAAGTAAACAAGCTATGTTGGATAGAATATTGAAGGAAAAAAGGAGGTGGTCTTAGCAAGTTGCTTTATATGCTCAAAGATCTTGATTCATCGGGTCTCAGCTTTATTTTTTCTTTTTCCCTTTGTTCCTCTCCATGGAGGGGAGCTTGAGAGCATTTTCATGATATACATCTAACATAACAGGAATGCAGGTTTTATGTTGCTGAAATTCTCCTTGCACTGGAGTACCTGCACATGCTTGGAGTAGTGTACAGAGACCTAAAACCAGAGAACATACTGGTCCGAGAAGATGGTCACATCATGCTCTCGGACTTCGACTTATCCCTCCGATGTGCCGTAATTCCAACAGTGGTGACTTCATCGTCACCCGACCCAGAGCCCACGAGAAAGACATCTAGTCCATGCACGGAATCTAGCTGCATCGACCCTTTCTGCCTCCACCCATCCTTTCAAGTGCCATGCTTCACTCCTAGACTTCTATCAATCGCCACGAAAGGTCGGAAAATGAAGTCTGATCTGGCGGCTCAGGTCAGCCCCCTGCCGCAGCTTGTGGTGGAGCCGACCAGTGCCAGATCCAACTCCTTTGTCGGGACCCACGAGTACCTCGCTCCTGAAATTATCAAAGGCGAGGGTCATGGAAGCGCTGTCGATTGGTGGACGTACGGGATATTTCTGTTCGAACTGTTATATGGCAAGACGCCCTTCAAAGGTCCCGGAAACGAGGAAACATTGACCAACGTCGTCTCTAGAAGCCTCAAGTTTCCGAGTAGCCCGGTCGTGAGTTACCACGCGAGAGACTTGATCAGAGGGCTCCTGATAAAGGATCCAGAAAACCGATTGGGATCTGCCAAAGGGGCTGCAGAGATCAAGCACCACCCCTTCTTCGAAGGCCTTAACTGGGCGCTGATCCGCTGCGCGGTTCCCCCCGAGCTGCCGAGGTACTTTGACGTTGGCGTCAGCGCGAATTCTACCCAGACGGACGTGGCGAAATGCAAGGATTTTCAGAACATAGAGGAGCAAATGGAATTCGAGGTGTTTTAGCCCTTTGTTTCGGAACCGGTTCTTTGCGCGGGAAAGAAGATTTTTTGCATGTTCTTTCCAGTTTTAAGATTGATTTCTGTAACTTACATATATGTAGGTTCTATTGTATATATCATGTAGGAGAGATCTGGGGAATTTTGTCATCTACAAGTACTGTAAACTAGGACTGACAGTACAACCTAAGATACAAGGAAAAGGGGGTTTCAGTCGGTGCTTAGAAATAATATAATTTTGCGAGAGAACCGAAGACCTATACCCACGCGTTTCTTTTACCATTTCGAAGTCTCTTCTTTCATTTTCAAATTCGAGTATCTATTGAAAGCAGATAACTTTTATGAAAAAATGGATGAGGGCATTGAAAGTCTTAAAATCGTTACGAAAATACAATTGAGTCTTTAAACTTTTAAAAAGTGTAATTAAGTCTTGAAATTTATAATGAAAGTTGAATTTAGTTTTGAATTTTAAAAAAGCAATTAATTCTTCAATTTTTCAAGATGGTTCAATAAAGTCTTCAAGTAAAATATGTTTTTTTGTTGATTTAATTTTTTTTTATGACTTAATTGTATTTTTGTGACAAGTTTTAAGATTCAATTATATTTTTGTAATAAATTTTAAGATTTAATTGCACTTTTTGAATGTTTCAGGACTAGATCATATTTTCGTAATAAGTTTTAGAATTTTCAGTGCACTTGTTCTTATAAGAAAAAGTAAAATTTGGACTAAAATTGGGAGTTAAGTTAAAATTGATGTCTTTTTACAAGACAAAGAAAAAGAATTTGGGTCAAAATCGAGAATGGAGCTAAATTAGTGTTTTTTTAAGGATGACATCACAAAAAATCTCAAATTGATAAATATATGATAAATTTATCAAAAAATAATTTTTTTACTATTAAAAATTCTAAATTGATTTACTTGTAATAAATTCACCTTTTGTTAGTTTCTTTTAAATTTTACAATCAAGTTTTTAAGTTGATGGCATGTGATGCATCGGTTTAGGGTTAAACTAATTTGCGATTTTTTGTGATATTAATTTAATTTAATGAAAATTAACTGAGGATAAAATCATCATAAATGTACAAATCTAGAGCTTTTGGTGATCAAAAAATTAATTTGGGACCAAATTTATCAAAAGTGTATTGGCATAAAGCTTTAGTGTTAAAAAAATCAATTTGTTATAAATTTGTTAATGGTGTACCAATGTGAGATTTTTTTTTATACTTATGTTTTTACACAGAAAAGTAGGTTAAATAAAAATAGAATAATCCAAAAAAAATGAAAAAAATGAAAATTAGGATCCACGTGCATCCCGCGTGCTCTCTTTCTTTCTTTTATCCCAGCAGTATCCAAATTCCTCGACGGTTACAGGTGGGGAGAGAGAGAGAGAGAGAGAGAGAGAGAGAGATGAGGCCGTTGCGCTTGCACAGTGTCCGAGCGGCAACGCCCCTATATTTACCCTTCTGCCCCTCCGCCCCTTCTCCCTCCCTCCGCTCCCCATTTCTCCCTCTCTCTCCTCCGCCCGCGCGCCGCTCCTCTTCCCTCCGGAGCTCGAACCCGGGGCCCGGTCGCCGTCCCGATCCTCCTTCGACCCGCTCCCCGATGTCGTCGTCGTCCCCGTCCTCTCCTCCTCCTCCTTCGACGCTGCCGTCCGCGGCGGGGAGCGCGGCGGCGGAGGCGGCGGCGGCGGAGAAGCCCTTCTCCGTGCTCTTCGTGTGCCTCGGCAACATCTGCCGGAGCCCCGCCGCGGAGGGCGTGTTCCGGGATTTGGTGAAGAAGAGAGGGCTCGATTCCACCTTCAACATCGATTCCGCCGGCACCATCGATTACCATGAGGTCGGTTGAGTGAACAGGTCGAGTAGGATCGTCTGCATTCGTAGTTCTTCGTCGGCGCGCTTCGATCCTTTTGGCATCCGAACGGGATTGTTGCGGTATTATATGTTGTGTCGTGCTGTCCTGTGCTGTGCTGTGCTGGTGATGGATGTCGATCTTTCGTGTTGTCTGTGTAGGGCAATCTCGCTGATCCGAGAATGAGAACGGCAGCTAAGAGGCGTGGGGTCGAGATCACGTCTACATCGAGGCCGATAAGGGCAGCTGATTTTAGGGATTTCGATCTTATCCTCGCGATGGATAAGCAAAACAGAGGTACTTCAACTTAGTTTAATTGCGAGGTTTTGCGAAATTCTAATTGTCTCGGTTTGGAACACTCTATGCTTCTTTTGATTGTCCTGTGTATGGTCTCAAGCATAATGTGGGGTTCATGCTTGTCAGAGGATATATTGGAAGCCTTCAATAGGTGGAAATTTAGGGAGACCTTACCTGAAGACGCGCACAAGAAGGTAAATATGGAGTTTTGGGGGAATAGATGTGCCCTGTTGTGGGTGTTTTCTCAACTTTTGGTGATGGCTTTTCCAGGTTAAGTTGATGTGTTCATATTGCAAGAAGCACGATGAAAGCGAAGTACCAGATCCTTACTATGGTGGACCCCAGGGTTTTGAGAAGGTAATAATAATATCTCTCTCATGGAGTGTAATCTCTGATCAGTAACATTTATCTCCTGTAGTGTAATTTCTGATCAATCTTATAAAAACTTGTGGCGGAGCATGAAAAGAATAGTCTAATACGTACCTCTGTATTCTGTTTTATGATTACAAACAATCACACTGAAGTTCCTAGGTATCTCAAGCTTCATATGATTGTGAGAAATGGGCTCGCGTGTCTTGGAAGTAGCTTATTTGGGTATCTAGTTGGCTGACGACATTTGTCCAAGTTTGAAGCCATTTGACTTATAGAGCAGAAGTTGAAATCTTCAAATCACTTGGCCTTTGCATGTAGTTAAGCATTTGTTTTATGAAAGTTAAGCTGGAAAGGTTAGTTTAACTAAATGTTAAGGTATACTGTTTTAGAAAATCAGTTACTGGGACATTGCTCAATGGTAGAATCATTCTATTTTGGTAAATAACAGAGAAGGCAATTATGCTTTCTGATTCTGCAATTATCTCCACAATCTTGACCTAGATTTTGCCTGGCTTGAAGGTAGGCCAGAAACGTAAGACAGATTCACTCGGTCTCCGGCATTTTGTTTTCTCAAGATGGAGAAAAGGAGGGATGGTAGCTAGATTTAGGGCAGTCTCTTCCTGCAAAATTCAGCCATCCCAAGTTAAAAAGAAATAGACAACTCATTCCTAACCACAGAGTTTTCTTTTAACACTGTAGTTTACTAACGGCACTACTTTAGCCAGCTCATATAGATAGGTTCAAGACACTTTTCCTAGAGGCAGCAGGGGTTTGGTATCCTTTTGGTGCTTAATTACCATGATCTAGAGGTGCCCGGCATGAGATGGGATGAATGGGGGTCAAGTAATGGGGATTGTATTGGAGTTCTGGGTGAAAAAACCACGATGGCATATGGAGGAATAGGCAAATATGAAGTGCCTACTCGAGGAGTAATGTGGCAATCGAGTGGCTAGGTTTTTTCAATTAAGTTTCAGTTTGGAAGTGACATTAACTCCAATTTCTCTGAGCAGGACCTTTACCACAGTTGACCATGGGAATACTTTTTCGAAAGACAACTCCCTCAACAGAGCATACTTTCTAATTCTACAGTTCTGTGTCCTTTCTGATTAATAGCCGTTTGTCTTCGTTTCTACACTGCCATGGCTGTCTTCATGTGCTTGTCTTGCTGACAATATTGGCTAATTTTGTCTGAGACATCACTATCTGTTTTGTCTTTTCCTTGACCTTATAATGTTGGTTCACTGCATCGCATTTTTCATCTAGTTGTCCTTACGTTGCGCGGTATGCGAGGCAGAAGCAAACTAAGATGTTTTCGTTCTCATTGCAGGTGCTTGATTTGCTGGACGACGCTTGCGAGTCATTGTTGGACAGCATTTTGGCCGAGAAAAGTCAAAATTAAAATTTAGATTTTATTGACTCGAAGATTCACCAACGCCATTAAATTGCACCGTTTTATTGTTGCTTTGCAGCATGTACCGGTGCATTCATTACGCCTATGATGCTGCGAGCACAGCTAGAGATTTTTGTTGATAGAGCATACACATTTGGTCCTATTTTGGGTCATTGCACTCCAAGAGCTGGAGTGAGCAATTTCAGATTCTGTACAAATTCCGCGTGGAACCTAATAAACTTATCTGTTGAAATAAATTCCTCATTTTTTAAACTTGAAATCTACTCTATATACCTTAAAATCTAGAACCTACCTTATTACAATTTCCGGGGTCTATTTAAGTTTTACCTTATTAATAATTAAACAATTATAGTAAATTATCGCATTTAATAATCATTAATTACAATTACAATACACTAACTATAATTTATATTTAGATACACACAAAAATGTGAAACATTAGTCATGAAATGGAAACTCAAATTAATAGTCTTAGATTATACACGTATCATCAAATGTCATGGAATATCACAAGATTGTGTGAAAATCATAGATCAAGAAAAACACAAACTTATTTCGAATTTTAGGTTTTATGTTCCACTAACCTAGAACTTGAAATTTTCTAATGGAAACAAGTTTCTCAATATTTGAAACTTGGAACCTATTATCCTGCATACCTTAGAATCTAGAATCGAATAGATTCCCACTGATCTGATTCTACTCCGGAAATGATGCTCACCCCTAACACTCCATCGTCGGGATTTCATTAGTTTTTCTGTTTATATGAAATGAAAGCGAAAATTTATGAAATAGGAAACTTGGTTGGATCTGAATGTGTCACAATTTTCTTTTCGTTCAATAATGAGAATCAATTTTAGTAAAAAGCTGCTGAGTTCATGAATTACCCTACTAATTTTATGAGCTAGATGTAAATCAAAGAGTGAATGACCATAAGTGAAATTCAATTCGAACAAGCTATCACGAAAGTTTTGTACTCAAATTTCCGAAAATAATTCAGGACACAAAGCAAATGAAGCTTTACCAAGTGGAGTTAGTTAGAACTACAGCTATATACACATTCTTTCTGGGAACCAAATCCTGAAACAATCGCATTACTGGAAGACACCCGGTCGGGAGATGATCATCATCCCTCCCACAATATTTTTTCCCCCTCATGAAGAGGCATATAGTGTCTTCCGGCACGTCGTGGACCTGATTTCATGTACCAGGATGAGAACACAAACTTCCCTTTATTGCCTCGACATCTTCTTTTCTTCTATGCTTCTTATTCAAACGCATGTATGCTCTACTCGGAACAAGAGATGATTATAAGTATCCAAGAGGAGTTTTGTCCTTCAACTCGTCATCGACGTCAAACATGACATTTCTACAGGGTGGGTTGAACGATAAACCCAAAACCAGAACTCGAATCCTGTTGTTCTAGAGAGGTTTAAAGACAAAACATGGAAGACCCTGCGCAGGCAACGGCAGTAACAGATTACGGGGACATTTTGAAAAACCTCGCAAGATGATCGTACTTAACCAATTTACCTGATTAAAGAGGCAGCAAGAAACGGCCATTAAGCATACATGGTTTTCCTGTTCCTTACAGAGTAGAAAAACTGCAGATCCCGCTAGAAGGTGAAGCTATTTTATAAACCTGTACAATGCAAAATTCCAATTTCAAGTGACCACCCAGCCCAAATTGATGCATTTGTATGTGCTGATCCTGCTAGAAGGTGAACCATTTCACAAACCTGTACAATGTAAAATTCCTTTGCAAGCAACCACCTGGCCCAAACTGATGCAGTTGTATGTCACGTCTGGATCATCACTATTCCTCTGTTCAGTGCGCAATAATACAGAGCCACATGAAATCGTGTATCGGCCTGCTAGTTTGGAAAAATCACACTATGAACCTCTTTTCAACCGCTGACCGACCACGTTTTCGTCTCGGATTCGAGCTGATCATGCACGAGAAGGCATTCACAAGGTCAGCATCCTCTTCATTTGCCAGAATTCTCACTGCAGATGGGTTAGAAAGGAGAAGCTTCGACACAAGATACCCTGCAATCGACCATGTTTGAAAGAGGTGAGCCTGTTTTCCAATAAACCTAGCACGCTTGGTGTCATAATATTCAGGCCACTTGTCCTGGGATATGCGTCTCTCAGCCATCCTTACGGCATTTTCAGCAATCTCTGGTCTGTTCATCTTTATGCAGGCCACAGTGAGCTGTAGAAAGATCAAAATCAATCATTCACGGTATCCACTTCATGTTTTCCCTAGCAGCAATTTTTAATTGCAGAAAATACAGCAATGCCGAACAAATATTTCAAAGAACAGTCATGTTGCGGTGCTTTTAAAAGAGTTACACAGGTTTCGACTAGTTGACAAGGAGTGGACACTACATTGAAGACCAAAAATGGTAATGGGCTTGATTGTATGGAGTCATATCGGAGGCAAGCTTGGACGGCAAGCACTTTTAGATTTTTGCCATCTGTGGTCTTCTTTCCCTCCGATGATTTCCACTTATAAGGCACTCATAATAGTTGATGCTTATTACCCAATTCATTTGCCTTTGAGAATCAATGCAAAGGCATTACATGTCATTTCCTTGAAATTTTTGTGTGGAGTGAAAACATTATGTTGCTCATTAAAGCCATTTTGTGGATGAAGTAGAACGTATGACAGGGGATTCTGTGTAGCAATTAAAGATCAGGAGTTGATAAAAGGAACATATGCTATCCACCATTCAGACATGGACATCAAGATTTGGCATACTCATCGTACCAGACAATCATCAAGACTCATAGACAAAGAACTAACCTGCCACAACAAAGTTGGCCAGGAACCTCCATTGTGATAGGACCATGGACTGCCCAGGACAAAATTAAGCAAGAGAAATTAGAGTGGTGTAAAAAGCTAAAACAGTGCTTGCAAAAATACCACCAGCATCAAAAATAAGTCTTACGTATTCTTGGGATCACTGCCTGTGACAATTCGCCATTCCTGGCCTTCAAGAGCTGGATAACATATTTTAAAAGGCATGTCAGCCACAAGGTCTGCCCATTTTGCTTCAATAAGATCTAGTATCGCGTGGGACTGATCCACTGTAGCAAGACTGCTTACAATAGACCATAAGTTCCCGAGTGAGAAGAAACGGAAATCCATGTGAGCTGGCTGGAGGTTTCCTATTAGGTAACCACCCTTATTGGGCATCCAACCTGCCAGCCATGGGGGAATCTGATCTGGATAAATATTAAACTTGTTAACTGCATCATAGGAATATTCCTCCGTAGTGTAGCGGTAGATCTCATTTAACTTTCTCATATCAATCCAGTAATATTCTCTGATATGAAAAGATAATGCAATCAGTCGATTATTAAGTGCTTGAATAAGGTCAGCTGATGCATCTTCAGGAGTAAGCATCTCACGTGCACAGAGCAATGCTGAATAAAAGAGTGACTGCAAGAACAAGCAACTACAAGTTACAAATTTCTCTCAATAATTACCCATAGAAAAGCTGTAATAGGATCATTATTCTATACACAAATATCTTGAACCAAGGATGACTTCCCTAGGACTGACATATGAAATAGTTTCAGGCATGGAAACAAAACTTTAAATAAGAGTGTTAGATACCCATATTTCCTTAGAACTTGTTAGGAAACGGTGCACAATGTATCTCTAGCATATCTGTTACTTTTAGACATATATATCTAGCATATTTCTTCAATACTTCCCTCACGTGTAAGCTATACTAGTGAGATATACGTACTCAAAACCACAATGCAGAGATAACAGGAAACTAAAACAACATTAGGAAAACTGACATAATATCTATAAGAAGTCCTATGATTCAAACTCTTGACAACTACACTGATACCATGCTATATAACCATTTTCTGTAAATAACTTTTAGGAAACAGATCCAATATATAAGTAGCACATTTCTTAACAAAGAGAAATGAGGCGCCCCCAAGAAAATTTTATGCTTTAACTAAAGTTCACACTGATGAAAATTCCTATCTCAATTCCATCAGCATTACAAAAGCATGGAGAAAAACGTGCTCCAGCATGATTCTTTAGAAAGAAACTTTAAATCAACTACAACAACAAGGCAGAAGCTTCTTCATGACTAAAACCCCAATAATTGAACACTAAGATGCATTCTAAAGATGATTCACATCAGTGAGAGAAGTATTTCAATCGATAATCCTGAAGATAAATGCTAAAAAAGTGCAGATAAGGCATTTATGTGGATAAGTGACGCGCCACAAATTATCACTAATAACTCCACAAGGATACTTCTGTCAAAAGCAAATGGTCTTGCGATTGCATCAAACCATAGTGTTATGTTCAATCATCCTTTCAGTTTTATTATTTTCACAGCCCCATGTCGATACCAAAATGCCTATAACTGAGACCCAATGTGTTTTTCCCCTTTGAAAAACTACCCTGGTTTAGAGAGTCCTTTTTGCAGGATGAACAGTTCAAAAACTGAACTATTATGAGCATGAAGTGACGCAGAACATGATTGAGAACAATATCATAACAGCTTGCAGAAAATGTACCTGAATCTCAAGAGGATGGCCATGAATTCCCATGCGCCGATCAATCATGCAAGAACCATCAGTGACCAGCAATGTCGGGAACATATCAAAACCATCAGCTAGACATAACTTCAAGATCATTTTGATCCCAGTTTGGACATCGACTCTCTCTTGAACTGAAAGATCTCCAGAGCACTTTCCATATGCCCGTAGCAAAATAATCCACCAGAGCCCTGAATCAACTGGTGCCACACGGCCAATTGCTGCTTCACCAAAGTCTGGATCTAATATCTCTTCAGTTGCAGAATCATCACCATTGAGTGGAACAGTACGAACCTTAAAGCTGGCAGGCATCAAACCTTGGCCAGGGCTATAACTATCCATGGTTTTCTCCCAGCTCTGTTCATGAAATGACATAGTAAGGTATAGCACTTTAATTCCTAGTAGCAAGGCATGGATGAAGAGGAAAGCCTGCAAACTTTCTAACTGCCAAGGGATCTTATCAATCTAATTGAATCATTCTACTCAATCAGATCTGTAAGTTTGAGCAGTAATCGCATCATTAAGTTCATAATTACATGTAAATCAGGTGAAAGATCTCTACTAAATCAGCAAAAATTGCTGGCGACAGTAAAGGCAAGAGCTGCTACTAACAAAGGGAATGTAACTAAGAGAATTTGGTACCTGCAACTGAAGAGTGTGAAGGATGAAATTCCTTACAATATCATACTCTCCCTTCAAAAGGAAAGCTATCCCAGAAGGAACAAAATCACGAATGAAAACTTGATCATAGTTAAGGATACTTGGACAGCTTGGGTCATTTGCAGCAATAGTACCAATGGGATTGTTGCAGTAATAAGCAATGGAATCCCGCATCAAATCCCAGGCTTCATCCTCCATTGATTTTGAGCTAATCTTTTGCACCTTCTCTCTAGTTACTTCTGACTGCCTACACACTCCATTTGATGCTAAATCTTCATTTCCATTTTTTAACTTTTGTACCGCCTCAGATTCTTCAACAGTCGATTGCCCATTCATGCCATTAAGAGAAACCTCAGATTTCGTTCCAGATTCAACTGATGAGCCACTATTACTTTCTGTCCGTTGGCATTTGCAAATCAAAGAATGAGACCTGATAAGTTTGGAATATCCCCAGGGAGTACAACCAACACTGGGAATTGAATGTACCCAAGGTTGATGCTTTAACATTGTCGAAGTCTTGTACCAATGCATGTGCTTTGAGTCTCTTATCTGACCATAATTTGCATCACGTGAAAAAGCAAACACTGGGCTCACATAGTTCAAAAAGGAGAGGCGATAGTGAAGGCTGTGTGGAACACCAGATAATGTATGAAGACATCCTGCCGGAGAGGCCATTGCCATGATGTAAAGAAAGTTGTGTTGTTAAGTACCTGTTGCCATATCCATGAATCATCACAAGATGTAAGTAGTTGCGTACACAGACGCACAAGCATGAGAGCAGACAGCTCGCACATGTATGTCTTTAGGATCTTGTCAGAAAGTACTCCCGCGGCGCTTGCTAAGAAACCACATAAATAAAGTTTGCAAATTTTCCAGTACACGGTTTTTCTTAGTTTATGTGTAATCTACGCTTGGGAAATTGAAATATACCCTATTAAGTATGCTTAATAAGTGTCCTAGGGGCACCTGTGGACAAGACCTATATATTTATAAACCATGTTTTCCATTAAGTAACCACAGAAGAAGAGCTATTTAACTCGGGATACTGATATTGGCTCAAATATATATATATATATATATATATATATATATATATATATATATCAAGATATTTATATTCTTTTTTTTTATCGGTCCCACACTACTTTTACTCTCACTCTCGCTCTTAGACTTTTGCTCTGCCTTTTGCAAATGTAAGAGTCGAAATTGACACCAATAATTTCAATATCCAGATGTCTCTTCATCATCTTCAGCAATGAAACAAACCAGTTCTTCTACGAATCAACCCATAACATGTATCAATAAGCAATGACTCCTCGATGTGTATGTAATGCAACCTCCAGACGACGCGCATAAGCTCGCCGAAGGAAAACTAGCCATGAAAGTGCCAAAAGGTCAATACTTTTTAGCTCCAATACTGAGACAAACTCGAATATAACTCAAACTAAACGAAGCGGCACAGCCAATTCAACCAGAAACTTTCCCACGTCAAAAGGCACGTCGCCCACCCAACTAATCATACGCCCAGAGCAGCAACAAGAGAGGTCAAATCGATCGCGAGTCCCATCCGCTTACGCCATCGATTCACACTCCACGCGCAGCAGCGTTCGAGAAACCGAAGAGCAGGAACTCGTGAAAGCAAGCAAGCAAGCGCACCTGTTCCCGTTCGAGTTTTCGCTTGAGATGGCAGCAAGCAGGAGCGATTTTCTGGGGAAAGTTTCGGGAGGAGCGCCGGGACGTCTGGATTTTTCTCGCCGAGCGGTCTGGTTTTCTCGCGCTCCTGTCGGAACGACATGGGTCGAACCGAACTCCCGACTCCTCGAGTTTCCAGATTCTCTCCGCGTTTATTTCTCTTTCTCTTTTTTTTTTTCCCTCTTTTTTTGAGACCGACACTTAAGGCTGGAGTTCAACATTGGCCCGAATCATCATCGTACATCTTTGGAGTCTCGACTTGTCAAACGTCGTCACATGATTGGGGAAAAAGTTGGCCCTTGTAAATTCCGGATTATCTCACTTCGGCCCATCAAATTTGTATTTTGCTTCGTTTGGCCTTTCGCTCCACGAACCCTTCTCAATTGAAAAAACTATTCGATGGTTACAGCTCCGCCCAAAGGGCTATACGTGTCTTTTGATATGACCACTGATGGAAAATGAAAAAACGAGCTTTCTTTGATTGGTAGACTGCGATGAATTGAACAAAGATTAAGCACTAAAGAAGTAATGTATTGAATTATTGCGGTGAAGAAATATCGTCACAATTGAAGAAATTGAATCATACGCCAAGCCCGAGAATTTTCAAGTCGTTAGAAAGGCTATAGATTAGCTTAGACAAGCTCAAAGCGACTTTTCTGAAGAGAAATTCAAGTTGCTTATATTTATCTCATAATGCCAGCCGCTTCCACTTCTAATTCACGTTCAAAACTTGACTGCAAGTTCCATTTCTTACCATTTCTTGCCGTGAGAGTACCTATTCTTGTTTCGCCCTTTCAAATTGCTAAAAACATGCTCGAGTTCCCTCGAACCATTGCCAATCTATTCTTTGGGAGCTTGGGGGCAAACCAAAACAAGCGAAAATCAATGGGCCAAAGCCAAACCATCTCCAGACCATCATCAGGTTAAAATTTGATGCGTCGACATGATTTTAAACAGCTTAGTTGCATCTGTAATTAGGTTATTGACATAGTAGTCGCAATGGAATCGGTCTTCGCATGATGACATTAGACTTCTGTGGATCTTACTAATAAAAGGCTGACCAAGCATTTCGCAAGTGCCCCGGATATGGGGTTTTCTCCCGAGAAACCTCCAATTCCTATAATTTTCTTGCTTCAATTTTCTCATTCATTCTTGATGAAAACCGCTAAAATCCATGACAGTAAAAGAGATCGCCATGAAAATTACACAAAGGTAATAAAAATGTCATCTGATTAGCAGATGATCCAGCATTTTCTTTCACCGTGCTCAGGTTCCAAACTCACAGAACAATAGAGACTCAAAATAAGGAGGATTCTCTAAAAAAGTAATCACATACACCAGCACTTCAGAGATTTACTCATACAGTAGTGAGAGTTACAAATACCAGACTGCTAATAAATTTCAAAAATTACAATCACACATTAAAGTTCACCAAATATCACTGAAAATTTTGTGGAAGGAAACGGCAACCCATTTCTCAAAAATCACGAACACCAAGGCAAAGCATTAACACGGTGAACAGAGTTGAAATCACACTATGAACAGTGAGCACATGTGGTAATCCTCTATCCTTCAGATAATGAGTCAGGTTTCACAAAAGTAGGAACTAATATCTGCTTCATAAAATTCAGATGGAATCTATTTACACCTCCCACTTGAGTATTGACTACAGTAGATTGTGATCGCCAATTCAAACATCGTATCCTTAAAAAAAGAATTACATATTGCTTAGCTTGGCATCATGAATCATCCATGTTATGGTCGTTATCATTGTCCCCATCATAATATTCATCATCTCGTTGGATTTGCTTGTCCTGGGTATGCTCTGTGGAGACAGAAGTTTATTTGGAGATTAGAAGGAAAAGAACATGGTATAATGATTTCAAAACATGAAATGGCAAGAAGAGAGAATTGGTGTGCGGGATAGGAAACCAGAGGGTCCTTTGGATAATTTCACTTACGATCCATTCGTTCATCGGGATTCTGCTCGTCTTCGTCAAAATCGGGAATATAGAAATCGGGTGGAACCTGGGCCAAGAAAGGGAAAAAAAGTTAAATGAGTAAATATACTAGTCTATAGCGTGAGAGAGAATATTCACAAGACTTCAAGACCTGAAATTAAATGGGTAGGATTTCATAAATCTCTGACGCCAACTGATATGGAATATTAAGAAATTAGGAATCTCCAACAAATAACATAATCATGTGCCATAGTCAAGCAATAGCTTAGACATTAGTCAATGACTCTAGTTTGTGATAACTCTGCTTCATTGTTGGCAAAAAAAACAATGGCAATTAGACTCATCACAAGAAGTCTAGGCCAAAAGATTGTTCACGAGCTTGACTTTGTATTGCCATCCACCAGTAAAAGACAGAGCTCATATCCTTCAGTGCACAAGCAAACTCAACGTAGCCTCTATCATGCTGAGGAGCTAGATTTACAGTAACATCCAGAGCTTTTGACTAATACAAGGGCATGGTTCTCACTTTTTTTAAAAATAGCCAACAATCATCATATTCCACTCTAGATCAATCACTCAGCAGTCTTCATGAAAACCTATCAACAACTAACTCTTTGAACAAAAGAAATGATGATAGTTGCGACATATGCCATGTGGTAATCACTATCAACAGGAGCACTCATCATTTTAACAACCAATTATACTTGCACAACAGAAGCCAGGAGTGAAATTATAAATTTAAAAAATTTCTGATGATTCTTTTTCAGCCTTCAGCAACATTCTATTTGAGGCTTCTTACAATTGTTAATTTGACCAAAAGATGATTTCCATGCATGTAACAAGAAAATTTGGCTGATGGCCACGCAACCGCTACAGCCCAGAAACTACACTGTTCATCTGGTCTCAAGCAAACAGCACTCTAATAAAGAAAAGATTCTTTGTGTTGCCGAGTATGGCATACAAACCTCCTGCATTTGTACACTTGGGGCATGTTGAATATTACGAAGGTTTTCTAACACTTGCACTTTGATTGCACTGAGGTAGGACTTGCTATTTAGATTCTCCTGCTCAATTTACCAAGATAAATAATACTATCAGCATGAAGATTTGACATGTATTTGGCACCACAACCTTAGCTTTAATCTCACATGGTTAAAAGAGAATAAATGAACAAGGAAAATAATTACAAGTACGATATTTCCACGAGGAATCTTCAGTGAATAATCAGGAGCAAAGTACTTGAAATACTCGTTTTCAGGAATCTCTGCCAAAAAGAAAGCACCTTTGATAAGTATCATATGTTTGGGCATGAGAAACTTGATATTAAAATGGCATAACTAGACAGTAAATAAGTCAGTGCAACACAGGTTCTTCCTTGAATCCCCAACCCCACAAACAACATAAGACAGAGTGGATGAAAATAAAAAAAAGCCAATCAATTCGATGTACAATGCGCATAACAAAACAATTACATATCTCGGAATGACACCTAACAACACTCAGGATATGTCAAATCAACACAAATTCTAACCAGACATTGACATTAGCGCATACCATTTGGAAGTTCTGTATCTAAGAGAACTCCTGTTTCAACAACCCAACATCGAGCAACATTCTCTTTTGTGTATCCTCCACCACCAGTAACCTGAACAGTAAAAAATCTTCATGTGCCAGAGCCACGTTTGCAAAATTTAATAATACACGAGTATACATTCAGTCAGTAATGGAGGTGGAGATCAGGGAGGTGCATTTGTGCGCGCGCGCGCGCGCGAGAGAGAGAGAGAGAGAGAGAGAGAGAGAGAGGATACCAATAATGGCAAATTGAATTTCTTGACGAACCTTACACACTCAGAATGTCCTGTACAAACATAAATGACACAATAATCACATAGTTTCCATCTAACTTGTCTTTAGCAAATTAATCACTACAAAATTAGCTCCAAAGAAGAATCAATCAGCAAGTATATGAAGTCCAATGTCAAAGGACATGGAACAAAACACAACAAGATATTCACCATCAATAGAGAGATTGAAACACCCCAAGCGGTCCCCAGCAAGTGAATCTGCTCCACATTGGAGTACAATAGCACCAGGTTGGTATGTTTCGACGACCTTCGAAATGATCTAAGAGACATTTACAAGGAAAAAAGAAAAAAATCCATTAGGAAACAGAAAGGACACAAAGTGAAAAATTTACAAAGTCCTAAGCAAAACTTACAGCCTTGAAAAGTCGAGTGAAGCTAGTATCGTCTATTCCATCCTTGAGTGGGACATTGATAGCATAGAACTTTCCTTCTTTTCCTCCTATTTCCTTCAATTGAAATGATCTCAATGAATAAACTTGATTTAGCCTCATACCAAAACAAATAGGATGGTGAAAGGAAGAGTTCAACAGTCATGAGCGAAAGCTTTGATTCCATCGGTGCATTTGAAATTACTAGTAAGTACATGAAAGACACATATTTACCAGTCAGCATACAAAGTTTGCATTCTACACAATCCATGACTGAATCAGCCAGAGGGCTCAGCAAATTATTAAATCAAAAGGACTTAAGTGGATAACACAAGACTCCAAGAGGGTATATTCAAGTGAATGCAAAAGATAGAAAGAGAATCTAGAAATCTGGACATATAAATGCCAAGCAGTGGAATCACCTTAACATCACCAGTTCCTGGAAAGAACATATCCCCGAATTTGTGAAAGCTAACAGTCATTACCCTGCCATGATAACACTTCCATTCTGATTAGAATTCAAAAGGGCAATGAATAGTTTAGGAAACCAACTGCAATTAGTTATTCCAAACTACCAGTTTCCAGAAAGTAGTTCCTCAAGTGTAATTAATTTAGATACCTTCAATCAATACATAAATGAAGATCCTAGATCTTCTAATTCTGAGTTTCTGGTTCATCTATATTCAGCCATTTACAAATTCCTAGGGGATGGTATCATAGGTTGGGATGAAAGCTAACATTGCAAAACAAAAACAAAAATTCCCCCTTTCAATTTCCTATCAAAATCTAAGACCCCTACAAAGCATAAGGTTCTAAACCTCGGTTGCAGCAATGATAAAGAAGATATATGATGGTAGAAAGAGGAGAAGAGTTGAAGTGGGGTATGCATGCAGTGGGTTTTATTGCACCTCATGTTTCCTTCTTAATTTCAATACATTTATTTGGATGCAGCTTATCCTCAGTAAGTGAATTTAAAGACAGACAATGGATGATAGCATTACCTAGCGACATATCAAAATTTTTTTAGGACTTTCTGCTCATTTATGCCCAAAAAAAAAATACCTGTCAGTGAAGTAAAAGGCTTCTTCTACGCCATCACCATGATGCACATCTATGTCAATATATAAAACACGTGCATGATATTTCAGCAGCTCCAATATTCCCAAAACTAGGTCATTTATATAGCAGAATCCAGATGCTTCACACTTCTTGGCATGATGTAATCCTCCAGCCCAGTTGATAGCTATATCACAGAGTTGATTATTTAATCTTCTTGCAGCATCTGCAAGCAACACCGCCGATTAGATAAAGTGAAAAGAGACTACCCCAAAGTTGGTAACACTACTAACTATAAAACTTACCTATCGTGCCACCAGCATAAATTTGACAAAACTCGAACAAGTTTTCAAAGACAGGACAATCTTCTCCAAGATTATCTGGTGAGAAAGAAGGAAAGTTTCACTTCAAGTTAGTATATTATAGCTAGACTCACTAAAACATATACATTAGCGACGGCAGCACTATATAAATTTACACATGACCATTCTGTCTAAAGACATGTCAAAGGTATCAATATTCAAAAAATATCTTCATTCCTTTCTAACTGTACTACTGGTGAATAAGGAAAATGAAAAAAGGTTTGGAAGAAGTAATGAACAAACAAATTTATATCCAACACCTCTTGTCAAGCAAGAGAATCAACACACAAAAAAAGGCAGAAAACTAACCATGCCACCCAACTACTAGGAATTTAGACCTGAGAAAATTTCCAAAATCAGTCAACGAGGGTACTGCTCGAACTCTATGCCCTAGACACTACCGAGTTCATGTTACCAAAGTTACGGTAGATAATCTCCCAATTTAACAAAAATAAGCTCCTCAAATCCCCATCTTATGACAGATTTGAGCTCTGCAAATCATGAAATGTGTGAAGACTTCTCAGACCTTCACATCCCTAAAGAGGATCTCAATTAGATATGCTTGCAACCTTAAACAGGTAATAGAATAACACATCTCATGCGAAAACCTTACATTTTTTTAAATCATTTGGGAACAGGTGCTGGGTGTCAGGTGTAATCCGGTGCAAAAACTCGACATAATCAGGAGAGTGGAACTGGGCGAGCTCAGCAGGGTAGGCTTTGTGCGGCCGCTGGATCATTCAAGAAAACAATCAGACACGTCTCAAGGGATATAAAAAGAGAAAAAGATGCAAGTCAGCAATGGAAACTCAGAAACCGACATAAATTTCCATCTTCGTGTGAAGCTCGTAAGAGAGGACAAGATGGTGGGTCATGCAGAGCCGGTGCGGCTTCATCGGATGATTCGGACCGAAATAGACGCTGCCCACATCTCCTGCAGTGCCAAAAGTTACCACTCAATCGAAAACCTCACAAATTCCCGAAACCAAACCGAAGCAATTCACGCACAAAACCAAAAACCAGAATCTAGCAAACCCTCTCACTCCCAAGTGTATCTAAACCCAGCTCAGAAATGGGGTTTTGGGATCGATCCCTTCTCTTCCTCTGCAACCCACATTCAATTGCTTTCTTTCATTTTTCAGCACTATCCTCCCAAAACTAAAGCCCAAGCTAGGACATTTGCAGAGACCCAATAAACGTAAAGCCAGTGTCTCGGATCCTATTAAACCAGAACCGGCCAAGCGCGCTCCAAGTGAAACTAAGACTAGGGTCGTGGAGCGAACCGGCGAGAGAAAGATAGAGAGAGAGAGAGAGAGAGAGTACCGTCGTAGAAGTACGAAATCCTGTCCTTGGGTCGCATCCTGAGCTTCCCGTCCTGCGAACGAAGCGGCGGAGACGGTGTATCGCTAGCGAGGCCGCACCATTGGCGTGAAGGTGCGGTGGTGCTGCGACGGAAGGAGGAGGAGCAGACCCTCTCTCCGTCTGCTTGGCTGGTGGGTTGCCTTGCCTTCTCGGCCGGGGAGGGGTTGAAGACGGACTAATCGGGCCCGGGTCCTATTTAATCGGGCCGGCTCTGCGAAAATCACAAATTTCGACTTTTTTTAGGTCTCGTTTGGTTAGGTTTCCAAATGGGCTTTGGCAACCATTTTTTTAAAGCTCATTGGCCTAATATTAATATTCCCAATGCTGAAAGTCCAATGCAAGTTCGGACTAGCTTTGAGCATTAGGTATTTCGGAAATGCAAGTTCACTATTCATCATCAATACTGTTAATCTTTTTCCCCGTTCGTCTTTGTCTTCCCTGCCGCTTGAGAGTTCGACTTCTCTGGCAGTCACCATCGTCGCATGAGGGTTGCGAGTCCTTAGTGACCATCGCTTGGGGTGGCGCGACCCATGACCCATGCGGAGTCACCTGGTGCGCGCGAGCCAAGCGAGATTGCTTGAGGTTTGAGGCTCTCGCCGCTTGAGGTCACGACCTTAGTCGCCAAATTTGGCCTCCATGACCTTAGGCCGCCAGATCTAGCGGTCTAGCAACTAGATCTAGCCGTCTGACAGTTGGTTGGCGGTTAGCCGGTCGCTAGATTTTATTTTTAGACTTTAAAGAAAAAAAATAGCAAAAGCCACAAATGTGAGTTTTGCCAAACGATGTTTATGCTAAAGTTATTTTTCAATGCTATTTGAGATTGCAATTTACCAAACGGTATAGCATTTTGGAAAATCCCTTTAGCTCAAAAATATTTGCATTTTCTCAAAGTCATTTCCGCAAAGTTAAACCAAGCATGCCCTTAATAAGAGGCTTAAGGCAGAGTGACAACTATTGTGTTTCAAATTTTGATTTTTCTATTTTTATTCTAAGAACAATTTTTTGAGTAAAAATGCGTGTGTGATGATGCAAATTTTTTGTTCTTGGAAGAGAAATTCGTTTAATAACGACATAAAATTTCTTCTTCCTAGATGGTGGTGAGAGGCTATCGGCAGGTGAGGATGCTGGCGGCAAGCGATCAATAGCAAGCGATGGGTGGTCGGTGTCAAGTTGGGGTTTGGTCATCAACTTCTAGCTAATGGCGACAGGGGGCGAGTGGGTGGCAAGCAATGACAAAAGTGAATGATGAAAATAATTTTTATTTTTCACTTTTATTCCAAAAATTAAAAAGCTAAAAATTTTAAATTTTGGTTTTTATTTCAAACTTATTTCTAGAGTAAAAATTTATTCTATAAATAGAAAAATGAAATTGCATTGCCAAACAAATTTCTATTCTAAACCTATTCCTAAGAACAGAAAACAGTAAAACATATCAATGGTGTCCTTATAACATCCGATCTTATATAAATATAGTAATTAGAAAACTTATTAAGGTTGCCATTAACCAAGATAGAACATTGTTAGAGCCAAATCTATATGAAAGAGATAGTATTTAAATTTAGGAAATTAAGAACGCAATTAAGCAATTGATTTGATAAATTATAGATTGTAAAGTGCATTTTATTACTAGAGGATTTGGAAATTTTAGTTAAAAAATGAAGAGAAAAACTAAATAATCAACAATCCATGCTTAAATTGAAAGGCGTGGTTTGAATGAAGATAATATAAAATTTTACATTAAAACTTGCAAAATTATTAGATGACACGTAATTTGGAAGATTGTGATTTGTGTTAAACCTAAAGATAGATTAATATAAAAGAAAAGAAGAAGAAGCTATAAACAAATCATAAGCTATCCTAAATGTCATAAGTACTCTAAGGTTATGTTTGGTCATCCGGATTTTTAACAAAAATAGGACTAAATAGGATATGATATGAAATTTAACGATTTTGTTATATCATATTCACTGTTTGGTTTTTACAATAATAAAGTTGAATATATTCACATTATATCATGTACACTGTTTGGTATAGGCAAAATATTGATATAAATGATTATTTTTTTTAAAATTGAGATGGAAAAAATCTTTCATGACACTCTTGCCTATTTTATTTTTATTTACTTTTTTATTTTATTTCCTCTCTTTTTTTATTTAATTTTTTTTATTTCTTTCTTCCCCTTCCATCATTTTCTAATAAAATTTTATTAAATGGTAAACTATACTAATATACCTAAAATATGTAAATATTATATATATATATATATTTATATTATAAAATACAATTAAATTGGATTATATACATATAAATAATATTAAATTAAAATAACTAATTTTTTTTTGCTATTTTGAATTTCTTATATTAGAATTCAAATATTAATTATATTGAAATGTAATTTTAATTTTATTAATTTAAGAAGATGTTAAAAAATTCCATCCACCTTTATCTCACCTCTCATGGGATAATTTTATTTAGTTTATATCCCATTTATATTTGATTTTATCTTGTTTTGAGTAAATACCAAACGGAGAATATGATATATTTTATCATATCATGAATTTTATCTTGATCGCCAAATGTAACCTAAAAATATAGCTAGATACAGCATATCACTATAGCTATATATGACATGTATAATAAGTATTCAACATAAAAGATGGTTAAAATTCCATTTAGTCCGTGAAAAATTTTATGATTATAGACGATACTTTCTAGTTATTTTTCAAGTTAGGATATTCATTTTTATTTATTTTAAGTATGCATATTTTCTTTGACTCTAAATGATTTTTGGTTGACTGGTTATTTTCAACAAATCAAGCATGTGAAAGTCCATAAAATAAATTATAGGAAAATTCTTCACTCAAACAAACACTTTTTTATGGTGCATTTGTTTGGAGGAAAATTTCATGAAGAATAAAATATTTTTGAGAAATTAGTTTTTAGGAAAATTTGTTAATTTTTATTTGTTTGGTGATATGTGAGAAAAAATATTATTATTATTTTCATGTTTGAATCTTATTCAAAAAATATTTTCAATATCACGACTTTATCTCAAGTAAAAAGAAAATGTCTTTTTAATTTATTTTTTTTCCTTTTCTTTCTTTTCTTTGTTCTCCCTTCTTCCTTCTTCCTCCTCCTTTGGTCGTTAGTCCTTAGCTATGGCCGTGATAGGCCATTGGCGCTATTGCCAAGACTCGACATTCTGTAAGGGAGGAAGAAGGAAAAGAAAAAAGAAAAAAGAAGCAAAAAGAAAAGAAAAAAAAAATTTAAGAAATCAATTCTTAAAATAAAAAAATATTAAAAATTCAAGAGCAGTAAATTCGGAAAGGATTTCACTTACTTAAATTTATAAATTAACTTTTCTAATTTTACGCATGAATATTTTCCATAGTTGAAAAGTATTATCGGTTAACTAATCATTTTAAATGAATTAAACAGATGAATGTTCGGAAAATTAATTCTAAAAAATTACTTTTTCTCAAACAAATATACCCTTAAAATTGAAATCAAATGCAAGTAAGATTCATTGGAGAAAAATATTTCACTTGTGATATCATCTCAATCTGAAATCCCAAATGCATTATCCTAATATTTTAGCTCATCATTAGTCACATCAACAATCTACCACACATTTCCTTCTTTCTTTGATTAGATTTGTAAGCTTTCTTTCTTGCAATTTTCTGTTTACATAAATATAGTCACTTTGAAAGTCTCTAAGGTGATCTTGCTTGGGGCCTTTTTGTAAGTTGAATGTCGCAGGTCCACCCATGAATAAAAACACCAAAAATCTCGAACTAAACAGGTGAATGTTCGGAAAATTAATTCTAAAAAAATAATTTTTCTCAAACAAACACACCCTTAAAATTAAAATCAAATGCAAGTAAGATTTATAGGAAAAAAAATATTTCAATTGCAATATCATCTCAATCTCAAATCTCAAGTGACTGATAAGTCATTATCCTAATATTTTAGCTCATCATCAGTAGCATCAACAATCTACCGAACATTTCCTTCTTTCTTTGATTAGATTTGTAGGCTTTCTTTCTTGCAGTTTTATGTTTACATAAATATGGTCACTCTAAAAGTCTCTAAGGTGGTCTTGCTTGGGGCCTTTTCATAAAGCCAAATGTCGTAGGTCCACCCATGAATAAAAACACCAAAAACCTCTACGGGACAAATCTTAAAAATATCTACAAATGAGATAATTTTAAAATTGAACAAATTTGAAGTATTATTAAGCAGTTGTTCTATATATAATATAAATTCTAAAATGTAATTTAATTATGAGAAGACAATGAGATTTTAGTTGAAGGACACTAAAAGCAAAAAATTAGGAAATTAACAATCGACACCTAAATTAAATGACATGGTTTACCTTACATATCCAGTAAAAACTTATGGAAAAACATTACATAAATAAACCTAAGTCTTGTTAATTTGATTGCACCTGAAGATGATTGTTTCAAAATAGAAATGTACCAAACGAAGAAGAATAAAGCTGTAAGCTCATACTAATGAAAAACTACGCTAGCCTCCAAATATTTGACAAAAAAAAAAATACTACGCTAGTCTCAATCCTACATCCATTAACTAGCTTAAAAGTATAATTAGATGCAACATAGAGTTTTGTAACAAAACTAGGATAAAAACTAGAGACTAAGTGGTACAATTTCGAAACATTCATGCTTTTGTTTAATAGTAGAAAGGTTGGGATGGACAACAGGAGCTAACAACTTCATGAATTGAGTCAAAATTACGTCGCACCACCCCTGATCCAAAGGTTTGAGATTGGTAAGCTGGTTTTTATAATCCAATTGAGATGTTGGTGTCATAAATTGTTGATTTAGTGTTCCTTTACCCGTGTAGTCTTAGGAAATTCTTATTCTCTAGAGAGAAGTTATGGATTTGTGAGATAATACAAGTAAGGGTACGGAAAATTGTCCAAAAAAATCCTAAATTTATTGCACTTTCGTTAATTTAGTCATAAACATTTTAATTTTATAAATTGAGTCCTAAATCTTGTCATGTTTTGACAACTGAATATATTCGATTAATTTTGATTAGAAATCGCTAGCGTAGATGCCAACCATCTTACATGGCATAGCCTACACTAACATATCGTAAGCCAATGGATTTATGAGTACAAGGTTTCTGGTCGAAATTGGCCGGATATACTTATGACTGAACTAACATAGACATAATAAGTTTAGGACTTCTTGGACGATAATCCCCTCTCAGGTGTATAAGCATAGTGTTGTGCTGGATTTTGCTATATGTGTAGGCTAGCTCATGATTTCTTTATAGCTTTATTTTTATTGGTTCAACACATTTCCTTTTTTTCCTATTATATTAATCTATCTTTAGGTGCAACCCAAATCATAGTCTTCCAAATTAGGTGTCATTTAATAATTTTGCAAGTTTTAATGTAAAATTTGGGAAAATTATCCACAAAGTTCTAAATCTATTATATTTTTATCAATTCAGTCTTAACTTTTTAATTTTACCAATTGAGTACTAAACCTTTTCATTTTTTTGTCAATTGAGTCCATTTGGATCCTCGCCTAAGCTAGATTTAGCAAGCTTAGCCCTCGCCCAGGCTAGGGAGATGTCAACGAATTATTACAAATTAAAAATTCAAAAAAATATTAAAATATTATAGAAATTATCCATGTTAGCATTAGTTGTGCCATATAGGATGGTTGGCGTTTACGTCAACGAATTTCGCTTTAAATTAATCAGATGGACTCAATTAGTAAAACGTGAATAGGGTATGAATTATTAGCAAAATTTAAAGAATTTAAGACTAAGTTAGCAAAAGTGTTATATATTTAGGACTGTTTAGATAATTTCCTATAAATTTTTGTATTATTTTCATTCAAATTGCACCTTTCGATTCAAGCATGGACTGTTGATTACTTAGTTTTTCTTATCACTTTTTTTAACTAAAATTTCTAAGTCTTCTTATGATAAAATACGTTTTACAAACCTAACCATGGGTAGTGCAATTTGTGTGTGTTCTCTCTTTCATCGCAGAGGTCGAGGGTTCTAGCCCTCTTGTTGCTAAAGTGTCTTAAGGGGGGGCCCTAGTGTTGGGGTCTTGGGCTAGCCTCCTTCAAGGTATTGACGCTTGGTCCGAGGTGTACCGACACTGTATGGGCTGTGGGTTGCCGAATAGCCTAAGCGAAAGGCGGGCACGGCGGATCCTCGGTAACCAAAAAAAAAAAACGTTTTACAATTTATATTTTATCAAATCAATTGCTTAATCATATTCTTAATTTCCTAAATTTAAATATTATCTATTTCTTAGAGATTCTGCTCTAACATGTTCTTTCTTGGTTAATGACAACCTTAAAATTTATATATGTTACAACAGAAAAAATGAAAAGAATTTTAAATAATTCAAAGTTCATGAGTTTCGCAAACTCGGCCCGCTTACTTCGACGACGGTATTCTCTCTCTTCTCTCGCTCGTGTGTACAGTTCTCTGGAGGACCTTCGTTTTTGTTTCACTTGGACTAATGAGATTTCTGTGTTCTTCTCCTCCCTCGATTGTCGGAGTGCTTGGCCGGTTCCGGTTTAGGGGATCCGAAATACTAGCTTTTCGTTTATTGGATCTTTGCTTGCGTACGAATGTCCAAGCTTGCGCTTTAGTTTCGGAAGGATGGTGCAGAAAAATGAAACACAACAATTGTACGTGGCCCGTGGAGGAAGAGAATGGATCGATCTCAAAACCCCATCTCTGAGCTGAGTCTAACTACACTTGAGAGCGAGAGGGTTTGCTAGATCTGGTTTCGGTTTTGGGCATGAATTGCTTCAGTTTGGTTTGGGAATTGTAAGGTTTTGATTAAGTGGAAATTTGGCACATGTGGGCTTGGTCTGAATCATCCGATGAAGCCGCACCGGCTTTACACGACTCACCATCTTGACCTCTCTTATGAGAAGATGGAAGTTTATGTCAGTTGCTAGGTTTCCATCGTTGTATTTGCAGCTGTTTCTTTTTTCATCTCCCTTCAAATGTGTCTGGTTATTCTCTTGAATGATCCAACCACCGCACAAATCCACCTGACACCTAAGCTCGTAAGCTGATGAAAGCTACGCTAGTCTCAAACCTACATCCAGTGCAACATAGAGTTTTAACACACAACTAAGAAAGAAACTAGAGACTGGTATAGCAATTTTGAAACATTCATGCTTTTGTTTAATAGTAGAAAGGTTGTGAAGGACAACAAGCACTAGTAAACCCACTAAACGTTACCTTAGGGGTCTAACATTGACTAAGCAAAGCGTGAATCGAGACTCAGCTATCTTAGTCTAAGGGTTTGAAATTGGCAAGCTAGTTTTTGGGCGCGCATGACAAAATTTTTGTTTATCGATTTCTCTATTTCTCTGTTCCTCGGAACAGGTTTGGAAGAGAAATCCGTTTGGTAACGCAATTTGATTTCTCTATTTCTGAAATAGATTTCTATTACAGAAATAGAAAAATTGAAGAAATCAGAAGCTAAAATTTTTAATTTCCCAGT
The DNA here is from genome assembly GCA_004368105.4 of Eucalyptus melliodora. Lineage (NCBI taxonomy): Eukaryota > Viridiplantae > Streptophyta > Magnoliopsida > Myrtales > Myrtaceae > Eucalyptus > Eucalyptus melliodora. The sequence goes on along the minus strand of CM023411.3, from coordinate 33,596,092 downwards.
TTCTAAAATATAAATAAAAAACTAAAATCAAACCATATAAAAGAACCTTGCGCTTTCTTGTTAATTTAATTCACTCATAACCACAACTTCACAAATTATTGCTAATTTTCTTTTTCTTATTTTGCTTGTGTTTTTTTGGCATTTTTTTTTTCAATTTTTTTGATAACTTCCTCTTTAGGATGAAAGGCAATTGAATGGGTCCCCAATTTTAAAAAACGACCAAAGTTCTTAAATGCTTACTTAAAAACAATGAGGCTTTTTCCTCTTAGAAAAGGCACGTGTATGGCCAATTGAAGAAAAATTTCTTACATAATAGATGAATAAAAAGTGTGCCTAGAAATTTAATCTTATTTTTTTACGGATTCAAAATTCTTGCAAAATCAAAATAATTAGATTGTTACACAATCTTGAATTTTAATTCAAAGGCAAGAGATTCAAGAGAATCTCTCTCTTTGCTATGCAAGGGCTATTAAAGGTTCATTGAGCAACAATAAAGAAATTAGAGATGATCAACTGGACCGATTCAATTCGAGAATCAAAATAAACCAACCTTCCCCCGATTGGTTCCTAACCATAAACATTACTTTAAGATAGAATTATCATATATTCCTTTATACTATTAATTTTATTTTGTTGATAATTTTGTATGATACTAGTTTTTGATAAAATGACAAGGTTGTATAGGCGCCATTGATGGCACCCATATTCATGCTTCGGTAGTACTTGTCTGAACCTATGCAGAATGAGCTTGCAAACGATACATTGACCGATGAGGGCAATCAAATATATACGCTTAAGAAAACAATTGTTAATAAAATGGTAATAGTATGCCGGAAATTCCATGAAATTGTATTTTCAAATTATTTCGACTATTATTTTGTATTTGAGGATTTCCTATGTTGTTATCTAATCAATTTTTATTTCTAGAAATATAAATTTTGTTCTGTTATCAAACGGATTTCTGTTTCAGAAATATAAATTTTGAGTCGTTATCAAACGGGTTTCCTTACTTAGAAATTTGTCCGAGAAATAGAAATTAAGAAATTTTTTTCTGGCCAGAAATCAATTTCTGTTTCAGAAATTTTATCATGCGCAGCCTTTATAACCCGACTGAGATGTTGGTGTCACAAGCTATAATGTTTCTTTACCCGTGCTAATACTCTTCCCCTTCTCAAGTTAGCACTACTCATAAAAATTAGACAGAAGCTCGTATAAAGAAGTTTTAGATTTTTATTACTTGTAAGATGATATTGATAAGAGGAGGAGACCTGTTTATACAAGAACACCTTTTGATTACAATCGTAGATTTCTTCTTAATCTATAAATAGATATTTCATCGCTCCATCTATCAACTACTTGCATTAATTACATAAAAACTCTCTAATTACAAGCTAGATTTCTTCTTAATCTAAAGATAGAGGTTCCATTTCCTCAATTACCAACTATTTGTGCATTAGTTACAAGAACACTCTAGAATAGTGTACACTTTCTATATTCCCTCTAGAATATTCTAGAGTGTGCAGGAAACCTTAAGCCCTTAGAAATTTTAAGCTCACCCAATCATTTGGATTATAAAAAGTACACCTCAAGTGCCAAAACTTGACACGAGGGGACACTTAAATGCTAAAAGTTAGGAAGGTGACACTTAAGTGTCATTTTTTTGAAAAGTGAGACACTTAAGTGTCACTTTTGATGAATCTTGTTAGAATTTTTATGTAACAATTTTTTTATTATTTTTCTTGCTTACATGGCTTGTAGGAGAGCTAACTCAGCAAAGAACTGCAAAAATGACATTGTTTTGGTGTGGATTTAAATTTGTAATATAAAAATTAATTATACAAAATTAATTAAAAAATATATATATTTTTTGAAGGGGAAAGAAGGCGGCTGAGGGTTGAGCCATTGTCGTCATCGCCTCCCGCCGTCGCCGAGAAGGACTTGTAATGATGGGAGGGTCGACCGGGGTAGTAGGGCCCTGGCCAGGGGCCAGCGACCTCAGCCAATTGGTGAAGAGGGCCCATGAGCCCTCGCCTAGACTGGGGCAAGGGACAACGGCCCTTGCCATCGATTAGCTGGGGTCACCGGGGCCGGCGACCTCGACAATCACGACCAACCCTCCCCCAACCATCGCCGGCCCTTCTTGTTAGTGGTAGGGAGACGGTGGCGGCAAGGTCTCAGCCCTCAGCCACCTCCCTTAGTTTTTTTTTTTTTTTAATATATAAATAAATATATTTATTTTTATTTTTACATGTTTTCAATTAATTTAGTTTTAAATTTAATAATATTAATTTCTTACCACATCAGCACAAAAACGACGTCATTTTTGTATTGTCTAACCACATTAGCGTGCAAAACAACGTTATTTTGCATTTACTTCATTGAAAAATTGCCATGTCAATATTTTGGTCGGATTTTCTCGCCTTTGGCACTTAAGTGATCCATTTTGCTCTGATTTGGCACTTAAGTGTCATTTTCTAACTTTTGACATTTAAGTGTTCTTCCATGCCAAATTTTGACACTCCATTTGGATCATTTTCTCGATCCGTTGGGCTCAAAACCTTTGGATCATGACGTTACTATTTAGAAGATCTCTTCACACGAGATATGCTATAGTTAGGTAATGCGACATGGGTCACATAGAATTCCATTCGCAATATGAATTGAACTCGCGATCTCATAAAAGATGAATGACCGGCTAAATATTAATAAACAAACGAAATAACCAATTCCCGGATGATAGGATAAATTACTATAATGTGATTAGGCGCATCATTAAAAAGTCAATGAGGGTTAGATGAATGCTATTACGTCGAGAAATATATTCAAAAGAAAATTTTCGAGAAATACGATAGCATAATTGGCAATGAAACGTAGAAAATTTGCAGCACCGTTTCTAGTAATGGATTCAATTTGGGCCCATATAAACTCTTCACCGATCATCATCTGGGCCTAAGCCCGACCCGAGAGAGGGCTTCACGGGGGTCCAATCGGGTTCGGATCCTTCGCCCCAGCTCCCCGTTACCCTATGCCACGCACGGCTTGACCTCCACCGAATCTCATCCCTCTCGTCTTCTCCATCTGCCATTTTCCTCTGAAGCGCCCCAAGACCATCTCTCAAGCCTCGAATTCCTCTCGACTTCACGTGAGTATCTTCACCTGATTTTCCGCGAAATTCATCTTGTCATGTCGAATGTTTTAGATCCTGGGTCGGCCTTGAAATTTATTCGATGTCGTTGTCTGCCAGGGTTGATTTTTCGGTGTCAGATGTGGTGGTCTCGGTAGTGTTTTTTTTTTTTCGGTGGGTTTCTTTTCTGATTGGATATGGATGTTCTGTTCTGTCAGATGGGTGATTGAATAAGGTGGGATTTGTTCCCCCGCTGCGGTTTTTCTTGCGGGACCTTGTTTGCGTTTCCTTTCCGCTTTGGGTTTACAGCGATTGAGGTTCTCGTTTAATGTCTAGAAGAGAGTTTCGTGGGTATTTTTTGATGGAATTGGGATGATCTGAGCTCCGGGGGGAAGTTTTATCATGTGGATGCGTAGTTCTGCAATAGTCATACGAGCTCAACGAAATATTTTGTTTAATTTTGTTGAAGCTGATTTTGTAAAATTCAGTTAACGATGAAGAATGGTGGGAATTAAGGGGTCTTGAGAAGGTATGCTTTTGGGTTCATCCGTGTGCGCACATGTTTGCTTGCGCACTGTCACTCGATTGCATGTATAGGGGAGGTTTTCTGCAATATTTACTAAGGGTTGTGGATTAAACCGTTAATTTGAGATGACAAGACTGCCGATCTTAATGTTAGACGGGAATTCGAATCTTAAGAGTGAAAAGCTTTGATTTTTTGTTGTGTGGTGATTCCTCTCTGGACCTCTCTTCCCTTAGTTGATATCTTGTTAGATGATGCTATGGAAGTGGGAGCTGCTTTATGCCTGGTCTGCGCTTACCCGTGTTTTTGTTGTACGGCTGTCAAGTTAGATGGGCCAAAATGCATGGTCTAAATCTGACTTCTGCGATGATCTGGTCATTTTGAAACTTTTAGTCCATAAATGGAGGCTGCAGATTCTAACTTGCTGACTTTTACATGGTAATGATTTTTCCCCACATGTTGTCTCCAATGTACATATACACTTGTTTGGGCTCCTTTCCTTTCTTGCTGTCATAGAAACGTGAAATGGTGTTGTCATTTTCTTCGATCCTTCTAATTTCCCCTCCTTAAGTGGAGGTTGCATGGTTGAAGAGCTTTTGCTCTTGGCATGACCTTAGCACACTTTTTTTTCCCTCACCTTTCTATGTCGTCGGGCTACAATTGATGTGTCGATATATATATATATGAAGCAGGATGACAGAGGTGCCTTTTAGACCCCGGGAGAAGCTATTGGAGAAGCAGCAATATTTTCAGAACATTCACAGACATACTTATCTGAAGGGACCTATGGATAAGATTACCTCTGTGACAATTCCCATTGCACTGGCAGCTGCTTCGTTGTATATGATTGTAAGTCTCTTTTCCGAAGTTCATTCTCACTGGCCTTCATTCATGACGTCAGAGTTTCTGCTTCTCGCGTGTACAGGTACTGAGATTCATATTCTTTGTTTTGTTTCCAGGGTCGTGGGATCTATAACATGTCCCATGGGATTGGGAAAAAGGAATGATTCTGCAATTTCTATTTGGAAGTGGAGTATGTGTTTGCCATTTGACGGGACAAATCCCTTAAACCTGGTTGTTTTGTTTTGAAGTACCATGTCCTGGAATAATTTGCATAGATTCATTCCTTTCTGCAGGGATGGGACTGAGAATATTGTCTTGTAGTCTTCTTGTTGATTTGTTCTAAATGATACTCTCTTTTCCAGCTAATGATATTAGCTTTTTTCAGTCTTCGCTTGTTTGCTGTCATGGATAGATTGTTGCATCAAGACGTGATGGTCAAGCCCTCGATTGGCTTCAAAGGGATTTAATTGTCCAGGTGAATGTGGATCCAAAGTTCTGTCCATATGGTCCTTCTTCAACTTGCCTTGTAGAAGTGATTGTTGCAAAAAGAGGGATACGTATAGCCTTATGCTGACATAATGTTAGAGAAATTGTGAACAAATGGACAGTGCTGCACCGCTCAGACTTTTGGATCTAGAGACTATATTTCACATTAGCTGTCCAATATGGATCCACCGATCCTTTGGTTATTTAGTGAAATGTTGAGCATTCACAACATTTTGCTTCAATATATGTAGGTACATGATCTAGATCATACGGTCTCGTTCTGCCATGAGGGAAATATCCCAAGTGGTACAGGGATGCTAGCTTGCTCGCTCTTCTTTTACATTAAGAAGGAAAAGGGAGAAATACTTGAAAAGATCTTGCTTGCCCCGGGTGCATTTGGGCCCAACTAACATGCCTTGTCTGATGACACGGGATCCATGCGGGTTCTGTCACCTGATCTAAGGGTGGATATGCAGTTAGTCTGGCTTCTTGCTCATTGCATCCGGGGCATGCAAGTAAGTCTGGACTCACCTTTGATGGCGAGACTGCACTTCAGCCTTAGCTTGAGTTTATCGGGTTTATGCAATACTTTTATACACATATGGGAAAGGGTCGTACAGAATGCAATGTTCTGATATATTATACTTGAGGGTAGGATCCAGATGAATGGTGCACAAAACTTGATCGACAGATTCGACCCACTATTTCTGCCGAGTAGCAAGTTCTGCCAGATTGTTCTTTCTGTTTCCATGATCCTGCATGGCGACTACATCGTGGGAAGGGAAAATGAATGCTCGGCGTGAAAGTCTCCAAATTGTGGGGATAGCGACCTTGATAACTCCCTCGCCTTCTACTAGGGGTGAGCATAGTTTTAAGGTAGAACTTGGAATGTGAGAACCGTCTACTAGGGGTGAGCATAGTTCTAATGTAGAACTTGGAACGTGAGAACCGAACTGATGGGAACTTGTAAGTTCCAGATTTTAAGATGTGCAGGATAAGTTCTAAGGCCCCGTTTGGTTCAGCTTTGGGAATGGGCTTTGGGACTCTAAAGTCCCTTGGCCAAATGCAAATGCGTTTGGTTCGTATTTTTGCGCGACTTTTGCCAGATGCAATTGCATCTCCAAAGGAGTCTAAAGGCCCTTAGCCCAATGGAGGTCTTGAGGTGCATTGGCAAGTTGCATCCTGGGAAGGCAAGTAGTTCGTTACTGTTCATCTTCTCCAACCTGCTGATCGGAGGCCGACGACCACCGGCGAAGGGATGGCGCGCGCCGGCGACGGCCGCCTGAGGGTCGCCCGACCCCGACCGGGGTCGCGGACCTCGGGCGACGCCGGATCTCGCGACCCGGGCGTCGGCCGCCCGGATCGCGCGACCCGGCGTCGGCCGCCCGAGGTCGGTCGACCGCGAGCGACGGTCGCCGGGGTCGGGCGACCGCAGGCGACGGCCGCCTGAGGTCGCCCGACCCGACGACGGTCGCTTGGGTCGCGCGCGGCCGTCGCCTGGTCGCCTGGGTCGCGCGCGGCCGTCGCCTAGGTCGCGCGACCCTAGGCGACGGCCGCCTGAGGTCGCGCGACCCGGCGACGGTCGCCTGGGTCGCGCGACCTCAGGCGGCCAGATCTGGCCATCCGGCCGCCAGTGCGACCCTGGCGACCGTCGCCTGGGGTCGCGCCACCCAGGCGGCCAGATTCGGCGGTCCGGCCGCCGGACTTCAAAAAAGAAATTATAATTTTTTTTTGTTTTTTTAATTTAATAAAAGTCATTTGCAAATGCAAATTTTACCAAACGGTATTTTGGCCAAAGTTGCATTTCAAAGCAAATTTTACCAAACGATATTTGCATTTCGGAAAACCTCATTCACCCAAAGGTATTTGCATTTTGGCAAATGCATTCCCCAAAAGCCGAACCAAACGGGCCCTAAGTTTCAAAAAATGAGGAGCTTGTTTCCACAACTAGGTTTGGGGTTCTTAAGGCTGCGTTTGTTTTCATTTCTTTTTTCTGTTTTTAAACAAATTTTTTGTTTTTTTTATTTTTATTCCTAGGAATAAAAAAGGAACAGAAACGTATTTGTTTGCATTTTTATTCCAAAACTATTTTTTTGTTCCCAGTAACACATTTGGAACAAGAACAAGAAACAAAAAAAAATAAATTATTTATTGTTTTTGGAATAAAATTTAGAAACACTTATCTCTTTTTTCTTTGGTCAGTCGCCGGTCTTGGCTATGGTTGACGACCGGCTGTCGAGGGTTGGCGATGCCATCGAGGGCCGGTGACCTCGCCGGTGTGTCGCCGGCCCCCGGCGAGGCCGACCTCGCGCTGGGCTGGGCGAGGCCGCCGACCCTCGTCAGCCAGTCACCAGCCATGGCCGAGGTTGGCGACCGGTCAAAAGGAGAAACAAGAAAAAAGAAAAAAAAAAAATAAGAAAAAAAAAAAAATAAATAAGAAAATAAGAAAAATAAGAAAGAATAAAAAATTATACAAATTTATCAAACGTGCTTCTGTTCATTTTTTATTCCCAGAACAAGTTTACCAAAAGCATTTTTTGTTCAAAAATTGTTCCCGGAACAAAAATACTTTTTTTTTTTCTTTTTTCTGAAACAATTTTTAAACAGAAACGTTACCAAACGCACCATAATTGAAGGAACTTGGAACCTATAATCTAAAATATGGACAAATTTTAATGTTTTTCTTAATTTATGTCTTCGTGCGATCTTGCCATATTCTATACTGTTTGATAATGAGTATATAATTTAAAAACACTAATTAGCAGTGCTCATTAAAGGTCTTTATTTTATTAATGTTCATATTTTCCGTGTGTTTTTATAATTAGTGAGTTGTAACAATAAGTGGTGTTTATTAAATGTTTTAATTCACTGTAATCGTTCAATTAATAATATATGTGGAACTTGGATAAACCTCATAACATAATAGGTTTCAAGTTTCAAGATATGTTGGATATGTTTCAAGTTAAAAAAAATAAGGAACTCGACAATAAGCAAGTTTCAAATGGAATTTGTACGAAACTTGGAACCACTCTACTGGGTCGCTCAATTTTGATCAATCATGATTTACCATCTATAATATGGATACTTGGCCAGAATGATCAAACTTAGAAGATGTTCACTTGGTTTCTGGAGCGTTTGAAGCTAGATAAATTCCATCTTAATTTTCGTGATGCATTTTGATGTCCACAGTTTCCTGACTTGGATTCACCACTTGTGAGTGTCGCGCTATGCTCTCTCTCGCCACTGCTATTTCGTTATCAGATAACGTGGGATGTCCCCGCACCTTGAGGAAGAAGTGGGGTGCGTGCATTGTTTGATGCAGGGGCTATTGTATACGCATTAATCGGGTGTATTGCGTCTCATCAAAGCCGTCTGCTGGTATATTTCACATTTTCTCAGAGAATCTGTCATCAACTGCGAGAGAATTCCGTTATTAGCCCCCGAGTTTTTGGGATTGTGGCAAAATTTACCCATGACTGTCTCAATTTTCAACATACGCCCCTCCCTCGACCTTTCGAAATTGGCGGCAATTTGCCTTCTAACATTGACTCCAGCCAAATTTTTCTCATATATCTAATTGCGTGAGTGCTAAGGGTGATTGGTTCTCGGTTCGGTTCGGTTCCAAGGTGGAATCGGGAACCAAATTAGGAGGACTGGTTTCCAAAAATCTGAATTAGGGATTGGATCGGTTGGTTCTGGGATAGGGAACTGGCCCAAACCATCGGTCCGGTTCAATCCAATGGAACTGATAACTTATTTTTACCTGGTACTTTTTTGTCATTATTTTTTTTTCCTACTTGGAACTAGACCGAAATAGTGCTTAGTTCATAAGTTACTAATTTTTTTAAAGAAATAATAAAATAAAAAAGCTTATTTAAACAGTCCGGTCTGATTCCCAGTTGGAACTAGGAATGGGACTGTCTAGATATCGATTTCACTTTTAGGAACCGGAAACCAGACCAATACTCCTGGAAATTGGACCAAATCGGCCAGTTTGGTTCGATCTAGGCGGTCCCCACTTGGGGCAATCCATTTTGTACACCTCTAGTGAGTGCACATGTGGCTAGTTACAAAGATAAACTAGTCTAGTAGGTTTATATACGTAGGGACTGCTTAAAAATATATTTTAGAACTACATATATCGATGTGCATTTGGCGTTGGCTCCTATAAAATTATTGGAACTTTAATCATATGCTCTCATATGTAATATATTTTCGAATTATTCTTCTACTTTTATCTGTATATCACATATGACGAATTTGTTCTCCAAAATCACTCACGTCCTGTCCCGGGGCTTTAAGCAAAACTTGGTCAGAGTTCAGAGGATGCGATGCAACTGATATCTAGAACTCAGCGGGCAAAATGGAAAAGTTCAAACATCGGGGGGCAATTTGCAACGACCCTCAAAACTTAGGGGCCAATATATGATTTGCCTCGTGAAATGCTGGTATTTTTTGCATGTAACTCCTGCATTATATGATCTCTATGTTTAGAAAAATTCATTTGCAGCCCGAAACAGGGAGTCTTCAAAGGTGAAAGTTGCTGGTTCGTTCCTCGAGGGATTCGCGGAGAGAGCGATAGCCTCGGTATGCCGTGATCATTCCAGGAGAATGGTGGGCGGATTTGCAAGAACGACGAAGTAGCAATCAGCAACTCAAGCCGAAGCACTTGCGCCCGGGGAAACCCTAGAATTCACCTCTCCGCAATCGGATGAACTTCGACTGGAAACATCACTTAGATCTGATACGGGCTTTGACTTCGGCAGATCACTTTAGATGGGATGCCACAGCGCTTATCAGTGAAGCCCAACAGAAGATAGCTCGTTTTCCTCGTTTAGAATTGGCCCATTGCAATTCGACTTGTCAAAACTGGTGGATCAGATTGAGTTGAAAATGATCCAACCCATATTGACATATTTAACCCGTTTTGACTCATTTTTATATAATACAAATCTAGAGACTCATATCCAACTTAACTCATATTGCTAAAACACCTTCATATCTAATAAAATCTAGAAAAATTCGTATCTAAGCAAGTCCAAGATAAAGTGAGGGTGAGAAGGATGTGGGTTTGGTCTAAATAAGTTATAGATCTATTTAACACTCATATCATTTTGGGTTTTACTATTGCAAACCTATTTATGACTCATTTAATGATTATAATTAATCCATATAACAAACTCAATCAATCAAATATAAGTTAAAAATAAGTTTATAATCATTTTAACAAGGCTAATTGCAGTAGGAAGGCCGACAAGATTGCCTATTGGGTCGCCAAGGCCCAAAGAAAAATGGCCTTGCCTATCAATGGGCTTTTTAAATCCTCCTATAGCCCTTTGGTCTTTATTACGTTCCGAATGTTCTCCTGTGCATTCACGGACTAGCCAATGTGAAACAAGCAGGTTGACGAACGAAAGCAATTTGACCTGGCCATCCCGCAACTTTTCCGCCTCTTGTTCCGCCTTGCCGAAAGCCGACGAGAAAGAGCAGGTTTGACAAATGAAAGCAATTCTTGACTAGGAGGCTCGTCTTGACTGACTTTGGGGAATGAATGTAATGAACACTCAATTGGAATTCCTGGCTGTTTCTCTTTGTTTCCAGTTTTCAAGCTTGGTGAAAATATAATTTTCTGAATATTTATTGCATGAATAATTAATTCCCAGATGAAATAGCCGGCCCATACTTGAACCATATTGCTGTCTGAGCATCTACTGACTTTAGTGTTTTGTCTCATGCATAGTGTTGCATTATCCTCTTTGCAGTCTGTGCCTTCCTTGTTCTCTCATTACACTTGGGTGATAGAACCTTTACATTTTCGTGGTACATGCTGCGGCTTGTTGGAGGATTCAAATCGGTCCGCACAATTCAGCAAAGCCAAGCTAGAGTCCTCATCTTCATTCTCCCATCTCTTCATGAAAATGCTTTTTGTCAATCTTAAACTTTCCTTTCAGCCTAAGGCAGTGCAATGACTTGGATTGCGGTCAAACTTATTGTATCGTTCATAGGGAGTGCAGCATTTTAAATGCTGGGGCGAAGAATTTCTAGATTGATATTTGCTTGTGGACGCAAAATCAACATGCTTCTCATGTCGAAACCAGGATGAAGTAGGACAAAAGCAAAAGCATTGGGTTGAACTCGATCTCGAGATGGCTTTGACCCGCCCGTTTTTAGATGCTGATGACCATAGCTCAGATTCAGAAGAGAGAAAGGCTGCTGTACTTGGAATTGAGCATCTTCAATATGACAAAACTGGCGGTGCAATTGCGCCCGCCTTCAAAGGCGAAAGGGCATGGCACGGGTTTTAAGCCTGCAATGACTCCGATCGATGTACATCGTTCGAAAGGGACATAAGTTGCACACACCGAACGCTATGTTCTCGCGCCATGGCAGTACGCCGAGGAGGCAGGAAAATGTTTAAGATACGGAGAATCTAGATCGATTTTTATATAAAAGGGGCAGACAGCTGACAGAAGAGGACACCGCCGATGAGGACCAAAAGGAAGCCTTTCAAAGCGGACGTTGGCTTTATGTAGCTCGCAATAATTGACATGTATTTTAAGCCTAGCGGACGCCACAATTGACATTCTCCCTTTCGCTTGGTATTTGACCCTCGAGGGTGTAAGAGTGATGTTTTTTCCATTCTACAGCTAAACGTTGCACCGGCAGCAGCCCTCCTTTGACTTCTAATATCGTCTAGAAAATGACCCGTTTGGAATTGTCACCTACTGCCAAGCCGTTGCGCTACCGGCAGATTCGTCTCCTGCAATCCTAAACCAGCATCACGGATTTTGTGATCACAAGCACACAAAGGATAAGCGCCACACATCCGAAACAAATCATGAAATTCAATTCGGGAACGAAATAACTGTCGAGAAAATATCAATTTCAAAGGGTGGCAAAAAAGTCAAGGATCATTATTGATTCGAAGTTGCCATGATGAACAAGTTGTCAATTTTTTTTTTTTCGCTGGGATAATGATGCATGCTCATGTTGAATTGCACGCTTGATGGATTTCCATATACGTTACTCCACTAGGCATCGCCATCGGCATTCTAGAAATTCGGATAGGGTTGGACATTTGAATTATTAGGCAGATTTTTAAGATATTTTCCTCCCTTTCTTCCTCCAACAAGGTTATCGTGATGTAATCTTGCCGTGAGCGAAATCATCAAATCACACAAAGTGCCAAAGAAAAGAGAGAGAAATCGATGCCGCCCCCCATTTTTTTTTCCAAAGTCGATGCAGCACAAGATCGGAAACAGCGTTCCACTTTGGGCTGCTGCTGACTGGGTCAATGTGCTTGACTAATGTTCCCCCTGGCGGGCTGCCAGAATTCATATACTAGTGAAAGGATATCTCTTCACATTCAATACGCTGGACCTAATAGAAAATTAGGTAAAAAAGTCCCTCCATTGTCAAGTCATACAAATTAATCAAAGATTCAGAACGGCACGAAGAAAACACCGGCAAACGATCAGCATATTCTCATTCCAGGAAAGCCCCATCACTTGGGCTATTCCTTAATTGACTAAGAGCTCGTTTAGTAATTATCTTTTTCTATATTTTTTATTCTTTTATTTCTCGGAATAGAAAAAGAATAGAAATATGTTTGGTAATATCAGTTAATTTTTCTATTTCTGAAATAAAAAAATAGTTAGAGAATAGATTTGGAACATAAATAAGAAGTAAAAAATAAATAAATTCAATTCTTTATTTCTGAGAATAAAAATGAAAAAATTATTTTTGAACATAAATTGTTTTCTAAAACAAAAAGCTACTAAAAGCACCTTAAATTATCTTTATTGAGACTCTCTCTCCCAGGTCAAATAGTTTAATCCTTTATTATTATTATTATTATTAGTAGTAGTAGTAGTAGTAGTAGTAGTAGTGAAGGATGAGGGATCATATGTCACGGAAATAAAATGGTGTGGAAGGAGAGACTGAGTCCCGCGGTCTGACCTACTCGACCGGGCCACATGAGTTTCGGTCGGAATTAATTTAATGGTCGGGACTACTATTATTATGGGACCGTCGGTCGTCGTTACTGTTTTGTCTAGTGGCTCGCGGAACGCAAGGAGGAACCTTCTTGCCCGGCTGGAAAAGATGCTAGAGACCGAGATTATTATTATTATTATAATACCATCATGACGAATCAAAACAAAAAGCCCCCGTTCTGGCATGTTCTCCACGATGTTAAAATGAGTTGCTTCGTTCGGGAAGAATAATAAAAGTGCACCAGTACCATACTGTCTGCCCAATTGTCGTCCCTTTCGGCCAATTCAGAGGCACCAAGGACTATTATCGTTGGCATCAAAAGGGCGGAATTTATTCGGGCAGTGGGACCCACGAGACTTTAGAAGGCGCAAAAATAATTTGATTCGTCTGATCATATTGAATCTCATTAGTCACGTTAGTCAAGTCATGTGTTCAACATGTAAAATTACTTTTATTTATTTATTTATTTTCAGTACCGGTGTGTTGTCCATTGGGTCGTATTTGGCGAGCATGGGGAGGGTTCAAGTCCATAAAATAGTAGCACCTCGTGCTTTTCTGTTCTAGTGGTAGGAGCCGAGTACATTTCGCCCTGCCTTTTTACGAGCAAGTGAGGTCGTCGAGGGTTGACTCGACCTGACGCTTGGAGCTATCATAGATCGCGGGCACCGCCGATTTTCATCGTCTCTTCTTTCTCTCCCCTGATGAGTGAGTCGGGATTATCCAATCATGGCTCTCCATCTCCCCTCCACATCACACCCCCATATCAAGTGATCAGGTCAACCTCTACAGAAAATCCTATCTGGCGTCCTTAGAGCACTCGCCGATCGTCCATAGCGGAGAAAGATTTCGCCACCTTCGACGCACTGGCCACGCACATCACGAGAAAAAATGGGACCTTGAAAACGGCAAAATTCCTCCATGTGAGTGCTCGATAAGTCCCTCTACGATGGGCACTCATTAATGAAATTCATAAAATATTAACGAGTGTCCTTAGAGCACTCGCAAATCATTCTTAATAAATAAATATTGTTCCATCTTTAATGTATTTGTGACGCACAACACAAGAAAATTACTGGATTTTGAAATTGACATAATTCCTCTGGAAGTGCCTCTAGGGTAGGCACTTGTTGACGGAATTTACATTTGCACATGACCCCTTTTCGGGTAATTCCCCTTTTATAACTAAACCTTGACAATTTTTATTAAATATCCACAAACCATTTCTTTTGTATTCCATATGCAAATAGGAAAAATTACCAACACAGTTCTAAATTTATTGTAATTTTTCTAGTTCAGTCCTAATTTTTTTTTTTTTTAGTTCAATTTTAAACCTTTTGTATTTATGTTGATTTAGTTCATTAGATCAATTTTGGCCGGCTGACACTAACGTGGATGTTGGTTAGTGTCGACTATTTGGTGAACATTGACATGTCTCTCTCTCTCTCTCTCTCTCTCTCTCTCTCTCTCTCTCCTCTTTTCTTGTTCTTTAGGCTGGTCGTTACCAGCTAGAGACTAGGGCCAACGAGGTCGACCTATTGGCCATTGGGGAGGCTCGCCCTTGCTAGCACTTGTGAGGGTGAGCATCGGCCACCCTAGGTAAGGACTCGCCGTCGCAAGCAAGGGCAAGCGGCATTGGCTAAGGCTCACCTAGCCCAGATCTAGCAAGGGCAAGGGTGAGCCTTGGCCACCCCTGGTGAGGACTCATTGTCACAGGTGAGGGTCGCCAGGTGAAGTCAAGCTCTCCTAGCCCTCGCACTCGCCATCATGATGCTGGCCGAGGTCAATCGTGCCTAACGACTTGCCAGAGGAGGAAGAAAAGAGAAATTAAAAAGAAAAAAGAAAAAAAAATTGAAAAAATTGGAAAAAATTGAAAAATTAACATATTAGTGTGGGTTGGACGGCTGATGTCCACATCACTATTGATCGGCAAAAATTGGATAGATGGATTGAACATGTATAAATACAAAATATTTATGATTGAATTGGCATAAATAAAAGTTCGTGAATAAACTGAAAAAATTGCAATAGATTTAGGACTATTTTAATAAATTTTTTCTATGCGGATACATGAGAAAAATGAAATACCCTTATTAAACATACTTACTAAATTACGGATTGCCCTCGGACCCAAATTAGAATTCGCGGGCACTGTCATTGATTGGTTCCCAACTAAAAAGGTCTTGGACATATGTGCGAAACTCAGCAAAAAGAGCCAAAAGAGAGGACATAAATGAAGATCAGAGACCCACGTCACGTCCGTATCGGCATCGTCCGTTGTCCGTTCATCAAGTGGGAGAATGGTCTGCATGCATGCATGCAATTCGACAGATCTTTTCACTAAATTTAATGTTGTTTCTTACGTATTAATCACTGCCCTTAACCACCGGAAGAAGCAAAGAATGATCCCCCGCAATCATTCGACTTTTCAGTCAACTTTGCGATGGAAACGCCACGCCCTGAGAACCCGTAATTTTCGTAGCAGGTCAGCTGGTCGAGCTTCTAGAATCCGTTGAAAGTCGAAGCCTTCCAGATGGCGTGTTCATTCCTCCTTTCCACATTTTCTTAGCACCATTCGGCATTCCCACATTCACATCGTGGATTTTTATGTTCAAATTTCCATTAAAGAAAGACAGCCATACTTTTGGATGCACCGCATTCTTCGTGTCGTGTTCTAATCAGTACAATGAATCCGATATATTTTTTTGTATGGTATGTTTAATAAGCATCTACACTCGTTAATGAGACTCTTATATATATATATATATTTTGGTGACCGAGGATCCGCCGGTATTTTTCAATTGAGACTCTTATATTAAAAGATTAATATCATGAAAAATCTCTAGTTAGTACACCTATATAATATGATTCAAAAAGTTCTTAATTAGTTTTGGATTTTTTGTAACATAAAAATTAATTTCAAGTAAATGTGATTGAAATATATTAATTCGAAAGTTTTGGTGATCCAAATATTAGCTTTAAATAAACGTGGCATGGGTTATTCATTTGGTGATTTTTTTTTTTTTGGTGGTACTCTATTTCATATTTGAAAGTGTCCTCAAAAAGTCATTAGGCACCTTCCCTCGCGATTCGCATGTTCTTTTTTTTTTTTTTTGGTGACCCAGGGAACCTCGTAAGTCGACAGCCGGCGATGGTTTGATTTGCATGTTCTTTTTTTTTTTTTTTTTTTGGTGACCTAGGAAACCCCGTAAGTCAATAGCTGGCGAACAAACCCTGAGGGAGTGACTGCAGGACCCACTATCACAGTACTCCAAGTAATAATCCCTAACGACGCCTCTAGGATTCGAACTTCTTTCTTTCGTGAGAGGAAGAGAGTCCAAATCAGCTGCGTCGTTGCGGGCGGTGGTTGTGATTCACATGTTCTTTGTCATCGAATTTAACCACAAGAACGGGTCTTTTCATCTCTTGTTTGTTCGTGCCCGTTGGAGACTTTTGTGCACAATCAGATATCCTTGTTTTTGTGTTATTGATGTTGACAATTGCGGACTTTTCAAGGATATTGAACTTCGAATGGATGACATGAAACTTTCCTCGGGAGACTTGCATATGAGACTGATATAAGTTTTCCGTAAGATGGTGGTTGTCCTTTAATTTTATTTTTAATATAAAAAACCCACCTTAAGTTTAATCTCGGTGCACCCCCCCTTTTTTAAAACTATATCTATGATGCTCGACCAAAAAAAAAAACTATATCCATGATAGTTGTGCATAAAAGTAGCTCCAGTTTGCACACACATTACTCCAATTATCAACTTAATAGGTCAGTTGAGTTCGTTAAGATTCCAAATCATGAGAAAACAGCCCTAATAATTCCTTTTTTTTATTATATATTTTTTTATTATGAGGGGATATTAAAATCGTCGTAATACGGAGAGATATCTGAAGATAAGATCTATGAGCAATGATCATATGTAAAAAGAAAGAGAGAGAGAGAGAGAGAGAGAGAGAGAGAGTCCATTTAACGGAAAACTCTGCCTATATTCTTGGAATATGCTGCTCCAATTCCATGGGAAATGATAAAGGTCATGGGTGTAAAAAATAAATTAAAAAGTTAGAAAGGGATTGAAATCATGAGGGGGACATTTCTTCTATTGTTTAGGTTGAAAATCCGGACCACGAACCCCGCCAATAATTTTTAAAAATAGAGATAATAAGTTGAAATTTTGGCAACGAATCGTTAGGGGAAATTTCAATTTCTTTGTTATTATTATTTTTTTATTTTTTCAAAAGGATTAGGGGGAAATTAACCTGCGCATCATTATTAGGCTCTTTAGAGTCCAGGGAGGCAACTAGTGTAGTTTTGAAGGTAGTCATCCAATCAGGAACGGACGGCACTACAGTACGCCCATCTGGACTCGGTAATCCCACGCGCGACGAACCGCGCGTGCAACCAACGCTCTCTTTTGTCCTCCGTCCGAGGCTTCCATTTTCGGTCAGCAAAATACAGCATTGGACCTTTGTCCTCGATCCCACGCCTCCTCCATAAACTATTGCCCGGAAAAAAGACCACGCGATTCCCCCGCTCACGATCTCATACGATGCGCTTGCTCGATATCGTCCGCAGGATCGGACTTCACCTCGACACGTCAAACCCCGTCCCCCCGAATCCGACGGCCAGGAGATTTCCTTCTGGAACGGCGCGGGGTGGGGCGCGGGGCACCGGATCCGCGGGGGGGGGGGGGGGGGGGGGGCGCGTTGAATCTTCAACGCCCCTCGCAAGTTAGCTCAAAAGCCGCGGGAAGGATTCGTTGTCTCATTTTGACCGACGACCAAACGCTCAATGCGCATTCACGTTCTTGCCCGGAATGGACCTTCTTCTTCTTCTTCAACTCTTTATATATATATATCGGTCTCCTCAAGATATCTCTCTCTTCTCTCTCTCTCTCTCTCTCTCTTTCTCATCCTCTTTCTGCTCCAAGTTTTGTAATAAGCACACGCACAGAGAAGAAAAAGAAGTGTGCTTCTGCTAAAACAAGTGCATATTGGATTCATTCTTTGGTTCTTCAAGTTCTTGCTCGAACTCCGGTCCAAGAACTTCTTTGAGGAGTATTCCAGTCGGGCTTTGAGGGTGATCCGGAGAGACAGGAGGCGGGTTTGGCAATGGCGGCGGCATTGGTCGGGGACGACCTCATGCGGCAGACGAGCAGCCGCCGGAGCTGGCGGTCGGCCAGCGTGAGGGAGATGTTTAACGCGCCGGACGTGTTCCAGCGGAGTGTCCGGCAGGTGGCGGACGACGAGGAGGAGCTCCGGTGGGCCGCCATAGAGCGGCTGCCGACCTACGACCGGCTGCGGAAGGGGATACTGACGCAGGTGCGGAGCAACGGGAGGGTGGTGCAAGACGAGGTCGACGTGACGAACCTCGGGACGCAAGACAAGAAGGTCCTGATGGAGAGCATACTCAAGGTGGTGGAGGAGGACAACGAGAAGTTCCTGAGGAGGCTGCGGGACAGGACCGACCGGGTCGGCATTGAGGTCCCGAAGATCGAAGTGAGGTTCCAGAACCTGTGCATTGAAGGGGATGCTTATGTCGGGACAAGGGCACTCCCAACTCTGCTCAACGCTGCCTTGAATGCTATTGAGGTTGGTTTTCATGAGAATTTTTTTACTTTCTCTGATGTTTCTTTTTCAAGGGTGTTGTTTAGTGAAGTATCAGTGGCAAACTCAACAGGGTTGTAGTTAGTCAGCCAAGATTGGTTAGGTGACTGGATCAGGAAGAGGTATTTGGTCACGTCTGGGTTTTAATTGTCTTACAGACTCTAGGAGAAAGAAATTCTTGCCAGTTTCTTATATGTGGCTGCGATGCTGCCTTTGACAATATTGAGTAGGCAGGTTCAGTGGGCATGAGATGCCGGAAGATATAACATTTGATTGCAAATATGCAGGCAAAAAGCGGACCTTTTAGTGAAATGGTGCGTCTTTGTTGCTTAAGTAATTAGAAAAAAGGATAGCTGATGTTATGGGAAGCTGAAAGAGGTAGAGAAGAGCTAACCCAACCTAAAAGCGGTTCAAATGTTGAAACACAGAGATTGACAAATCAATCAGTTCGTTTCTTTTCATGTCTTCAGTGAAACGGCAGCGTCTGATTCATTCGACGAGGTGAATTTAACATTTTCTATGCATCCTTAATAACATTTTTTATGACAAAGGGAGCTATTGGCATGATCGGGCTCTCTCCATCGAAGAAGAGAGTGGTAAAAATAATTCAAGATGTAAGCGGCGTAATCAAACCATCAAGGTAAATTCATGGATCCTCAATTTGAAGATCCTAGTCTCTCTGCTTACATAAACAAGTGCAGTTTTACGCGCTTAATTTGGGAGCTTATAAACATGAAATTATTCATTTTCAGGTTGACCTTGCTTCTTGGACCTCCTGGCTCTGGAAAAACAACACTGCTACAAGCACTTGCCGGAAAGCCTGATGATGATCTTAGGGTTAGTGATGCATTTTGACCTATCTGTATGCCTTTACTTGCTTGCTCTCTTCAGGTTCTCTAGCTCTTAGCGTGAACTAATTCGTTCTATTACAACTATACAGATAACAGGAAAAATCACTTACTGCGGCCATGAATTCAATGAATTCGTTCCTCAAAGGACCTGCGCTTACATTAGCCAGCACGATCTTCACCACGGTGAGATGACGGTCCGTGAGACACTAGACTTTTCGGGCCGTTGCTTGGGAGTCGGAACTAGGTATGAGATGTTGGCGGAGCTGTCGAGAAGAGAGCGAGAGGCAGGGATCAAGCCGGACCCCGAAATTGATGCTTTCATGAAGGCCACTGCCATTACTGGCCAAGAAAACAGTTTGATGGCGGACTATGTCCTCAAGGTTGGTTTGCAGAATTTGTCCATTCAATCCTGCTTCAAATTTGACGTTTCACTGTACTAAGCTTGTGAGGTAGGCTAAGTCTCTGATGTCTGTGGCAGATCCTCGGATTAGATATTTGCGCTGATATCATGGTTGGAGACGACATGAGGAGGGGTATCTCTGGTGGACAAAAGAAACGTGTCACCACTGGCGAGATGTTGGTTGGACCGGCGAAGGCGTTCTTCATGGACGAGATATCGACAGGGCTGGATAGTTCCACGACTTTTCAGATTGTGAAGTTCATGAGGCAGATGGTCCATATCATGGATGTGACCATGGTCATCTCCCTCTTGCAGCCAGCTCCCGAGACTTACGAGCTCTTCGACGACATAATCTTACTCTCGGAGGGCCAGATCGTCTACCAAGGGTCACGAGAGAACGTTCTGGAGTTCTTTGAGTACGTGGGCTTCAAATGCCCGGAAAGAAAGGGGGTTGCTGACTTTCTGCAGGAAGTGACTTCCAAGAACGACCAAGAGCAATACTGGTACAGGAAGGACCAACCTTATAGATACATCTCGGTGCCTGAATTCGTGAAGGCTTTCAATAGCTTCCATGGCGGTCAGCGCCTTATCGAAGAGCTCAGAGTCCCTTATGACAAAAGCAGGGCACACCCTGCTGCTCTGGTGAAGGAAAAGTATGGAATTTCTAACTGGGAGCTCTTCAAAGCTTGCTTTGCCAGGGAGTGGCTGCTGATGAAGCGCAGCTCTTTCGTTTATATCTTCAAGACCACTCAGATCACGATCATGGGCTTCATTGCGTTCACTGTGTTCTTCAGAACAGAAATGAAGACTGGCCAAATAGGAGACGGGGCAAAATTTTGGGGAGCTCTATTTTACAGTCTTCTGAATGTCATGTTTAATGGGATGAGTGAGCTCGCAATGACAGTGTTCAGGCTTCCGGTGTTCTTCAAGCAGAGAGATTTCTTGTTTTACCCTGCCTGGGCTTTCGCGTTGCCCATTTGGGTGCTCAGAATTCCCGTCTCGCTGGTTGAATCTGGAATTTGGATCATCCTCACTTACTACACCATTGGGTTCGCCCCATCTCCTGTTAGGTATGGCCACTTTTTCTGCCTTCTCATAAGTTGGCCCTTTCTGCTTTGATTTATAAGCTGCGAACACTAGTGCGACGAACATAATCTCTGGTAAGTCCTCTTGCTGACAAATCTCGGTGATTTTTACTTGTGCAGGTTTTTCAAGCAATTCTTGGCTTTCTTTGGAGTGAATCAGATGGCTCTCTCTCTCTTCCGTTTCATAGCGGCCCTGGGAAGAACACAGGTCGTTGCCAACACACTCGGGACCTTCACATTGCTGCTGGTATTCATCCTTGGTGGTTTCATTGTTGCCAAAGGTTAGAAATGTTCACTTTTTTGCGCTTGGCATTGTCATTCTAAACATCGCTGATAACGGCATTTGGATATTTCATATTTCACACCTATAGATTGCTTTTGGTGATAAGCTTCTAAAAATAAAATTTGCACAATGGTGGACAGATGACATTTCAAAAGGGATGATCTGGGGTTACTATGTTTCTCCCATGATGTATGGGCAAAATGCCATTGCTATCAATGAGTTCCTGTCCGATAGATGGAGCACGGTAAGTAATCTACAAGGCTAAGGATATGATGGAACTTCAAAAGTCTTCTGATTTCAGGATACATCTAAACTAACTTCTTTTGATGTTGCAGCCTATGCCCGTCAACTCCTCTGAACCCACAGTAGGAAAGTACCTTCTAGCACAAAGAGGCCTCTACAGGACCGAGAGCTGGTATTGGATCAGTATCGTGGCACTTTTCTCGTTCTCTGTTGTTTTCAACATTCTCTTCACTGCTGCATTGACATTCTTAAATCGTAAGTAGATGCTCTGGTCTGGTTTTCTTTTCTCCAAGTAAAACGAAAAGTACGTACTGAATTATTGCTTTCCGACTGTATCTCAGCTCTTGGTGATAATAAAGCAATACTCGCGGATGATGATTCCAAGAAGAGGAGACAATCTAGATCAGAAGGTATGTAATTGTTGTAGTTAGAACTGTCGACTGGATTTATAGAAAAAGAGAAATCTGGGATGTGCTGCAAAAAGTATCATGTGTAGATGCTTATATAAGACTGGAATTTTATGGACAGGTACTCCCATGCAAGTAAGAAATGGCCGAGCAAACGACGGTATTGTCAGTGAAAGCACCCAGGCTAGGAGAGGAATGGTTCTGCCTTTCCAGCCCCTTTCACTTGCCTTCAACCATGTCAATTACTATGTGGATATGCCCGCAGTAAGTCCATTCCTCCCCAACTTAAGACTCCCCAAGTTCCGTACAGCGATGAAATGACACGAGCAAGCCCTAAGACAACGACAGTTCTTTCGTAATTTCACATAAAAGTTCAGATAGAAACTGCTAACTTGTCAGAAAATGAAAGGCTGGGGAAGTTCTGGTCGTTAAAGTATTTGTTTGAGACGTATTTCTCAGAATACAAAATGTAAAATACCTCCACCCAACGTTAGATTCAGAAACAAATGTCTGTTTTGTTGTGCTTCAGGAAATGAAGACTCAAGGGGTTGAGGAAAGCCGACTACAACTCCTAAGAGATGTCAGTGGAGCTTTCAGGCCGGGCGTTTTGACTGCATTGGTTGGAGTCAGTGGAGCCGGAAAGACGACACTGATGGATGTGTTAGCAGGAAGAAAAACTGGCGGATACATTGAGGGAAGCATAACTGTTTCCGGTTATCCCAAGAACCAAGTCACTTTCGCTCGAGTGAGCGGTTACTGTGAGCAGAATGACATTCACTCGCCATACGTCACCGTTTACGAGTCTCTCATATACTCAGCTTGGCTTCGTCTCGCTAAGGACGTAAATGAGGAAACCAGGAAGGCACGTAGCTAAGATACTATCTTCTTCATTCATTTCTCCTTCGAGCGAGTAAATGGACCTGGTGGAAATTATGACTCAACGTGAGTTTTCTTGGTTTTGCAGATGTTTGTTGAGCAAGTCATGGATTTAGTTGAGCTTCATCCCTTGAGGAATGCTCTAGTTGGGCTTCCGGGAGTTGACGGACTCTCGACCGAGCAGAGGAAGAGGCTCACGATAGCCGTCGAGTTGGTTGCTAATCCCTCGATTATTTTCATGGATGAGCCCACGTCTGGTCTCGATGCCAGAGCAGCTGCAATCGTCATGCGTACCGTGAGAAACACTGTGGATACTGGGCGTACTGTTGTGTGTACAATTCACCAACCGAGTATAGACATTTTTGAGGCTTTTGATGAGGTACGGTTTGGATAATTTAACTCCGTGTTCTTTTCATTTTTTTTTCATGATTATCTCTTCTACATATCACTGAGCTGAGGATGTGTGTTCTCCTCGCAGCTTCTCCTGATGAAAAGAGGAGGGCAAGTCATCTATGTAGGGCCTCTGGGTGAACGGTCTCACAAGCTCGTCGAATATTTCGAGGTGCTTGTCTTATAACTTCAATTAAAAAAACCCGCATGACTGAAAAATCCATGACTACACCTACCGATGAGGCTATGTGGTTTGACTGAATAGAGTTTAATGTCCGAAAACCAATCGCAGGCTGTTCCCGGTGTCCCCAAGATCAAAGAAGGCTACAATCCTGCAACATGGATGTTGGATGTCAGTGCTACTTCAGTCGAAGCTCAACTGGACGTGGACTTTGCAGAAATCTATGCCAATTCCGACCTCTATAGGTGAGAGACGCGCACTCTTTGTAATTTCTTCGAATTCCAATCATGAATGTGCACTGAACTGGGCGCCTAATTCCCCCGTTTTTGTTTTTTTTTCTCCCTTTTCAGGAGAAACCAGGAGCTCATCAAAGAGCTGAGTTCTCCACAGCCCGGTTCAAAAGACCTTTACTTCCCCACCCAATACTCCCAGGGCTTCCTGACTCAATGCCATGCTTGCTTCTGCAAACAGAACTGGTCCTACTGGAGGAATTCCCGGTTTAACGCCATTCGGTTCTTCATGACGGTTGTCATTGGTCTTATGTTTGGCCTCATTTTCTGGAACAAAGGAGACAAAATGTGAGCACAAATTATTGCGTTTGAAAGATCATTCTCTTTTTGCGAAGGTCAAGCCGCTGCTATTACCTTAAAGTGTTTGCTCAAATGATGTTTCTGTTCCTTTTATCCTGATAGATATAAACAACAAGATTTGATCAATCTACTCGGTGCCACCTATGCTGCTGTTCTCTTCCTTGGAGCCACTAATGCTTCAGCAGTCCAATCTGTTGTGGCAATCGAAAGAACCGTCTTCTACCGTGAACGAGCAGCTGGGATGTACTCGGAGTTGCCTTATGCATTTGCTCAGGTATTATTCTCTCTGTCCATTTCCAATAATTAGAATCTCATTCATTTCATTACAATTGTAATTTCTTGTTCTGTCGTTGATTGGTGTGCTTTGTGTATCAGGTGGCTATCGAAACAATCTATGTGGCGATTCAGACAGTTATTTATTCCCTCATTCTCTACTCGATGATCGGTTTCGAGTGGAAGCTCGGCAAGGTCTTGTACTTCTACTACTTCATATTCATGTGCTATACCTACTTCTCGATGTACGGCATGATGGTTGTCGCGCTCACTCCCGGCCATCAGATCGCTGCCATCACAATGTCGTTCTTCCTCAACTTCTGGAACTTGTTTTCGGGCTTCCTCATTCCCCGACCTGTGAGTCACCTTACCTCGGTCCTAATTCTAGTCTTCGTTCATTTCTCATTGAGTGCATCATCCTCTTTTGTAAACATGTCATATTAATGCTAATAATGCCCTATTATTGCAGCTGATCCCTGTGTGGTGGAGATGGTACTACTGGTGCTCGCCCGTCGCTTGGACCATCTATGGCATTTTCACATCCCAAGTCGGCGACAAGAAGGATGGTATAGAAATAGATGGAGGGCTTAAACCGCCAATAGATGAATTCCTGAAGTCAAGCCTGGGATTCGATTACGACTTCCTCGTGCCCGTGGCTTTGGCCCATATTGGTTGGGTCTTGGTCTTTTTCTTCGTCTTCGCCTACGGCATCAAGTTCCTGAACTTCCAGAGGAGATGAGAAACTACATCTTGTTTCGAAGAAGTAGATTTTTTGAGCTTTTTACTAGTAGGATTGCTGACTGTATGGCAATATGGTCATATACATATGGAGATGAGCAGAAAACTGTTCCTCCTCTATTTCTTCCCACCACAATTCTTTTTTCCTCTGTAATTTTGCTTGGCTTGAATCCCCATTTTTTGTTTCTGTAATATTGTGGTAATGTATAGCTGTTTTTGCCTTGGAAATATGTTGTTGTTCCATTTTATAAGAGATGATGGAAAATAATTTTGTCGACATTTAAATTTTGGCGACCCATTTATTTATTTATGGCATAAAAATTAGGAATTAAGAATTTATTTATTGCATAAAAATTAGGGATTAATTCTGAATCCCTAAAAAAATTAGAATTAAGTTGCATAGCATATAATTTTAGGTGCGTTTATTTTTAATTTGCATTTGCATTAGACTGATGATAGGTGGGTTCAAATTGATGGTTCTGAGTTTTAAATTGACAGGTTGGATTAAGTCCACAAAGAAAGTGAATAAACTTGAGGCCGTTATTTTTTATGACCGAAAATTATTTTGTGAGAAATAGAAATTTGATATTTTCGGTGATATGATGATTTTTTTTTTTTAATATCTTCGGATAGGACAAGTGATACAAAGAGATAATGCGAGCTTATCTTTGCAAATTTTGGAATTTGAGAAAATTGCATTGCAATCTCGAGTCTTTAGCAATATGTGCAAAATATTCGTGAGGAAATCTTCGTATAGGCTACAAAAAAAACTAATTCCTTCCCCTATAAAAAGGCTGTGCGCGTATGTTTTAGGGGGGCCACACAATAAAAATACACGGACACATAGGGGGTTTTTTTCTTTTCGAGGTCAAAAATTGAACAAAAAAGAAAAAAAGTTTCGGTTCTTTGGGGAAGGGGAAAACTGAGCAGAGGCTTTTTCTCCTCTGCTGAAGCCTGAAGTACAGCAGAGAAAGAGAGAGACAGGTGAGGGACGTGGGGGCAGAGGCAGAAAAAAGAAAAAAGAGAAAAGGAAAGGAAAAAAGTGCACTATTCATCTTCTTCGTTGCTCCGCCCCGCAGCCGCTCGAAGCCTCCGCTGCGCCGGCCGCCGCGCGGCGTCGTCGTTCGTCCGCAAGTCAACAGCCGCCGTGCCACGCTCCGCCAGTCACCGCCGCGTTGCTGCCCGAGCGCCTCCGAGCGGCGACGCCCTCGCCTGCAACCCTCCGTCCGCGACGCCCCTGCTCCGCCTCTGCCCCCAGCCGCGACGCAGCCGCGGCTGTCCTTCTGCCCGAGCCGCCGGCCACCGCGAGCTCGCGATACCAGCAGCCCGCGA
Organism: Eucalyptus melliodora; assembly: GCA_004368105.4. Classification (NCBI taxonomy): domain Eukaryota; kingdom Viridiplantae; phylum Streptophyta; class Magnoliopsida; order Myrtales; family Myrtaceae; genus Eucalyptus; species Eucalyptus melliodora. The sequence continues at coordinate 33,569,859 of CM023411.3, read as the reverse complement.
GGTCGCTGCCGTCCTGCCCAGCAGCCGAAGCCCGAGCCCTCGCTCCACCCCTAGCGCCGACGCCTCCGCCTGCGCTCCGACTCCCGGCAGATCTCGCCGGTCACGGATGATCCGCCCGCGTCGACGCTGACGCCCCTGTTCTGTCCGCGAGCAGCTCTTCGTCCCACTACAGCCCCTGCGAATTCGGTGTTGCCTGCCCACTGCTGGTCCGCCGGCTGCCGCCCTTCGCCGGAGCTCCGAACGCCGGCGGCTCCACCTCCCTTGGCTGCGCACCCCCACGTGCTGCCAAGCCTTGTTTGGGAAAAAAAAGAAAAAATCAAATTAAGTAGTTTTTTTATTTACTTTTATTTTAAATTTTATTTTAATACTTTGATCTTTTGTTTGAAATAGTGACCGATGTATGATTGAAATTCCCGAAATGATTTAACCTCTTAAATTAGGGATTGACATTGACAATTCAATTTTCGTGCCTAAAATTCAACTCGCAATCACTTGAAAAATCATCAATCCAATTTTACACTCGAGATTCAATTCACGATAATATTTAAAATTGGCTAACCCGATTTAATGCGCGAGATATGGTTCGCTAATTTCGGATATCGATCTTATCTTGCCCGATTTGCTGTCATGTCCTTTGATCGATTTTGTTTTCATAAAAAAAAAAAAAAATTGAGTATATTAAGTTTATCATCTTAGGGTTATCTTGCATATTTAGACTATGAATTTTATTTCGAATTTTTGAAAAAATGAAAATCCAAAAATGCATTCATTTGGGATGTTAATTCTTTTTTAAAATTGCACGTTTAATTATGTGTCAATTTTAATTTCGAATTTCAAAAAAAGAAAAATAAAAATTAGAACTAGGGCATTTTTTGTATGTCGTTGCATATTAGGATAAGATTGCATGTTTTTTTTTTTTTTTAAGTTTAGAATTTTTTTCCTAGATGGATTGCATTTCAGGTTAGGGATAACATCCTAGTTTAAATTAAGATTTGACCTAATCTGAATCTTAATATAAGTCGGATGATATCTTAATATGGATAGATAATTTTTGCAATTTTCTAATTTTGAATTTCATGGAAAATACCAAAAAAATTGTCTTTAAATAAATTGATTTCATTCTTTAGGATGGATTGCATTTTATTTATGTCATGTAGTTTAGGTCATATTGTAATGTCATATCATTTCATACTAGATTAGTAGCATGCATTTCATAAAGCATGATTCTCATTAAATAAATGAAAACAAAAAAAATAATTGTGTGTTAATTAAAAATCATATTTAGAATTGTCGATGTGAATTTTGATCTAACACTGCAGATTCTTTCATTGTTATGAGATAAGTTTTGCAATTTATTCATTACTTTTCTTGGATGTTAAATTGGTGGTTTATGCATCCGCATGATCACTTCACATGTTAGATCACATGTTAGAACACATGTTAGGGAGGTAAATTAAAATTAATTCAAGTTGTTTGCCAAACATTTTTTCTCAAAATAAAAGAAAATGGTATCGAAAGGGCGTTATGTTAGATCACATGTTAGATCACATGTTAGGGAGGTAAACTAAAATTAATTCAAGTTGTTTGCCAAACATTTTTTCTCAAAATAAAAGAGAATGGTATCAAAAGGGCGTTATGTTAGATCACATGTTAGGGAGGTAAATTAAAATTAATTCAAGTTGTTTGCCAAACAATTTTTTTTTTTTCAAAATAAAAGAGAATGATATCGAAAGGGCGTTAGAGAAATCTAGCGTGATCAAGTTCTCGAACTCACAATCTCTTATTCGTAAGAGTAAAGTAAATCTCTTGTTACTTTACTTGGGTTTCGACCAACCAAAAATAGATTAGTGACGACTTCTAATTAAAAAATCAATTGTATATTAATAACTTGAATCTAAGTTGCAAATATGGGCTTGGGAGAGCCCGAGCTAAGTTTAAGCTTAGTAATTCATTAGTCAAACCCTAGGTGGTTTATCCGAAATTTTGGTCGTGACAAATATCCTTTTACTTTATAACTACGTTTCTGCTACTCTTATCTCTTTTCCCACTTTGATACCATTCAAAATCGTGGAGCATTTATGAAAGATTGAATCGTCATAATCTAAGAAAACATTACGCAAGAACAACAACACCAGTTCTCACCCACGAAAACTAATCACCACTTTTTACACCGGCCAAACAAGATTAAAAGAAGGATTAAAATCTTTTAATGAAGGAAAAACACTAGATTCTTCTCCAGACCCTCCGACTCCATTCCTTTTCATTTTATCAAAACATCGTCAAATAGGCCATTTCTAGTGAGCGAGCCTCGATGCCGTGTAGTCTTTCATTTTCGCAAGCCAATGTACACTCTGCTCACGAAATGAGAAAGAATTTGAGCACTTGGAATGCCATGGTAGACCGTTTCAAGACATTCCCAGAGTCCACCAGGATCAGAAGGGAGGACCCCTCGACGGGTTCCAGTCCCATGTCAGAATATTTAAAGACATTCATATAGAATTAACTACATCACATGCAAAGTGGACCCGAATATTATCCGCTTTAACTCCATACTAAGTCTCACGGTGTTATCTTTTAGTGTACAGGCATTCACTTTTCCAGAGATCACCCATCCGGATAATGCTTTAGAATGGACTCATTTAACTTTAAAGTTTCAAAGCAAAGCTTGTTATTACATCAAAAAGTGCCTTGGTAAGTTAATTTCAATTTTAATAAAAAAACACACACACACATCACATACATACGTATATATTTCAAAATCGCTCTCCCCCTATTTAATGGTTCATTTCTATCTCCTTTGCCATCCTAGAAACCTATCAGGAGTCGTTCCTTGTCTGGATTCTCTCGGTGACCACTTTTTGCCCTCATTGAACAGGATCGTTACAAAATCAATCAATGGTCTAGGTCCACAATATTTATGTCACCCCCTTAAACTGAAAAAGTTTGTGCATATGTCAATTTGAATGTCTTCAAGGTTGAAAACCTTATAGAGTTCATAGCAGATAAAGACTAGAAAGGTTGAAACTTGTCTCCTTGACAAGGAGAGTCAGTGCTACATAGTTTGTAGCTAGTCCACTTACATATATGTATTCAACTCGTTCCGAATTTCCCAACAGCTTTCTTGTTTTTTGTTTGATCATGAAAATTGAAGAATTTGGAAAAGATCGAGAACCAGATCAGATTTGTGAAACATCATGCAAAATGCAATGATTCCTCCTCTTATTTATGCCTCAAACTCCATGAATTATCCTAGCAACTAGCAAATCCAACTCTAGGTCCACCATGTCAAGTCACAGTTTCACAAGATTAAGAGTTGTCTGATCTCCAAAAACTTGTTCTAGTTTCTTCATCGCCGTGCTTGTCTGTTCCTCCTCTTGCCTCTCCCAAATCCTCGCACTCAGTTCCTTGGCCCTTTTCTGGACTTGCTTGCCTCCTTCTTGAACCACCACTAGCTCAATCACTTTCGCCACCTCCTCCCTTTTGCAACTGCCATCTTCTCTCCAGACCTCCACGCCGACCCCAAGATCCACCACCAGTTTGGCCTTTAAGGGCTGATCCAGGTGCATTAGCATGGCTATGATGGGTACACCGAAGACAATTGCCTCCAACGACGAGCTCCAACCACAATGACCCGCAAACCAACCTGTTATATCACCACTTATGGTGTCACATCATTGAATGAATCGATTTTAAATTTTAGCATTAGCTTTGTTGGCACGAAATATCGGTGCTCGGGTGCATGAGGATCTTGGCATGAGGAGCCCATCCTTGGACTGCCACGCCTTTGTCCTGCGTCTTCTCCAAGAACCTTTTAGGCAAAGCTTCAACAATATCCACACTCTCCTCGTCTCCTCCAGGAAACCTCACCACCCACACAAACCCCATTGCGAGCCCCAACCCACGTGCCACCTCCTTCGATAGGAAGCACTTGCTCCCATACGACACGAACACCACCGAGCCCCTCTCTTTCTCTCCTCCAACCACCCTATAATCTCCACTTCGTCATCTCTAGCATTGCCTCCCACTGGTTCTTGAATCAGAGGCCCGACAGTGATGACCTCCTTATCGACTGTCGCACCCCAAAACCAATAAGAATGGGAAAGACATAGCTGTCCTTCCAACCGAATGACTTCCACCTGAAAGACAGTCCCAAATCATATCCCAAATCAACTCTCAAAAGTCCTTGTGATAGTGCTCTCACTTTACTGGCCACTAACCAAAACCTAAAAAGAGTGGAAAGTAAAGGGTGAACAACCATAGCTTAATGACTAATGTTTATCTCTTCTAAACAGATTGAACTTCTGCCATGCATATCTAAGATACCAAAACATAACTCATCACACCAAATTTCAAGAAGAGAATGACTTATATACGGTTCAATATAGCTATATTTATATTAGAAGTATCCATTTTATATTAATATCTAAATAAATATCAATGGTTTAATCTATTGACCAATCTCGTCAAAATCACATGCTAATGCAGTGGCTAATCTTGTGCTCAGATATCCAGTAATAATTATGCATAATGTCCTATGACGAGGCGACTAAGCTCCCATTTAGCAAGATCTCCACCTATATTGCCGATAGCTAGTTAATAAGGATATCCTAAACTTATAATGCATACTTATAAGCCCCTCAATGGGCTTATAGTGATACTGAGCTTCAACACCAATTCACAACAACACCCTTGACAATCCTCAAAGCCACATCCATGATTGATACCACAAATTGATATACAAAGCAAAGCTACGCAGTTCAACTTATTCATTAGAATACCTTTTACAAATTCATTTCAAAATACTTCTTAAATCATTCCAAATGACAAATAAGATAATAAATGCTCGATTGGAAGTTATGCATTAAATATGCCATAAACATCGATTTTGCTTTTTAGCCAAATCACCTTTTTTTTCAAAATATGAGTTTACAAACTCAAAAAAGAGATGACACCACTCAAGAATGCTCAAACCAAATAATGCATAGCTAAATGAGTCTTCAATATTGAAATCCTAACAATTAAATTATAATTGATGTTAAAACTGAGTAGAACTCTACATCAACTATGAATAAGCTAAACTATACTCCAACGTTAACAAAATGGCTTTTACATACTAACAAATCACTCACTCGAAGTGATGATTCAAATCTAAATATAATGCGGAACTCAAAAGCAAAACCTTAAATTTCGCTCTGACTCGACCATTGCTCTAAAACGACTCCCGTAAAACCCTATGGCTCCACAATGCCATTATCCACCATTTCCATGAAGTCTTAAAGCTCAACCAAAAATCGGATTTCGTTGCTCAATTTGAGCTGAAGTTAGGAAAACTTTTTCGATTGGATAAATTAAGGCTATGAACACTTACTGAGCATTATGAATCGAAATTGAATTGGCTTGGCAAGGTTCTCATGACATACGTACGCTCTTTTTTCTTTCTCTCTCCTCTCCTCTCCTCTCTCTCTCTCTCTCTCTCTCTCTCTCTCTCTGCTGTGTGTCCTTATAAACTAAGTCAAGTGTGCACTTTCTACTTCTTTGATGCTCTCTCTCCGTCCTTTATAAACTAAGTCGAGTGTGCACTTTCTACTTCTTTGACGTTTCAACCTTTTTTTTTGTGTGGGTCCCCCCACCTACAACAACAACAAGCTTGGTGACGTAGTCCACGTACTTGCCCTCAATCTTTGTGCAGGTCTCAATTAGGATCATGCTCTCGAACCTCCTGATGCTCTCTAAGACCCGGTCTACGTCTCTCGTGCCATTGTCCTTGTCGCGTATGAACTGCATGGTCTTATCTCTATCTGGTAAAATTGTGAAAAGATAGAAAGTTCATCGTATCACATGTAGAAAAAAAAGTTATATTTAATAATTATCTCGGGAATAGTTGTCAATAAAATGCTTCTATTATATGTGAAATGGCTGCGGGAAAATTTAGGCACCTTCCCTCGCGTTTCGCGTTTTCTTCTGTCAACAAATATAACCATAAAGATGGTCGTTTCATCTCTCGTTGTTGTTGAAGTCATGCACTCCGGAGACCTTTGTACAAATTTAGATATCTTTGTCTTGGCTATTGATGTTGACAATTGTGGACTTTTCAACTTTCAAGTACGTTGAAGTTCCAAATGGATAGAAAGAACCACTTCTTTGAGATGTTTTTACGTAAGACTGATACATGTCATGCATCGAAAAAGTAAATGTTCGGAGGCCCAGATCTAGCAACTCAATGCCTTTTTTTAGCATGGTTGATTTCCTTCAATTTCATTCTTTTTTACAAAAAAATAAAAAAAACCTTATGTTTGATCTTTGTGCACCCCTTTTTTTAGGGGTAACCATAATAACAGTGCATGATAGTAATCACAACTCATGCACACATCACTCCAATTATCAACTCAACAAGTCGATCAAGTTCATCAAGATTACAAATCAGATAGCACTTTAAAGATATTGTTAGATATGTCTCAATTTTGAGTCCAAAAAGGAAAGTTTCTTAATTCAAGTAGGTTTTCTATTTTAAATAGATTTCCTAATTGAATGGTTTTCCTAGTTGGAGAAGGTTTTCTAAAAGAGGTTTCCTACCTTGGATTTGATTATATATATTTAAGAAGTTTTTTTTTTTGGTAAAAGGTAATCATATTTAAGAAGTTGAAATAGACAAAATCTAAGGTTTTTAAAGCCAACTTTGTAATCCTTGATTTTTATAATGAATTTTGCTTCTCCTCTTCTCGTGGTTTTTCCCACAAGGGTTTACACATAAAAAATGGTGTTTTTTTTTTCTTCTCAATTTCAATTGCGTTATAGTTTTTGCATTTGCCATAACAATCTAGTATTAGAGCATTATTTTTTTTTTTTTCAATCTTTTGGTTATGGGTTCAAGTTCAACAACGAGATTTGATATTGAGAAGTTTGATGGGAGTAGCAATTTCAACCTATGGCAAGTTCGTATGTTGCCTGTTCTTGTAGGTTTGAAGAAAACTCTATTTGGCAAAGGGAAGAAACCGGAAAGCACGTAAGACGAAATGTGGAAAGAATTTGATGAAAGAGCCCTGTCTGCTATTTAGTTGTTGTTGACACCTAAATTTTGGGATTAATTTTTACTAAATAAAAAAAAACACATGGCATATAGTTTAGAAACATTTTCATTTTTTTTTTAGGCTGCTGGTGAAGGGAAGATTTTTCACATATTCCGTTCAAGCTTTTCATATTTTTAAGTAATATACACTAGGGGTGTATTTCGTGCAAAAATGGAATTTTTTTGGATAGAATATGTGAAAAATACAAAAGAGAATATCACATGTGGTGCAATGATATATTCAGAGAATTATGCACAAGTGAAATTGGAAATAAAATATGCTTCAAAAATATAAAATTTTCCCCTATAAAAGGCGTTACGCACGTACGGACAAAGGGGGAAGGAATTTTTAAAAAAATTTGGAGCAAAAGGGGTCCCTTCCGTCGAGTGAAAAGGTGAAAAAAAGAGAGAACACAAAAGTAAAACGTAAGGGAGAGAATAGTGAGGTAAGAGAGAGAAAAACCAAAAAAAAAAAAGAGAAAGAAAACCCCTGCTACTGTTCATCTTCCTCGTGGGAGGGGGTGTTTGCCCGTTCCGCTCGTCGCCGCTTTCGCGGTCCAGCCGAGCCACCGGCGGCCCAACGTCGCGCCGTCCCGTCGTCGCCCCGCTCAGCGCCACTCGTCCGTCGTCACCGCGCGGTTCTCCCTCCCCGATCCGCCCATGAAGCCGCTTCGCTTGCAGATCCGTGCCCCCCGCAGCGGCCTCGTTCCGGTCCGACGCCGCCGTGCTACCCCAGTCGCCGATCGCCACGCCGCCCGAGCACCACGAAGCCTGCGCTCGGAGTCCTCTGCCCGTGACGCCGCCCCCGACGGTAGCCGGTCCAGATCCGACGCTGCTCCGTGCCGATCCGACGCCGCCCCGTGCTGATTCGCGACGCCCGCACCCAGACCCGCGAGTCCCCCACGCCGGTTTCCGCCGTTCCTCTTGTTGCCGGAGCTCTTCCACCACTGGTTTAATCTCGCCGGAACCCTAGCCGGCGATCTTTCCCCCACCGGAGCCCTAAAACCAACGGCCAAGATCTTTTTCTTTCTTAGAAAAAAAAGCAAAGAAAAATTTTACTAAGTATTTTTGCTTTACTTTATTAAGCAAGTTTAGGTTTTTTTTTTTCTTTATTTTTTTTATCATTATCTTTTTATGTGTTCTTTTCTTTGGTTGAAATACCTATCTATGCATAATTGATATCACCCGATTCGCAACCGCGCTAGGGTTTTTTTATTTCATCTATAAGGCTTTAGATGAAATAATTAATTAAGCGGGAATAAAATTGATGTTTTGATCTTTAAGGCTTAAGATCAAAGTATCGATTTTACTAGCGAAATATTATCCTTTGATCTGAGCGATATGTGATGTCCCTTTTGGGGTAATTTTGAATAGATTTGATCGTTTTTATTTATCTTGAGATATGTTTGAGATAGAATATCACGTGTTTTAGGGTTATTTGCATATTTAGGCAAAGCATTCTATTTATCATGAATTTTCGAAATGAAAATCGGGTTAGATTAGATGCATGTTAGGATATTACTTGTTTTAGGGTTTGCATATTTAGAATAGGAATTTTAATTTCGAATTTCATAAAAATCAAAAAAAAATTCAAATAAATCAATTTAGGTTGCTAGATTTTAATTTAGGTTGCATGCTTAATTACTTGGCAATTATTAATTTCGAAAATTAAAAAGAAAGAAAGAAAACAAAAACACAATAAAAAATCATCATACACTTGTCATGTAGAATTAGGGCATATTTTGCATGTCATTGCATATTAGGGTTAAATGGCACTTAGTTTAATTTAGATAATTTTTTAATTTATTATAAGCTTGGCATTTTTAGATATATTGCATTTTAGGATTATTTAGGCTAAGATAATATTTTAGTTTAAATTAGGATATGGCTCAACCTAATTCCTAATATAAATTACATAGGGTCTTAATCTAATTAGGTAATTTTCACATTTCACCAAATTTCGAATTTCATGAAAAAATACAAAAAATGTCATAGGTTAAATTAGTTTATTTATTTAGGATAAAATGCATTCTTTTAGGAAAAGAAAAAAATGTCATGTGCACGTCATTAGGGTTAGATTCATTGAAATGCATGTCATTTAGTATTTTTGCTAGGCCCATTTAATTAGAAATTACATGTCATTAGTATTAGGTCATTTAGTTATTGCATGATTTTCATTAATTAAGTGAAAACAAAAAAAGAAATTGTGTGTTAATTAGAAACCATATCCAGGATTGTTGATGTGGATTTTAATTTAACATTACAGATGCTTTCATGCTTGGAGGTAAATTTTTGCAATTTATTTATTGTTTATTTGAGTGTTAAATTGGTGGTTTATGTACGCGCATGATAACCTCACATGTTAGGGAAATAGATTTAAAATAAACCCAAGCTGCTTGCAAAAAACATTTTTTTCAAAATAAAAGAAATGATACCGAAAGGGCGTTAGAGAAATTTAGCGTAACCAAGTCCTCGTACCCAAATCTCTGGTTCGTAGGAATAAAGTAAATCTCCCATTATTTTATTTGGGTTTCTAATCGACCCACCAAAAAATAGATTAGTGGCGACTCCTGATTAAAATTCATTTGCATACTAAAAACTTGAATCTAAGTCGTGAATTGGTATGGGTTTGGGAGAGTCTGAGCTAAGTCTAAACTTAGTAATCTATTAGCAAAACCCTAGGTGGTTCAACCCCGAAAAATAGGTCGCGACAGCTTGGCGACTCCGCTGGGGACTTGTGTAAAACACTTAGTGGACTTAGGCCAATTTTCTTCTTTTTGAAATATGTTTTTGTTTGGCAGTAAGGATTCCAGGTATGTCCCTAACATTTATGTGTTAAATGTTTTTGCAGATTGGGAGGTATAAAGGGAGTAGTGATTGCTAACATTTATTTTGCAGGTTGGAGTTGGGGATGAATATTTTAAATTTAAGTTATTGAAGTGTTGCTTGATCTAAATTGTTGTGCATGTCTTGCATTCAACACTACATTATTGCACACACAACCCGCCGCCGGACTTGGGCCGCACTAGGGTATTTAGGATGGTATTGAGTTGGATACGACTTTGACCGCAAGGCTGCATAGTAGAGGTTGCCCAACTCAATCCCGAAAGTTTTTCTTGGTGTTAAGAATGTTTACCTCTGCCCGCGAGGTTGCGTCGCATTGGGGTATCATTCTTGACTGAGCCGGAGTTAAGAGGACTTGGCTTAGTATGTGAGGCTGCAACTAAGTCATCCCATCTTTTTAACTCCACTTTGCTAAGCCATCTATATAGAAATTGAGCCTCACATTTCATGCGCTTGTCTATGTGGTTGCTTTAATCGTATGGTAAAGTAAGCTCTCTATCCTTTACTCTTGCAATTTACTTATTTATGTCTTTGGTTAGTCCATGACGTTAGGTTGGTCGAGTCTTGGTCTATAAACAATGGGAAGATCTGACATTCGATTCGTACCTGCACCAAAGGCTGAACTCAAGTCATGGTGGGATTGTTTAGGCCACGATGGTCAAAGCTATGTGGAAAGCAGACTTGGTCGTCTTGTTCCCCTCCTCGACATTGATGTTCAAAGTGGCGTCATGCAAGCACTCGCTCATTTTTGGTACCCTCAAACATCAACGTTCATATTTGGTGAGCACGAGCTGGTCCCGACTTTGGAGGAATACAGCATTGCCATAGGAAAACCTTTTGAGTTGGAACTAATAAACCCACCTCTCGGAATAGAACCCGAATCAATTTTGTCTGACTTTCTTAGGATGGATAAGAATCAGATTAAAAGAGTGTTGAAAGATAATTGTCTTGCATGTCATTTTTCCTTCCTAGATCGGAGTTTTGCTAGTGCTAACACTCTCTTAAAAAGTAAGATATTCCTCCTAGCCTTCTTCGGGTTTATTATTTTTCCCCTTCGTAAAGATGCCATTAATCTTGCTGTCGCATGGGTGGTTAAACAAGTGTGTGCTAGGATTAGTTTTGTCAACATTATTCTAGCTGAAACATTTTTGTCGCTCACTCGATTTAAGGAAAATGAAGACAAAACCTTTCATGCACCAATTGAACTCTTACAAATTTGGTTCTTTTCTCATATGAGTAAGATTAATATTCGCATGAATATCATTAATATCACCAATTCCCATCATCCCATCGAGGTATTAAAAAATCATCAGAATCGGACTCCAAATCTTTCTTACTCGAAATGGGTAAAATTGTTGAAAAATCCCAATACCAAGATTTTCCTATGGCATGCTAAATGGTTCCAAGTCTCCAAGACACGTCTCTTTCATGGTGATGATGAGCCGATCTCGCTATTGGGGATCACCGGTGCCACTTCCTACTACCCACTTCGAGTGGCCCGTCAATATCGAGTTGTGCAGGATCTACCGCCCCCACTCAAGCTTGGTTTATTCCAAGTCCAATTCACTACCATGGATGGTGATCACAAAAAATGGCTCCGTTGTATCGAACAAGCTTGGCTTGCATGTCACGAGCAAAAGTTGAGCTTGCCTGAAGAAGAGCTCGAAGGGAAGGAAAAGACTTACTATGCCACTATTCGATACATCCGTCAGCACAAGATTCCAACTGAGTATCTCCCAAAGGTCCCAGATGTGACTGAAAGGCCCACTCGGCAAGCAGAGCTTAATTGTCACAAGAGGAAGATTGAAGAACTTGAGAAGCAAGCCAAGAAGGATGCCAAAGAGAAGAGACAATTACGTCGAGCATTGGCTTCCCATTTGTTTATGGATCGGGCCAAATAAAGTGGCTTGAGTCTATTTAGTTTTTTTTTTTTTTTTTTTACTTTACTTTAGCTTAATGTTTAGGAAATTGAGCCATTTACCTTTTTGTCTAGGGCTTTTCAAGTGTTTTTACATTGTCAATGTCAAACAATTCCATTAATAAATAAAAGCGATTAGACTTTCGTCATGGACCGGCATTGTTTTATATGAAATGCTTATGTGTATTCATTTTTTCAATTTAGGTGATAACGGATCCTCCACGCTCGCCTATTATCACGCGATTAAGAGCAAGAATGGCCGACCAAAGCGAGATGCGCGATCGCATGTCCTCCGTGGAAGGCCAACTCCAACAGTTAGCTGCCTCTATGGAGCTTATAACGGCTCAACTTCAATCCCTCCAAGTGAATCCGGTTCCTCCACCTGCTTTCCCTGAGATAGTAGTCCCTAGGCAAGCAAATAGGGCCCAAATGAATGATGATGAAATGCCTGGGTTGGAAGATGACGTGATCCTTGTTGGAAAGACCAAGCTAGACAATGTTCCCAAGACAGATCAGGATGAGCGTGTTGCAAAGTTGGAGGAGAAAGTGAGCAACTGCAGGAGTCGCAAAGCTCACTCCCATTCGACCTCTCGGTCTATGAGAAGGTTAAAATGCCGAGCAAGTTTAAAATGCCAGAATTTGAGAAGTACGACGGGACATCTTGTCCGAAATCTCATTTGCAAATGTATCATGTGCGCATGGCCCAACACGTAAAAAATGAGCCCCTCATGATCCAATCGTTTCATGCAAGTTTGACTGGGCCCGCACTAAACTGGTATGTGATGAAGAACGTAAACCTTCTCGAAACCTGGAACCAAGTGGCGGATGCGTTCCTCAAACAGTACAAGTTCAACATGGACATCGCACCTTCTCAAGAAGACCTGGAGCGGATGGAAAAGAAAAGGAGTGAGTCATTCAAAGAGTATGCCGTGAGATGGCGAAATCTGGCAGCTCAAATCACCCCTGAACCTACTGACAAGGAGTTAATGAAGTTGTTTATCAAAACTCTCCCATCCGAGTTTCGTATACGGATGGCTAGCACGTACGTTGAAAACTTCAATCAGCTTATTCCTTGGGGGAGCAAATCGAGATGGGGATAAGGGAATGATGGTTTTCTGAGCCATCTACTAAAAGGTTCTCTGCCAAGAAGGAGAAAGAAGCAGCCGTGGATGTGAACGTGGCTTATAGCCAAGAAAGTGCCAAACATGCCCCGTCTATACAGGTAAACCCAAGACAGCAACAACCCGCTGGCCGTCAATCATTCGCCCAAGCAAATAATAAAAGGCAGTTCTCTCCTCTCCCTGGGTCTCCATCCCAAGTGCTGACGGTCCTCCGAAAGAAGGGTTTGCTTACTAGTGAACCAAAGCGCCCTAACCGTGAAAGCATTCGTGGTTACGACCCGACGAAGAAGTGTGACTACCATAACGGTGAATTGGGGCATTCGACTGATGAATGTTTCACCCTCAAGCACAAAATCCAGAATCTCCTCGATACAAAGGCCTTTTCATTTTAAATTGCTCGGCCAAATGTCCAAAAAAATCCGTTACCAGGGCATGAGGGTACAGTGAATGCTATCTTGGAACCTGAAGTCGGACGAATCAGGAACTCAAAGGTGCACGTGGCTGATGCCTATAATGGGCTAGTGAGAGCTGGGTATTACCGAGGTCGGGAAGATGTCCCTTTATCGGTGATGAGAGAAAGAGTTATCAAAATGGTGGATGATGGCATCATTGTGTATGCTGATCGTAACTGCATAGTTTCTACTATCTCCCACCTCATCATTGATTGGGAGGAGGAGCAGGCTGCACTTGATGCTGGCAAGAAAGAGGTTGATCCTGCGCTTATAGACATGCCCCCATTGGAGGATGCATCTGACGAAGAGATAGTGATAGAGGTGCCGCAGCCGTATGAGTATGTCAATGATAAGGTAGTGCCTTGGTCCTATGACCTGGATGTGGACCTTTTTACAAGATCTGGTCGAACCTATGGTCAAGCCAGTGCTCAACCTGCAAAGCCCGTCACTAATGAAGAGGCTAAGGAGTTTCTGGCCGTAATCAAAGCAAGTGAGTATAACGTGGTTGACCAATTACGAAAGATGCCTGCTCAAATCTCCTTACTCGAGCTCTTGATGACATCCCCCGTTCATCAAAAGTCGCTAATGAAGGAGCTGAGTGAAATTTGTGTGCTAGAGACGGTTGAGGCAGACAAGCTAGAAGAATTTGTGGGATCGGTCCTTCTTAAGGATTTGATTGCCTTCTCTGATGAGGAATTTTCTCTTGAAGGCAGGGGACATAACAAAGCACTCTACATATCCGTTAAGCACAAGTCTTCTCATGTGTCTCAAGTACTCATTGATAATGGGTCCGCTCTGAACATTTGTCCGTTGGCCACTTTTCATCGCCTTAAGATAGACTCGTTAAGGATACATGCTGCGAAGACTTCGGTGCGAGCTTTTGATGGAACAAGAAAGGAAGTGATCGGGGAAATCCATCTCGATGTACAAATAGGGCCGGTCGTCTTCAACATTCCCTTCCAAGTGCTGGACATCCCTACTGTATTCAATTTCCTGTTAGGTCGACCATGGATACACACTGCTGGAGCAGTGCCTTCAAGTCTACATCAAGCTGTGAAATTTGTGATTGAAAGGAAGTTGGTCACCGTGTATGGTGAGGAAGACCACCGAATTTATCATGAGACGGCTATCCCCTATGTGGAGCCAGACTCTCAATTTGAATCAAGCTACCACTCATTTGAGTTGGTGTCCACTATACATGCTTCTCGGGGTTCATCACCGCCTACCCCTGAAGTATCAAATGCTGCCCTCATGGTTGGAAGAGTAATGGTTGGGAATGACTTTGTCCCTGGCAATGGTCTTGGGAGAAATGGTCAGGGCATTCGAAGCCCCATTGAAGCCCCTTAGAGGTCCCGTTCTGCTGGTTTAGGGTACCATGGACGAGGTGGGGAAAGTTCTGAAGGACGAAGACAAGAGAGGCGGAACTCGCCACCTGATCAAAGGCGAGAGAGGCAAAACCCACTACCCCCGAGCATTCACGAAACATTCCCTAGTCCTCCAAGAATGATGCATGAAGAAGCAGAAGTGATAGATACTTTGGGGCAGCCTAGTGGCAAGTTTGATTACCTAGTGAAGTATTCAACCCCTCCTAGCTACTACATTGATCCTAGTGAGATAGTCCCAGATGGATGGGGTGGCATGGATGATCCAACACCCCCGAACGCAGAGAACCCTAATGATGAGTTGGATGGAGTTGCAAGCTTATTCAACGACCTCATCATAGGAGCCATTAATGAAGGACCCCCTGAAGAAATGGGCCCTGGCCCACAAGAGTAACTCTTTTACTGCTTGTGCACATTTCCCCTACGTGGGAATTTTTATTGTTTTCTGAGAGATGTTTTCAATTTCCTTTTCTTTTAGTGATTGAGTGTTGCATTTTTCCATTCAATAAATGTAATTGATTGATGAATATCAATAAAATTGCAAGTTTTATTTTGAGGGCATGATGAGGTATACCAAACCAGCCCGGTGATGATATCCAGCCAACAATAAAAAGAAAATATCATCCATGGAGAAATTCTGAGGCTTGGGCTTCATCATGCTTCCTCATGTCAAAATGTTTTAAAAAAAAAAGGATTTTTGTCAAAGATTTTTCTTTCAATAAAAAAAAAAAGCAAAGATGTTGATTACTCTGTTTTTCTTTCGGATTTATCTACTTCATGTTTCAGGAACAATCCTATGACATGCAAATATATGGAAATGGTCTAATCCATTGCAACAAGTGCTGATAATGATGATCCTGAAGACTCGATCGAAGACTCCATCAAAGTACAACGTAATTGGGAGCAACATGAAAAAGCTAAGCCTCTCACATTTGAGCAGACCATCACTATTAATTTGAGTGACACTGAAGAAACCAAAGAGGTGAAAATTGGAGCAAATCTACCCAAATACGAGGCTAAACGCCTAACTTAGCTACTAAAGGAATACCAGGATGTCTTTGCATGGACCTATGCTGACATGCCTGGTTTAGACCCATCAATCGTCGAGCATTGCTTGCCTACTAATCCGGACATACCACCTAAGAAGCAAAGGCTGCGGAGAACTAAGCCTGAGCTCTCGAAGAAGATAGAGGAAGAGGTGATGAAGCTCCTGAAGGTGGGATTCATTGAAGTCTCACAATACCTTGAATGGGTGGCTAATATCGTGCCGGTGATGAAGAAGGATGGTCGAGTTCGAGTTTGCGTCGACTATCGAGATCTGAACAAGGCTAGCCCAAAAGATGATTTCCCACTGCCTCACATAGATGTCCTCGTGGATAGTACTGCCGGATTTGAACTATTCTCGTTTATGGACGGGTTTTCCGGGTACAATCAGATAAGGATGAAGAAGGAAGACAAGGAGAAGACTGCATTTATCACCCCGTGGGGGACCTTTCATTACAAGGTCATGCCCTTTGGACTCAAGAATGCAGGGGCAACTTACCAGCGAGCCATGGTAACACTATTCCATGATATGACGCATCAGGAGATTGAAGTCTATGTTGATGATATGATCACAAAGACTCGGCCTGGAAGAAGCCATGTGGAAACCCTGAAGAAATTGTTTGATCGACTCCGTGAATTCAAGCTTCGGCTAAATCCCATTAAATGCGTGTTCGGGGGCAACATCCAGTAAATTACTCGGATTCATTGTAAGCAGTAAGGGGATTGAGATTGACCCATCCAAGGCTAAGGCCATATGCGAATTGCAATCTCCATCAACAGTGAAAGAAGTTCGGAGCCTCCTAGGAAGACTGAATTACATAGCCCAGTTCATTTCCCAACTTTCTGAGACTGCCAAGCCATTCTTCAAGCTCCTAAAGAAGAATGCACGAATCAAATGGGATGATGAGTGTCGAGAAGCATTCAACAAGTTAAAGCAGTACCTGATGAATCCACCAGTTCTTGTCCCACCATCACCGGGGCATCCCTTGATTCTTTACCTCACCATTCATAGTGAGTCGTTGGGTGCAATGTTGGCTCAGGAAAGTCCTATGGATAAAAAAGAACGAGCCGTTTATTATCTGAGTAAAAAGTTCACTGTATCAGAGCTGAAATATTCTGATGTTGAAAAGACTTGTGTGGCATTAGTGTGGGTATTGCATAGATTGCGACAATACACACTACATTATTAGACATTTCTCGTAACTGAAAACGACCCAATCAAGTATTTACTTGATCGGCCAGCTTTGGTGGGTAAGTTGGCCAAATGGCAAATTTTGATCTTCGAATTTGATGTGCAGTACATGCCACAGAAGTCGGTTAAGGGTTGAGTGATCGCCGATCTATTGGCCGGAAATTCAGAAGTCTCTAATGACGATGAAGGTTTCCTTGATGACCGTGTCTTGAGTGTAAATAAAGACTCATGGAAGATGTTCTTTGATGGAGCTGTAAACTTATCTGGTTCTGGTATTGGGGCAGTTCTAATATCCCCAGATGGACAGCACTATCCGGTAGCTGCAAAATTGATATTTCCATGCACTAACAATGTGGCCGAGTATGAGGCTTGCATCCTCGGACTTCAAGCCGCAATCGAGATGGGTGTGGCCAAGTTATTGGTATTTGGAGATTCGGCACGAATCATATTACATACTGTAGGTGAATGGAAGACCAAGGATGCCAAGTTGCTCCCGTACCATAAGTACTTAGAAGATCTAGTAAAGAAGTTTGACGAAATTTCATTTGAATACTTGCCAAGGTCTTATAATTAATTTGCGGATGCACTTGCGACTTTGTCGTCTATGTTGCAAGTCACTGATGGGTTAGAGGTTGAGCCTTTGAAGATAGAAGTTTTGCCAAAGCCGGCTTACTGTATGATTATAACTAAAGAACTTGATGGAAAACCGTGGTATTACGATATCATGAACTACATTAAAAGGCAAGAATTTCCCGAAGGAAGCACTCCCGCTGATAGGAGGTACATCACAAAGATGGCCTCAAAATTCTTCGTTAGTGGCGAGAATTTGTACAAGAGATCTTATGATTCAATCTTGTTACGGTGTGTAGATACAACCGAAGCCACTCAAATCATGCAAGAAGTGCACGAAGGAATATGTGGCCCTCATATGAATGGGCATATGATGGCTAAGAAGATTATGAGATTAGGCTACTATTGGCTCACACTAGAAAGTGACTGCATCAAGCATGTACGGAGTTGTCATCGTTGCCAGATCCATGGTGATAAGATAAATGTTCCTCTAACCGAGCTACATCAGTTTTCCGAGCCATGGCCCTTCTCAATGTGGGGCATTGATGTGATCGGCCCAATAAACCCGAAGGCTTCCAATGGGCACCGATTCATTTTAGTGGTCATAGACTATTTCTCCAAATGGATCGAAGCTACGTCATTTGCAAGTGTCACTGCTCGCAATGTTGCAAAGTTCATCAAACGTGACATAATTGCTTGCTATGGTGTCCCTGAAACAATCATCACTGACAACAGAACAAATTTGAACAACAAGCTTGTTGATGAGTTGTTTAGCGAGTTCAAGATCAAGCATCTGAATTCGTCCCCTTATCGCCCTCAAATGAACGGGGCTATTGAAGCGGCCAATAAGAACATTAAGAAGATTTTGGCTAAGACAGCCGAGAATTATAGAGATTGGCATGACAGGTTACCCTTCGCACTAATGGCATATTGGACATCGATCCGCACTTCCATTGGGGCAACCCCGTTTGCTTTGGTGTATGGCATGGAGGCAATTCTACCTGTAGAAGTGGAGATTCCTTCTTGAGAGTTTTATCTCAAGTGGAGTTGTCTGAAGCTGAATGGTCGCAACAAAGACTTGAACAATTAAACTTGATTGATGAGAAGAGACTGAAGGCTCTTTGTCATGGCCAAGCTTATCAGCAAAGAGTTGCCAGATCTTTCAACCGAAAAGTGCGACCGAGATATTTCGAGGTAAATGATCTTGTTTTGAGAAAACTGTTGCCAATTTTCTCTGATCCTGGTGGCAAGTTCGCCCCAAATTATGGTGGTCCATATGTGGTGAAGAAAGTACTTCCTGGAGGTGCCTTGATCTTGGCAGAAATGGATGGTCGTGAGTTTTCCACTCCAGTTAATTCTGATACTGTCAAGAAATATTATCCATGATAGAATTCGCCATGTCTTGTCTTGAATTACAAGTATTTTATGATGAATAATATGCTTCAATCAGCTGAATTGTTCAAATTTGTCATAAATCTTGCATTTTTTCTTCCTTGATGAATTGTGTGAGATAAATTGAATGTGTCAAACGAGATACTTTGGAATGATGAAAGGCAAGCTTTGTTCCATACACTATCCCATACACTAATCATCAGTGAGTTGTGTGAAGAAATTCCATGCCCACAAGGAAAAGGGCTATCTCGCAAAGGGTACGTCGACCAAGGTGATGAGAGGCATTCTTTTCTCTATCCTAAACACTATAGGTGATCAATTGCTTAACCCTTTTGAGCCCATACACTTATAGATATTCTTTTCAAATTACCCCTGTCAAGAATCACCCCACAATGGGGCAAATGGGAGATAAAATGGCAGCATGAGGTGAGGAAAATGAATTGAAATTTTCTTGCTCTCACTTGCATCAATCTTCAAGTTGTGCTATTGCATTGAATTCATGTGTTAATTGAAGTGCCTTAGGATGACGAAGAGCAATTCTTTCTTTATCATATACACTTCTATCCATTGCATAGCCCACTTGAGCCTATGAATTTATTTCATATTAAACCCAGTTGGTGATCATCCCTTACACTGGGGCAAGGCAAGAAGAACCATTCAAGTAACATGGCTTAGAATGCTGTAAAGGATTGTTGTGCAAGTTCAAAAAAATAAGTGCAAAATAATGGGGCATGAAAAAGCAATGTGCCTGGTAAAAGCAAGGCCAATGCCAAAAAAAAAAAAAAAATCAATCAAACTCTTGATATAGTAAGTTGTATCCCCAACAAGGTGATACCAAAAAACTATCAAATGATGTTGCAATCAATGCAAATAAAAGTCTCCAACAATGGAGAAGGAAAGTTGTGGAAACGTCAAGATGATCACCAACTTTGACCCCCTAAACACTTTTTGAGCCTAATGATCCTTTCATTTCATAACCCATGAACCAAGCCTACGTTACGTCCCTTACAAAGTCTCTTCAGATTAGGGCACTTGAATTAACATAAGAGTTCATATGCTTGAAAGCATCGCTTGAAGAAGTGCGAGTAAGATAATTACTGCCTCATTTCATATATTTCTTGACTTGAAAATCCCAAGACAGTTATGAAATGTCATTTTTCAAATAACCTCGACTTAAAAGAGTCCTCTTTGTTAAGCCGTTGACTAAGCCCACATTACGGTCCCTTTTAAAGACCTCTCAGATTGGTGAGATTGTACCACTTGCGAGATTGCTCAAACCCTTGTTTGGCGTGACGATGGTGAGATAGAGTGATTGACAAAAATCCTGCATCACAGGTCAGGATGAAATTGCCATTTTAATGAGGATGAGAGAAAAAGTCCTTTAAGACCAAATGATCCCTCATTTGACACATTCATGACACTCATGTGTTCAAAATGGAAATTAGGTGATGCAAGATTAATGAAAATTATCATTAACCTCCATTATATTGATGCATGTTTATGATTACAAATGCATGTTGCTTCTCCTACGATCATGTTTTGCAGGAGACATATCCCTAAGGAACAGAGATGTCATCAGGTAAGTATATCCTTATCCATACCTTAAATACTCGTCATTGCACAGGTATCCCCCTTTAAAGCATATCGACACTCAATTGAGTTGTCCCTCAAAGATTTTTCCTCCAGATTCATTTTGATTAAGGCGACCGAAGAATGGTTCGGGTCTTGGTCGGATGATTTCTGTCGCAAGGCTGGGCGACCGAAGAATGGTTTGGGTCATAGCCAAGCAAAACCTCAGTCTCGGCGACCGTAGAATGGTACGGGTCCTAGAAAATATTTATTGCTCTAACAGGCGACCGTAGAATGGTACGGGTCCTGGAAAGGCAATTTCCTCACTCAGGCGACCATAGAATGGTACGGGTCCTGGGAAAGCATTTCCTTATAAAACATTTCTGCCGTACTGGGCGACCGTAGAATGGTACAGGTCCTGGGAAAGCAGTTCCTTATAAAACCTTTCTGCCGTACTGGGCGACCGTAGAATGGTACGGGTCCTAGGAAAGCAGTTCCTTACAAAACCTTTCTGCCGTATTGGGCGACCGTAGAATGGTACGGGTCCTGAGAAAGCAGCTCCTTTCTGCCATACTGGGCGACCGTAAAATGGTACGGGTCCTAGGAAAGCAGCATCTCCACAAAGTCATGTTACTATTCTAGGCGACCGTAAAATGGTACGGGTCTCGGACAGGTAGCACCCACTACCTCAAATTACTCTATCCTCCTCGAAGGTAAGTTATTTCAGGTAGGTTCATTTATCATTTGCATTTCCATGCATCATATCAATTGCATTAAAAATGGAATTCATGTTCCAACAAAAAATCATTCATTGCATGAGCATTCCCAAAATTTAGGTCTCAATTGTCTTTGAAGGCAACCTCTGCGAGCTCACCTTCAAAGATGATCATTTTTACTAAATAAAAAAAAAAAACACATGGCATATAGTTTAGAAACATTTTCATTTTTATTTATTTTTTTTAGGCTGCTAGTGAAGGGAAGATTTTTCACATATTCCGTTCAAGCTTTTCATATTTTTAAGTAATATACACTAGGGGTGTATTTCGTGCAAAAATGGAATTTTTTTGGATAGAATATGTGAAAAATACAAAAGAGAATATCACATGTGATGCAATGATATATTCAGAGAATTATGCACAAGTGAAATTGGAAATAAAATATGCTTCAAAGATCTAAAATTTTCCCCTATAAAAGGCGTTACGCACGTACGGACAAAGGGGGAAGGAATTTCAAAAAAAAATTGGAGCAAAAGGGGTCCCTTCCGTCGAGTGAAAAGGTGAAAAAAAGAGAGAACACAAAAGTAAAACGTAAGGGAGAGAATAGTGAGGTAAGAGAGAAAACCAAAAAAAAAAAAAGAGAAAGAAAACCCCTGCTACTATTCATCTTCCTCGTGGGAGGGGGTGTTTGCCCGTTCAGCTCGCCGCCGCTTTTGCGGTCCAGCCGAGCCACCGGCGGCCCAACGTCGCGCCGTCCCGTCGCCGCCCCGCTCAGCGCCACTCGTCCGTCGTCACCGCGCGGTTCTCCCTCCCCGATCCGCCTGTGAAGCCGCTCCGCCTGCAGATCCGTGCCCCCCCGCAGCGGCCTCGTTCCGGTTCGACGCCGCCGTGCTACCCCAGTTGTCGATTGCCACGCCGCCCGAGCACCACGAAGCCCGCGCTCAGAGTCCTCCGCCCGTGACGCCGCCCCCGACGGTAGCCGGTCTAGATCCGACGCCGCTCCTTGCCGATCCGACGCCGCCCCGTGCCGATCTGCGACACCCGCACCCAGACCCGCGAGTCCCCCACGCCGGTCTCCGCCGTTCCTCTTGTTGCCGGAGCTCTTCCGCCATTGGTTTGCCCTTGTCGGAACCCTAGCCGGCGATCTTTCCCCCACCGGAGCCCTAAAACCAACGGCCAAGATCTCTTTTTCTTTCTTAAAAAAAAAAAGAAAAGAAAAATTTTACTAGGTATTTTTGCTTTACTTTATTAAGCAAGTTTAGGTTTTTTTTTCTCTATTTTTTTTTATCATTATCTTTTTATGTGTTGCTTTCTTTGGTTGAAATACCTATCTATGCATAATTGAAAATCTCAATGTATTACCTGATTCGCAACCGCGCCAGGGTTTTTTATTTCATCTATAAGGCTTTAGATGAAATAATTAATTAAGCGGGAATAAAATTGATGTTTTGATCTTTAAGGCTTAAGATCAAAGTATCGATTTTACTAGCGAAATATTATCCCTTGATCTGAGCGATATGTGATGTCCCTTTTGGGGTAATTTTGAATGGATTTGATCGTTTTTATTTATCTTGAGATATGTTTGAGATAGAATATCTCGTGTTTTAGGGTTATTTGCATATTTAGGCAAAGCATTCTATTTATCATGAATTTTCGAAATGAAAATCGGGTTAGATTAGATGCATGTTAGGATATTACTTGTTTTAGGGTTTGCATATTTAGAATAGGATTTTTAATTTCGAATTTCATAAAAAAAAAATTCAAATAAATCAATTTAGGTTGCTAGATTTTAATTTAGGTTGCATGCTTAATTACTTGGCAATTATTAATTTCGAAAATTAAAAAGAAAGAAAGAAAACAAAAACACAATAAAAAATCATCATACACTTGTCATGTAGAATTAGGGCATATTTTGCATGTCATTGCATATTAGGGTTAAATGGCACTTAGTTTAATTTAGATAATTTTTTAATTTATTATAAGCTTGGCATTTTTAGATATATTGCATTTTAGGATTATTTAGGCTAAGATAATATTTTAGTTTAAATTAGGATATGGCTCAACCTAATTCCTAATATAAATTACATAGGGTCTTAATCTAATTAGGTAATTTTCACATTTCACCAAATTTCGAATTTCATGAAAAAATACAAAAAATGTCATAGGTTAAATTAGTTTATTTATTTAGGATAAAATGCATTCTTTTAGGAAAAGAAAAAAAATGTAATGTGCACGTCATTAGGGTTAGATTCATTGAAATGCATGTCATTTAGTATTTTTGCTAGGCCCATTTAATTAGAAATTACATGTCATTAGTATTAGGTCATTTAGTTAATATCGCATTGCATATTGTATGATTTTCATTAATTAAGTGAAAAAAAAAGAAATTGTGTGTTAATTAGAAACCATATCTAGGGTTGTTGATGTGGATTTTAATTTAACATTACAGATGCTTTCGTGCTTGGAGGTAAGTTTTTGCAATTTATTTATTGTTTATCTGAGTGTTAAATTGGTGGTTTGTGTACGCGCATGATAACCTCACATGTTAGGGAAATAGATTTAAAATAAACCCAAGCTGCTTGCAAAAAACATTTTTTTCAAAATAAAAGAAATGGTCTTGAAAGGGCGTTAGAGAAATTTAGCGTAACCAAGTCCCCGTACCCAAATCTCTGGTTCGTAGGAATAAAGTAAATCTCCCGTTACTTTATTTGGGTTTCTAATCGACCCACCAAAAAATAGATTAGTGGCGACTCCTGATTGAAATTCAATTTCATGTTAAGAATTCAAACCTAAGTCGCGAATTGGTATGGGCTTGGGAAAACCCGAGTTAAGTCTAGGCTTAACAATCCATTAGCCAAAACCCTAGGTGGTTCAACCCCGAAAAATAGGTCGTGACAGTTGTGTCTCACGAATGAAGCTCCATTAGATTAGAAAACAACTGCATTTATGGAATAAATTGGAGATTTTTTTTTTTGACCAAGTCCCTCACTAATCGACTGAGACTCAAGCAACAACTCTTCACTTTTCAAAAGGCTAAAGGTGCTTCTCTTAAATCTCATATTTATGAATTCAATGCTATTATCTCTGAATTAAGAAGTATTGATGTTAAGGATGAAGATGAGGATCAGGTTCTCTTATTGTTAGTTTCACTATCTTCCTCTTATAATAGTTTTAAAGAAATCGTGATTGTTAGGAGAGAAATTGCTAATGTTGAAGATGTCAAGACTAGTCTCCTAAATAAGTAGAACTATAAACAAAATTCACTTTTGAAGGCAATGATGATCAAGGGGTTGGTTTAGTTGCTAGAGGAATGTCCGTTGAGAGAAATAATAGTGGTAGGTTCAGATTAAAATCAAACAATTGCAGGTTTATGGAATAAATTGGAGAGTTTTTTTTGTTTTTGTTGACAAAGTCCCTCATTAATCAGTTGAGACTCAAAGCAATGGCTCTTCACTTTTCGTATGACTGAAGGTGCTTCTCTTAAATCTCATATTTCTGAATTCAATGCTATTATTTATGAATTAAGAAGTATTGATGTTAAGATTGAAGATGGGGATTAGACTTTTTTATTGTCAGTTTCACTACCTTCCTCTTATAAGAATTTTAGAGAAATCATGATCGTTAGTAGAAAAACCGCTGATGTTGAAGATCCCAAGACTAGTCTCATAAATAAGTAGAAACTATATGCAAAATTGACTTTTGAAGGCAGTAATGATTAGGGGGCTGGTTTAGTTGCTAGAGGAATGTTTGTTAAGAGAAATAATAGTGACAAATTCAGATTAAAATCAAAGCATAGAAATCTGATTTGTAACTATTGTAAGTCTAAGGGGCATATCAAGATAAGTGGTTTGAAACTAAAGGCAAAACAACAGAGATAAAATATGAATCAACAAAATCAAGAGAATGCAAATCCGCAAAACAATCAGAACTACCAGATTAGGCAGAATTAGGGAAATGAAAACCCTATTCAAGCTAGTGTTATTGAAAAAGAAAACGAAGGTTGGTTATTGGTTGTAGATGATAAAGACAAATTCAGTGATAGCAGGATTCTTGATTCAGGTTGCTCGTACTACATGTGCCCTCGTATAAAGAATTTAATGGTGGTGTTATTTTAATAGGAAACAATGCTAAATGCAAAACAATTGGGATTGAGACTGTCAACATTAAGATATACAACGGCATCATCAGGACTTTGAATAATGTCAGACATGTTCCTGATTTGAAGAAAAAACCTCATCTCTTGGGGTACATTTGATGCTAACAGTTGTAAGTTTACAGTTGAAGGTGGAGTTATGAAGATTATGAGAGATTCACTTCTACTAATGAAATGATTGAAAACTAGCACATTATATTAATTGTAAGTTACTACAGTTACTAGTTCAGCTACAGTCCCATATGCTATAACAAAATTAGACAATACTATATTATATCATATGAGATTAGGCCACATGAGTATTAGAGGGATGGTGGAGTTGAGTTAGAGAGGTCTTCTTTGTGGTCAGAAGATGGGAAAACTGGATTTCATTGAGCACTGTGTCTTTGGAAAATAGAAAATGATTAGTTTCAAGACCAAAATTCACACAACAGAGGGCACTTTGAATTATATTCACTCTAATCTTTGGGAGCTTGCGAAAGTTCCTTCGAGAGGCTTTGCTTCAAGGTATTTACTCACTTTTATTGATGATTTTTTAAGAAAGGTTTGTGTTTATTTTCTAAAACAAAAAAGTGATGTTTTCATTTCAATTAAATAATGGAAGACATTAATTGAGGAGCAAATTAATAAGAAAGTTAAGTGGTAGAGAATATATAATGGACTGAAATTTTGTGGAGGTGAGTTTAATAAGTTTTGCAAAGTTGAAGGTATAATGAGGCATCATACGACAGTGATTACACTACAGCAAAATGGTATTGCATAATACATGAATAGAACCTTAGTAAATTAACTAAATGCCTACTGTCTAACGCTGGTTTAGGCAATGGGTTTTGGGTTGAAGTAGTCAATACAATTGCTTGATTGATAAATTGTTCTTATTGCACATTTATTGAGTGCAAGACACTTGATGAGATATGGTCAGGTAAACCTGCTAATTATTCTTCTCTTCGAGTATTTATATGTCCAACATATGCACATATTAGTAAAGACAAATTAGAGCATAGAGCAAAAAAATGCATCTTTCTTGGTTATGCTTTTGGTGTAAAAAATTATAGACTTTGGTGTGCTAATTTATCTAAGATTATTATCGGCAAAGATGTTGCTTTTGATGAATCTGCTATACTTCATCCTAAGAAAGAATAATCTATTTCTTGTGATGAAAATCCGGAAAGTGTTGCTGAGAAAGT
This sequence comes from Eucalyptus melliodora, assembly GCA_004368105.4. Lineage (NCBI taxonomy): Eukaryota > Viridiplantae > Streptophyta > Magnoliopsida > Myrtales > Myrtaceae > Eucalyptus > Eucalyptus melliodora. The sequence goes on along the minus strand of CM023411.3, from coordinate 33,543,253 downwards.
AGAGCTTGAAGTAATTTCTTCGCAACCAATCCAATTATCTATTGATAATATTGAGTTTAAAGAACCTGAAGAGAAACGATATTCTATTGTCAAAGATATACCAAGAAGAATAGTGAAGCCTTCATAGAAATATGGGTTCTCAGTTTTTGTTGCTTATGCTCTTTTAGTTGCAGAATCAGTAAAGTATAATGATATTAAAACCTACAAAGAAGTCATTTCTTCAAAAGATTCAACAAAGTGGTTAGTTGCTATGAATGTAGAGATTTAATCTTTAGAAAATAATCAAATTTGGGAGCTTGTCAAACCACTAATAGGAAAGAAATTGTGAGCTGTAAATGGGTTTTCCAAAGAAAGGAAGATATTTCTAGAGTTGAAGACATCGCGTTTAAAGCTTGTTTAGTTGCTAAAGGCTATAGTCAGATTGAGGGAGTTGATTTTAAAGATGTGTTTTCACCTGTAGTTAAACACAACTCTATTTGAGTTTTTCTTGCGTTAGTTGCCATGCATGATTTAGAGTTGGAGCAACTTAAAGTGAAAACAATTTTCTTGCATGGTGAATTTGAAGAGAAAATCTATATGGGTCAACCAGAAGTTTTTTAATTTGAAGGTAAGGAAGATTATGTTTGTTTATTGAAAAAGTTTATATATGGCATGAAGCAATTGTCTAGATAATGGTATAAAATATTTGATTCATTTATGGTGCATCTTTGCTATCATAAGAGCAACTATGATGGTTGCATATATTCGCGCGAACTTCCTAATGGCTCTTTCATTTATCTTTTATTATATGTTGATGATATGTTGATTGCGGCGAAAGATACATTTAATATACATAATTTGAAGATATAGTTGAATGCCGAATTTGAGACGAAAGATTTAGGTGTAGTGAAGAAAATCCTAGGCATGAAAATTCGGCGAGATCATAAAAGGGGAAAGTTATATCTCTTCCAGAAAAGTTACATTGAGAAGGTATTAGATCGTTTTGACATAAATGATGCAAAACCAGTAAATACTCCTTTTGCTACTCCATAAACAGATGATGACATAAAATATGTCACATATTCTATACTTTAGTGCAATTAGTAGCCTTATGTATGCCATAGTTTATACTCGACTTGATATTTCATATGTTGTTAGCGTGGTAAGTAGATATTTGTCATGCTCATAAAAAGTTCATTGGCAAGTTATGAAGTGGATTGTGAGATATTTGAAAGGTCATTTTGAATTTGGCTTAGAATTTGGGAATACTAGTGATATTCTGACAAGATATGTTGATTCTCATTATGCTAGTGACCTTGATAAGAAGAGGTCCGTCGCGACCAATTTTTCGGGTGTGAACCACCTAGGGTTTAGCTAATGGATTGTTAAGCCTGTACTTAACTTGGGCTCTCCCAAGCCCATATCAATTCGTGACTTAGGTTTAAGTTCTTAACATGCAATTGATTTTCAATTAGGAGTTGTCACTAATATATTTTTGGTTGGTTGATTAGAAACCTAAGTAAAGTATGAGATCTACTTTACTCTTACGAACTAGAGATTTGTGAGTTTGGGGACTTGATTACGCTAAATTTCTCTAACGCCCTTTCGTTACCTTTCTATTTTATTTTCAAAAAATTTTGCAGGCAGTTTGGATTAATTTTAAATTTATTTCCCTAACGTGTGAGGTGATCATGCGAGTGCTTAAACCACCAATTTAACACTCAAGAAAATAGTGAATAGATTGTGGGACTTACCTTGTAGCAACGAAAGTATCTGCGCTATTATATCAGAATTCACACCATCAACCTTAGATATGATTTCTAATTAACATGCAATTATTCACTTTTTGTTTTCACTTATTTAATGAGAATATAATCCATATGCAGTACAATGTTTTTAATCTAACATGAAATAATATGACATAGTAATATAGCCTAAACTATATGAATGAGTAAAGTAATTTTTTATGTTTTCTTAATGAACATGCAATAATTAAATATGCAATCTAAATTAACCAAAATGACATAATCTTAATGACGGGCAATTTCTAATTAAATGAACCTAGCAACAATCACTAAATGATGTGCATTTCATGAACCTAACGCTATATGACGTGCGCATGATTTTTTATTTTCTTAATAAGCATGCAATCTATCATAATATGCAATGATGTGCAAAGAATGCCCTAATTTTAATTTTTTCCTTTTTTTATTATGAAATTCGAAATTTAAATTTGCCAAATAATTAAACGTGCAATTTAAATTAATGAGAAGAAAATATGATATCCTAAATTAATGTTTTTGGTCTTTTTATTTAAGAAATTCGAAATAAATTTCCTATCCTAAACCTACAACATAACCTTAAAACTAGTAATATCCTAACATGCATCTAACCTAACTCAAATATATATATATATATATATATATATTTTTTTGGGTTTTTCCATTGCAGGAGCAATCAAATAAAAGCATCGAGAACAACACAACAACAAATCAAGCAAGATATCATTCATGTCCATTTAATTTTGGAAATAAATTGATGAATCGTATCTCGCGCATAAGATCAAATTTGCCAATTTTTAAATAAAATCACGAATCGTATCTCGAGCGTGAGATCGGATTTGTGATTTTTCTGTGTGATTGCGGGTCATATTTCAAGCATGAAATTGGACTGTCAATCATATGCACGTTGCGAAATTAGGAAAATTTCCTAATTTAGAAGGTTATTTGAAATTACGGGTATCATAGCATATCGGGAATTTCCATTATGTGCACCAACGGATATTTCAAATAAGGAAACTGAATATTTGGAAATCAAATAAAATGAAAATTTTACCTAATCCAATATTGATTTCCAAATTTGGCCCTTGCGCAATCGGACCAGGATCGCAATCGGCCAGCAATAGAGTGGTGGATGACAACTAGCGGTGGATCGTGGTGGCGATCTGTTGGTGGTTCAGCTTGGACAGCAGCCGAGATGGTGGACTCACGATGATGCCTCGATGATTTGAGACAGGTGATGGCTCACGAGGTGGTGGGGAGGTGCACGGCTAACTCCCAGCCATACGGCAGAGACTTCTCGGAATGCCTGCAACACTAGGAACTTGCAAAGACAATTAGGAGCAGGTGTAAACCTTCCTTTGTTTTCTTTTTATATATATGCACCAAGATCTATGGTGGAGGATGATGACTAAGTGGAGATTCCCTTGCTACGTGTACCCTCCTCAAGGTCCAGACGGTGGAGAAATTTTGACTGGCTTCGCTCGCTGGATTCGGATGAAATTCAATGGGAAATCTGGGTCTCGTTGAGCAGTGCTTGGACTTTGCTGGAAGTTGCTCATCGGCCTGGAATTGCTGGAGATTCTGGTTTCACTGCAAGGACTGACAAACCAAGCCAAAAATCACCACTCTGCTTCATCTCTCAGGGAATCGAGTTCCCTTGTATTGATCTTCCGTTGACCTACAAAGAGAAAAATAAAGAATTTTTTTTCTTTTACGTCTCCTCCCAATTGTGGCTGTCGTTTTTTATATCAAGGAATTCAACCAACATTAGAATATTTCAAGGAATGGCAACAGAATATATGGGAACCAAATTAACCAAAATTCTTAGCTAGCTCTTGATGTCACTCGGATGTGTTTCCAAATTTGGACTTGTCGGACGGCAGGAGTGGGGATGGTCACCGTGGCTTGCAAATCACACTCGGGATCATCGAGAGCGGAGTCAATTCATGTGTGGTGGAATCCTTTCTTCAGACGTGTGGATGTGTTCTCTGCTTCTTTGATCAGCACACATCTTTATAAATTTTTTAATGTACCCACCGCCACATGTTGCTTGGATGAGCGTCAAGGTGGAGCAAATTGTAGGATTGAACTACTGGGACTCGTGGCTCGCGGATGCTTCATTAGAGGGGATCACGACGCAGCTAAGGATGCTAGTGCAGCAGCTCGTCCCGGTGGTGGTCTCGCAGTGTGGGGCAGCGTTACGAGCATGAGAGTGCGGCGAAGTGGCTGGCGAGACTCACATGGCAAGGGAATCTCGACCAAGCTATGTGTCTCTGTGTATTCAGAATTGCTCCCCCTCAATGTGGCCGTACGTATCAATATGTGTGGCCTCCCTAAACCCTACGCATTTAGCCTATTTATAGGCAACAAGCTAGGGTTTTAATTTTTCCAAATCCATATCCACGAAAATTCCTTTTTTCGAACGCAATATTTGCTTTTCCAAACACAATATTTGCTTTTGAATTGAAATCTCATAAAGATAAATCCATAAAATCTCCCCAAAGGTATGGGTTGGGCCAATTTGCTCTCTTCGTGGGCTTAGCCTTACTTATCAAATTAAAGTTTCTGAAACATCAATTCGAACCTATCCGTCACCAGCCCAAGGTAAATGCAAATTAAAAATAAATGCACCTAAAACTATATGCTATGTAATTAACTATTTTTTAGGGATAAAATTAACCCCTAATTTTTTTAATGCAATAGATGACTAAACGGATCGGCAAAATTTAGGTGTCAACAAGGTCTTTAACTAGGTACATTTTTACTATTAGAGGTCGTGTAGTCAATTGGAAAGCTACTTTACAACATATAATGGCTGTCTACTATAGAAGCACGGTATATAGCTATTGCAAAAATAATTAAAGATGCCATATGGTTAAGAGGCTTATTTAGAGAACTTAAGGTGGATCATGGTGTGATTATTCCATTGGGATAGTTAAAGTGTTATACATGGTACTAAAAATCATATGTATCATGAGAGGACAAAACACATTGATGTGCGATATCATTTTATTCGAGACATTCTTACTGATGGTTTTATTAAGATCTCTAATATGTTAACAAAACCTTTGCCCATCACCAAATACAAGCATTGCTTGGATTTGGTTAATATTTGCTACAACTAAATTTTACTCTAATGGGAGGAGAAGATTGTTTGTTGTTTATATAGAATTCAAGCCAAGCAATTGTAACTTGACTTATATGTCGAGTCAATGTGGAGATTGTTAGATATGTCTCAAGTTTGAGTCCGAAAAAAAAAGTTTCCTAATTCAAGTAGGTTTTCTATTTTGGATAGATTTCCTAATTGAATGATTTTCCAAGCCGGAGAATGTTTCCTAAAAAGAGGTTTCCTACTTTGGATTTGATTTTTGCCTATATATATGTGAAGTTGAGACATAAAGAGTCTACATTTTTCAGAGTCACTTTTTGTAATTCTTCGATTTCTATAGTGCATTTTGCTTCTCCTCTCCTTGTGATTTTTTCTACAAGGGTTTCCATGTAAAATCTGGTGCTTTTTTTTTCTTCTCAATTTCAATTTCATTATAGTTATGAAAAAGAAGTAGCCTTATGTTTAATCTTTGTGCACCCCTTCTTTTAGCTATACCCATGATAATCATGCATGATAGTAATCACAAATTGTGCACACATCACTCCGATTATCAACTCAACAGGTCAATCAAGTTCGAAAAGATTCCAAATTAGTTAGCACTTTAAAGAAGTGTGACCTTGTGTTTGAATCTCAAAAGAAGACAACGTCTTGAGTATTACCCCCATCGATCGATCCCTTGTCCCTTGACTAATTATCTCATTGTGATTGAACATGAAGATGGCTGTAATCTGTGATACGATGGGATTGGTCGGAGGCAAGAATATTACCGAAGGCATGCATGGCTAAGTTATTGGGAGTAAGGATATTTAACTCACAACATCTAAAAGTGTTGATTATATGGAAAAGAAGAAAAGAAGAAGAAGTCATTAACGGCAAATATACCAATATATTTGATAATTGTTGCTCCAAATTCCTTGAAAATGATAAGTTCTCTGGCTGCAAAAGATAAATTGAAATTAAAAGATGTTGAATCATGAGGGGACGGGGGAGGGCGGACTTTTTCCTTTATCATTGGCCGGAAATCTGGACCACGAGCCCAATTAATAATTTAAAATTAGATAAAAAATTCGAAAATTTTGATAATGAAGGATCTTTTAATTGTTTATAATTAGTCTCTGGAGTCCAAGGAGGCAACTTTAGTGTAGTTTATCAAAGTAGGAGTCATCGGATCAGGTACGGACCAGGAGTCCTCGATGTCATGCTCTCTCCCATTAAAATATTAACCGTGCAAACAGTTCCACGCTCACAAGTTAACGTGATGCGCTCGTTCGATATCTCGACCGCAGGATCGGACCTCTCCTCGACACGTCAACCCTCGTCCCCAGGGATCCGACGGCCAGTAGCTTTCCTTCTGGAAGAGCGCGGACGGTGCGCGAGACACCGGATTCTTGCAAGTTAGCTCAAAGCCGCGGGAACGGCTCGTCGTCTTATTTTGACCGACGACCAAAGCGCGCACACACGCTCATACGCATTCGTGTTCCTGCCCGGGATTGACCTTCTTCTTCTTCAACCCTCTCTATATATAGAGCTCCTCCTGAGTGACCTAATCAAAATATCTGTCTCTTTCTCAACCTCTGTGTGCTCCAAGTTTTCTCATAAGCACACGCACAGAAAAAAAAAGAAGTGTGCTCCTGCTTCACCATGTGCATATAGATTCATTCTTTGGTAGTTCAGTTCCTGTTCGAACTCGGGTCCAAGAACTTCTTTCAGGAGTGTTCGAGTTGGGTTTTGAGTGTGATCTGGAGAGACAGAAGGCGGGTTCCACAATGGCAACGGCATTGGCCGGGGATGACCTCATGCGGCAGACGAGCAGCCGCAGGAGCTGGCGGTCGGCCAGCGTGAGGGAGATGTGGAACGCGCCGGACGTGTTCCAGCGGAGCGTCCGGCAGGGGGCGGATGACGAGGAGGAGCTCCGGTGGGCTGCCATCGAGCGGCTGCCGACCTACGACCGGCTGCGAAAGGGGATACTGACCCAGGTGCGGAGCAACGGCAGGGTGGTGCACGACGAGGTCGACGTGACGAACCTTGGGACGCAAGACAAGAAGGTCCTGATGGAGAGCATACTCAAGGTGGTGGAGGAGGACAACGAGAAGTTCCTGAGGAGGCTGCGGAACAGGACCGACCGGGTCAGTATCGAGATCCCGAAGATCGAAGTGAGGTTCCAGAACCTGTGCATTGAAGGGGATGCTTATGTGGGGACAAGGGCACTCCCAACTCTGCTCAACGCTACCTTGAATGCTATTGAGGTTGGTTTTCATGAGAATTTTTTTACTTTCTCTAATGTTTCTTTTTCACGTTCAATTAATCTTGAGTGTTGTTCAGTGAAGTATCAGTGGCAAACTCAACAGTGTTGTAGTTAGGCAGCCAAGATTGGGTAGGTGACTAGATCAGGAAGAGGTATTTGGTCACGTCTGGGTTTTAATTGTTTTACAGACTCTAGGAGAAAGAAATTTTTGCCAGTTTCTTACATGTGGCTGCGATGCTGCCTTTGACAATATTGAGTAGGCAGGTTCAGCGGGCATGAGATGGCGGAAGATATAACATTTGATTGCAAATATGCAGGCAAAAAGTGGACCTTTTAGTCAAATGGTGCGTCTTTGTTGCTTAGGTAATTAGAAAAAAGGATAGCTGATGTTATGGGAAACTGAAAGAGGTAGAGAAGAGCTAACCCAACCTAAAAGCGGTTCAAATGTTGAAACACAGAGATTGATAAATCAATCACTTTGTTGCTTTTCATGTCTTCAGAGAAACGGCAATGTCTGATTCATTCGACGAGGTGATTTTCACATTTTCTATGCATCCTCAATAACATTATTTATGACAACAGGGAGCTATTGGCATGATTGGACTCTCTCCATCGAAGAAGAGAGTGGTAAAGATACTTCAGGATGTAAGCGGCGTAATCAAACCATCAAGGTAAATTCATGGATCCTCAATTTGAAGATCCTAGTCTCACTTCTTACATAAACAAGTGCACTTTTTTACGTGCTTAATTTGGGAGCTTATAATCATGAAATTATTCATTTTCAGGTTGACCTTGCTTCTTGGACCTCCTGGCTCTGGAAAAACAACACTGCTACAAGCACTTGCCGGAAAGCCTGATGATGATCTCAGGGTTAGTGATGCATTTTGACCTATCTGTATGCCTTTACTTGCTTGCTCTCTTCAGGTTCTCTAGTTCTTAGCGTGAACTAATTCGTTCTATTACAACTATACAGATAACTGGAAAAATCACCTACTGCGGCCATGAATTCAATGAATTCGTTCCTCAAAGGACGTGCGCTTACATTAGCCAGCACGATCTTCACCATGGTGAGATGACAGTCCGTGAGACACTAGACTTTTCGGGCCGTTGCTTGGGAGTTGGAACTAGGTATGAGATGTTGGCAGAGCTGTCGAGAAGAGAGCGAGAGGCAGGGATCAAGCCGGACCCCGAAATTGATGCTTTCATGAAGGCCACTGCCATTACTGGCCAAGAAAACAGTTTGATGGCGGACTATGTCCTCAAGGTTGGTTTGCAGAATTTGTCCATTCAATCCTGCTTCAAATTTGACGTTTCACTGTATAAGCTTGTGAGGTAGGCTAAGTCTCTGATGTCTGTGGCAGATCCTCGGATTAGATATTTGCGCTGATATCATGGTTGGAGACGACATGAGGAGGGGTATCTCTGGTGGACAAAAAAAACGTGTCACCACTGGTGAGATGTTGGTCGGACCGGCGAAGGCGTTCTTCATGGACGAGATATCGACAGGGCTGGATAGTTCCACGACATTTCAGATTGTGAAGTTCATGAGGCAGATGGTCCATATCATGGATGTGACCATGGTCATCTCCCTCTTGCAGCCAGCTCCCGAGACTTACGAGCTCTTCGACGACATAATCTTACTCTCGGAGGGCCAGATCGTCTACCAAGGGTCACGAGAGAACGTTCTGGAGTTCTTTGAGTACGTGGGCTTCAAATGCCCGGAAAGAAAGGGGGTTGCTGACTTTCTGCAGGAAGTGACTTCCAAGAACGACCAAGAGCAATACTGGTACAGGAAGGACCAACCTTATAGATACATCTCGGTGCCTGAATTCGTGAGGGCTTTCAATAGCTTCCATGTCGGTCAGCGCCTTATCGAAGAGCTCAGAGTCCCTTATGACAAAAGCAGGGCACACCCTGCTGCTCTGGTGAAGGAAAAGTATGGAATTTCTAACTGGGAGCTCTTCAAAGCTTGCTTTGCCAGGGAATGGCTGCTGATGAAGCGCAGCTCTTTCGTGTATATCTTCAAGACCACTCAGATCACGATCATGGGCTTCATTGCGTTCACCGTGTTCTTCAGAACAGAAATGAAGACCGGCACAATAGGAGACGGGGCAAAATTTTGGGGAGCTCTATTTTACAGTCTTCTGAATGTCATGTTTAATGGGATGAGTGAGCTCGCCATGACAGTGTTCAGGCTTCCGGTGTTCTTCAAGCAGAGAGATTTCTTGTTTTACCCTGCCTGGGCTTTCGCGTTGCCCATTTGGGTGCTCAGAATTCCCGTCTCGCTGGTTGAATCTGGAATTTGGATCATCCTCACTTACTACACCATTGGGTTCGCCCCATCTCCTGTTAGGTATGGCCACTTTTTCTGCCTTCTCATAAGTTGGCCCTTCCTGCTTTGATTTATAAGCTGCGAACACTAGTGCGACGAACATAATCTCTGGTAAGTCCTCTTGCTGACAAATCTCGGTGATTTTTACCTGTGCAGGTTTTTCAAGCAATTCTTGGCTTTCTTTGGAGTGAATCAGATGGCTCTCTCTCTCTTCCGTTTCATAGCGGCCCTGGGAAGAACACAGGTCGTGGCCAACACACTCGGGACCTTCACATTGCTGCTGGTATTCATCCTTGGTGGTTTCATTGTCGCCAAAGGTTAGAAATGTTCACTTTTTTGCTCTTGGCATTGTCATTCTAAACAATCGCGGATAATGGCATTCGGATATTTCATATTTCACACCTATAGATTGCTTTTGGTGATAAGTTTCTAAAAATAAAATGTGCATAATGGTGGACAGATGACATTTCAAAAGGGATGATCTGGGGTTACTATGTTTCTCCCATGATGTATGGGCAAAATGCCATTGCTATCAATGAGTTCCTGTCCGATAGATGGAGCACGGTAAGTTATCTACAAGGCTAAGGATATGATGGAACTTCAAAGTCTTCTGATTTCAGGATACATCTAAACTAACTTCTTTTGATGTCACAGCCTATGCCCGTCAACTCCTCTGAACCCACAGTTGGAAAGTACCTCCTAGCACAAAGAGGCCTTTACAGGACCGAGAGCTGGTATTGGATCAGTATCATGGCACTTTTCGCGTTCTCTGTTGTTTTCAACATTCTCTTCACTGCTGCATTGACATTCTTAAATCGTAAGCACATGGACTGGTCTGGTTTTCTTTTCTCCAAGTAAAATGAAAAGTACGTACTGAATTATTGCTTTCCGACCGTATCTCAGCTCTTGGTGATAATAAAGCAATACTCGCGGATGATGATTCCAAGAAGAGGAGACAATCTAGATCAGAAGGTATGTGATTGTTGTAGTTAGAACTGTCGACTGGATTTATAGAAAAAGAGAAATCCGGCATGTGCTGCAAAAAGTATCACGTGTAGATGCTTATATAAGACTGGAATTTTATGGACAGGTACTCCCATGCAAGTAAGAAATGCCCGAGCAAACGACGGTATTGTCAGTGAAAGCACCCAGGCTAGGAGGGGAATGGTTCTGCCTTTCCAGCCCCTTTCACTTGCCTTCAACCATGTCAATTACTATGTGGATATGCCCGCGGTAAGTCCATTGCTCCCTAACATAAGACTCCTCAAGTTCGGTGCAGCGATGAAATGACACGAGCATGGCCTAACACAACGACAGTTCTTTCGTAATTTCACATAAAACTATCAATAGAAACAAGTAACCTGTCAGAAAGCAAAAGGATTTGTTTGAGACATATTTCTCAGAATACAAACTGTAAAATACCTCCACCCAACGTAGATTCAGAAATAAATGTCTGTTTTGTTGTGCTTCAGGAAATGAAGACTCAAGGGGTTGAGGAAAGCCGACTACAACTCCTAAGAGATGTCAGTGGAGCTTTCAGGCCGGGCGTTTTGACTGCATTGGTTGGAGTCAGTGGAGCCGGAAAGACGACACTGATGGATGTGTTAGCAGGAAGAAAAACTGGCGGATACATTGAGGGAAGCATAACTGTTTCCGGTTATCCCAAGAACCAAGCGACTTTTGCTCGAGTGAGCGGTTACTGTGAGCAGAATGACATTCACTCGCCATACGTCACCGTTTACGAGTCTCTCATATACTCAGCTTGGCTTCGTCTCGCTAAGGACGTAAATGAGGAAACCAGGAAGGCACGTAGCTAAGATACTATCTTCTTCATTCATTTCTCCTTCGAGCGAGTAAATGGACCTGGTGGAAATTAGGACTCAACGTGAGTTTCTTGGTTTTGCAGATGTTTGTTGAGGAAGTCATGGATTTAGTTGAGCTTCATCCCTTGAGGAATGCTCTAGTTGGGCTTCCCGGAGTTGACGGACTCTCGACCGAGCAGAGGAAGAGGCTCACGATAGCCGTCGAGTTGGTTGCTAATCCATCGATTATTTTCATGGATGAGCCCACGTCAGGTCTCGATGCCAGAGCAGCTGCAATCGTCATGCGTACTGTAAGAAACACCGTTGATACTGGGCGTACTGTTGTGTGTACAATTCACCAACCGAGTATAGACATTTTTGAGGCTTTTGATGAGGTACGGTTTGGATAATTTAACTCCGTGTTCTTTTCATTTTTTTTCATGATTATCTCTTCTAGATATCCCTGAGCTGAGGATGTGTGTTCTCCTTGCAGCTTCTCCTGATGAAAAGAGGAGGGCAAGTCATCTATGTAGGGCCTCTGGGTGAACGGTCTCACAAGCTCGTCGAATATTTCGAGGTGCTTGTCTTATAACTTCAATTAAAAAAACCCGCATGACTGAAAAATCCATGACTACACCTACCGATGAGGCTATGTGGTTTGACTGAATAGAGTTTAATGTCCGAAAACCAATTGCAGGCTGTTCCCGGTGTCCCCAAGATCAAAGAAGGCTACAATCCTGCAACATGGATGTTGGATATCAGTGCTACTTCAGTCGAAGCTCAACTGGACGTTGACTTTGCAGAAATCTATGCCAATTCCGACCTCTATAGGTGAGAGACGCGCGGTCTTTGTAATTTCTTCGAATTCCAATCATGAATGTGCACTGAACTGGGCGCCTCATTCCCCCGTTTTTGTTTTTTTTTTTCCCTTTTCAGGAGAAACCAGGAGCTCATCAAAGAGCTGAATTCTCCACAGCCCGGTTCAAAAGACCTTTACTTTCCCACCCAATACTCCCAGGGCTTCCTGACTCAATGCCATGCTTGCTTCTGCAAACAGAACTGGTCCTACTGGAGGAACTCCCGGTTTAACGCCATTCGGTTCTTCATGACTGTTGTCATTGGTCTTATGTTTGGCTTCATTTTCTGGAACAAAGGACAAAAAATGTAAGCACAAATTATTGCGTTTGAAAGATCATTCTCTTTTTGCGAAGGTGAAGCCGCTGCTATTACCTTAAAGTGTTTGCTCACATGATGTTTTTGTTCCTTTTATCCTGATAGATATAAACAACAAGAGTTGATCAATCTACTCGGTGCCACCTATGCTGCTGTTCTCTTCCTTGGAGCCACTAATGCTTCAGCAGTCCAATCTGTTGTGGCAATCGAAAGAACCGTCTTCTACCGTGAACGAGCAGCTGGGATGTACTCGGAGTTGCCTTATGCATTTGCTCAGGTATTATTATCTTTGCCCATTTCCAATAATTAGAATCTCATTCATTTCATTAGAATTGTATTTTCTCGTTCTGTCGTTGATTGGCGTGCTTTGTGTATCAGGTGGCTATCGAAACAATCTATGTGGCGGTTCAGACAGTTATTTATTCCCTCATTCTCTACTCGATGATTGGTTTCGAGTGGAAGCTCGGCAAGGTCTTGTACTTCTACTACTTCATATTCATGTGCTATACCTACTTCTCGATGTACGGCATGATGGTTGTCGCGCTGACTCCCGGCCACCAGATCGCTGCCATCGTAATGTCGTTCTTCCTCAACTTCTGGAACTTGTTTTCGGGCTTCCTCATTCCCCGACCTGTGAGTCACCTTACCTCGGTCCTAATTCTAGTCTTCTTTCATTTCTCATTGAGAGCATCATCCTCTTTTGTAAACATGTCATATTAATGCTAATAATGCCCTATTATTGCAGCTGATCCCTGTGTGGTGGAGATGGTACTACTGGTGCTCGCCCGTCGCTTGGACCATCTATGGCATTTTCACATCCCAAGTCGGCGACAAGAAGGATGGTATAGAAATAGATGGAGGGAGTTTCCCACCATTAGATGAATTCCTGAAGTCAAGCCTGGGATTCGATTACGACTTCCTCGTGCCCGTGGCTTTGGCCCATATTGGTTGGGTCTTGGTCTTTTTCTTCGTCTTCGCCTACGGCATCAAGTTCCTCAACTTCCAGAGGAGATGAGAAACTACATCTTGTTTCGAAGAAGTAGAATTTTTGAGCTTTTTACTAGTAGGACTGCTGACCGTATAGCAATATGGTCATATACATATGGAGATGAGCAGAAAACTGTTCCTCCTCTGTTTCTTCCCACCACAATTCTTTTTTCCTCTGTAATTTTGCTTGGCTTGAATCCCCATTTTTTTGTTTCTGTAATATTGTTGTAATGTATAGCTGTTTTTGCCTTGGAAATCTGCCGTTGTACCATTTTATAAGAGATGATGGAAAATAATATTGTTGACATTTAAATTTTGCCGACCCAGTTATTTATTTATTGCATAAAAATTAGGGATTAAGAATTTATTTATTGCATAAAAATTATAGATTAATTCTTAATCCCTAAAAAAATTAGAATTAAGTTGCATAGCATATAATTTTAGGTGTGTTTATTTTTAATTTACATTTGCATTAGACCGATGATAGGTGTGTTCAAATTGATGATTCTGAGCTTTTAATTGATAGGTTGGACTAAGTCCACGAAGAGAGTGAATAAACTTGAGGCCGTTATTTTTTATGACCGAAAATTATTTTGTGAGAAATAGAAATTCGATATTTTCGGTGATATGAAGGTTTTTTTTTTTTTTAATATTCTCGGATAAGGCAAGTGATACAAAGAGATATTGCGAGCTTATCTTTGCAAATTTTGGAATTTTAGAAAATCGCATTGCAATCTCGAGTCTTTAGCAATATGTGGAAAATATTCAGGAGGAAATCTTCCTATAGGCTACCAGAAAACTAATTCCTTCCCCTATAAAAAGGCTGTGCGCGTATGTTTTAGGGGGGCCACACAATAAAAATACACGGACACATAGGGGGTTTTTTTCTTTTCGAGGTCAAAAATTGAACAAAAAAGAAAAAAAGTTTCGGTTCTTTGGGGAAGGGGAAAAGTGAGCAGAGGCTTTTTCTCTTCTGCTGAAGCCTGAAGTACAGCAGAGAAAGAGAGAGACAGGTGAGGGACGTGGGGGGCAGAGAGCAGAAAAAAGAAAAAAGAGAAAAGGAAAGGAAAAAAGTGCACTATTCATCTTCTTCGTTGCTCCGCCCCGCAGCCGCTCGAAGCCTCCGCTGCGCCGGCCGCCGCGCGGCGTCGTCGTTCGTCCGCAAGTCATCAGCCGCCGTGCCACGCTCCGCCAGTCACCGCCGCGTTGCTGCCCGAGCGCCTCCGAGCGGCGACGCCCTCGCCTGCAACCCTCCGTCCGCGACGCCCCTGCTCCGCCTCTGCCCCCCGATGCCGCGGCTGTCCTTCTGCCCGAGCCGCCGGCCACCGCGAGCTCGCGATACCAGCAGCCCGCGAGGTCGCTGCCGTCCTGCCCAGCAGCCGAAGCCCGAGCCCTCGCTCCACCCCTAGCGCCGACGCCTCCGCCTCCGCTCCGACGCCCGGCAGCTCTCGCCGGTCACTGCTGATCCGCCCGCGACGCCGCTGCCGCCCCTGTTCTGTCCGCGAGCAGCTCTTCGTCCCACTACAGCCCCTGCGAATTCGGTGTTGCCTGCCCGCTGCTGGTCCGCCGGCTGCCGCCCTTCGCCGGAGCTCCGAACGCCGGCGGCTCCACCTCCCTTGGCTGCGCACCCCCACGAGCTGCCAAGCCTTGTTTGGGAAAAAAAGAAAAAATCAAATTAAGTAGTTTTTTTATTTTATTTTAATACTTTGATCTTTGTTTGAAATAGTCACCGATGTATGATTGAAATTCGCGACACGATTTAACCTCTTAAATTAGGGATTGACAATGACAGTTCGATTTTCGTGCTTAAAATTCGACTCACAATCGCTTGAAAAATCATCAATCCGATTTCACGCTCGAGATTCAATTCACATATTATTTAAAATTGGCAAATCCAATCTCATACGTGAGATATGGTTCACTAATTTACGGATATCGATCTTATTTTGCCTGATTTGCTGTCGTGTCGTTTGATCGATTTTGTTTTCGTAAAAAAAAAAAAAATTGAGTATATTAAGTTTATCATCTTAGGGTTATCTTGCATATTTAGAGTATGAATTTTATTTCGAATTTTTGAAAAAATGAAAATCCAAAAATGCATTCATTTAAAATGTTAATTCTTTTTAAAAACTGCACGTTTAATTACGTGTCAATTTTAATTTCGAATTTCAAAAAAAGAAAAAGAAAAATTAGAATTATGGCATTTTTTGTACGTCATTGCATATTATGATAAAATTGCATGTTTAATTTAAAGTTCAGATTTTTTTTTCCTAGATAGATTGCATTTTAGGTTAGGGATAACATCCTAGTTTAAATTAAGATTTGACCTAATCTGAATCTTAATATAAGTCGGATGATATCTTAATATGGATAGATAATTTTTGCAATTTTCTAATTTCGAATTTCATGGAAAATACCAAAAAAATTGTCTTTAAATAAATTGATTTCATTCTTTAGGATAGACTGCATTTTATTTATGTCATGTAGTTTAGGTCATATTGCAATGTCATATCATTTCATATTAGATTAGTAGTATGCATTGCATAAAGCATGATTCTCATTAAATAAATGAAAAAAAATAATAATTGTGTGTTAATTAGAAATCATATTTAGAATCGTTGATGTGAATTTTGATCTAACAGATGCTTTTGTTGTTATGAGATAAATTTTGCAATTTATTCATTACTTTTCTTGGATGTTAAATTGATGGTTTACGCATTCGCATGATTACTTCACATGTTAGATCACATGTTAGGGAGGTAAATTAAAATTAATTCAAGTTGTTTGCCAAACATTTTTTTTCAAAATAAAAGAGAATGGTATCGAAAATGCGTTAGAAAAATCTAGCGTAATCAAGTTCTCGAACTCACAATCTCTTATTCGTAAGAGTAAAGTAAATCTCTTGTTACTTTACTTGGGTTTCGACCCACCAAAAATAGATTAGTGACGACTCCTGATTAAAAAATCAATTGTATATTAATAATTTGAATCTAAGTTGTAAATATGGGCTTGAGAGAGCCCGAGCTAAGTTTAGGCTTAATAATCCATTAGTCAAACTCTAGGTGGTTCATCCGAAATTTTGGTCGTGATAAATATCCTTTTACTTCATAACTACATTTCTGCTACTCTTATCTCTTTTTCCACTTTGATACCATTCAAAATCGTGGAACATTTATGAAAGATTGAATCGTCATAATCTAAGAAAACATTACGCAAGAACAACAACACCGGTTCTCACCCACGAAAACTAATCACCACTTTTTACACCAGCCAAACAAGATTAAAAGAAGGATTAAAATCTTTTAATCCAGACCCTCCGACTCCATTCCTTTTCATTTTATCAAAACATCGTCAAATAGGCCATTTCTAGTGAGCGAGCCTCGATGCCATGTAGTCTTTCATTTTCACAAGCCAATGTACACTCTGCTCACGAAATGAGAAAGAATTTGAGCACTTGGAATGCCATGGTACACCGTTTCAAGACATTCCCAAAGTCCACCAGTATCAGAAGGGAGGACCCCTTGACGGGTTCCAGTCCCATGTCAGAATATTTAAAGACATTCATACAGAATTAACTACATCACATGCAAAGTGGACCTGAATATTATCCGCTTTAACTCCATACTAAATCTCACGGTGTTATCTTTTAGTGTACAGGCATTCACTTTTCCAGAGATCACCCATCCGGGTAATGCTTTAGAATGGACTCAATTAACTTTAAAGTTTCAAAGCAAAGCTTGTTATTACATCAAAAAGTGCCTCGGTGAGTTAATTTCAATTTTAATAAAAACACACACACACATCACATACATACGTATATATTTCAAAATTGCTCTCCCCCTATTCAATAGTTCATTTCTGTCTCCTTCGCCATCCTAGAAACCTATCAGGAGTCATTCCTTGTCTGGATTCTCTCGGTGACCACTTTTTGTCCTCATTGAACAGGATCGTTACAAAATCAATCAATGGTCTAGGTCCACAATATCTATGTCACCCCCTTAAACTGAAAAAGTTTGTGCATATGTCAATTTGAATGTCTTCAAGGTTGAAAACCTTATAGAGTTCATAACAGATAAAAACTAGAAATGTTGAAACTTGTCTCCTTAACAAGGAGAGTTAATGCTACATAGTTTGTAGCTAGTCCGCTTACATATATGTATTCAACTCGTCCCGAATTTCCCGACAGCTTTCTTGTTTTTCGTTTGATCATGAAAATTGAAGAATTTGAAAAAGATCGAGAACTGGATTAGATTTGTGAAACATCATGCAAAATGCAATGATTCCTCTTCTTATTTATGCCTCCAACTCCATGAATTATCCCAGCAACTAGCAAATCCAACTCTGGGTCCACCATGTCAAGTCACAGTTTCACAAGATTAAGAGTTGTCTGATCTCCAAAAACTTGTTCTAGCTTCTTCATCGCCGTGCTCGTCTGTTCCTCCTCTTGCCTCTCCCAAATCCTCGCACTCAGTTCCTTGGCCCTATACCGGACTTGCTTGCCTCCTTCTTGAACCACCACTAGCTCGATCACTTTCGCCACCACCTCCCTTTTGCAACTGCCATCTTCTCTCTAGACCTCCACGCCGACCCCAAGATCCGCCACCAGTTTGGCGTTTAAGGGCTGATCCAGGTGCATTAGCATGGCTATGATGGGTACACCGAAGACAATTGCCTCCAACGACGAGCTCCAACCACAATGACCCACAAATCCACCTGTTATATCACCACTTATGGTGTCACAACATTGAATGAATCGATTTTAAATTGTAGCATTAGCTTTGTTGGCACGAAATATCGGTGCTCTGGTGCATGAGGATCTTGGCATGAGGAGCCCATCCTTGGACCACCATGCCTTTGTCCTGCGTCTTTTCCAAAAACCCTTTAGGCAAAGCTTCAACAATATCCACACTCTCCTCGTCTCCTCCAGGAAACCTCACCACCCACACAAACCCCATTGCGAGCCCCAGCCCACGTGCCACCTCCTTCAATAGGAAGCACTTGCTCCCATACGACATGAACACCACCGAGCCCCTCTCTTTCTCTCCTCCAACCACCCTATAATCTCCACTTCGTCATCTCTAGCATTGCCTCCCACTAGTTCTTGAATCAGAGACCCGACAATGATGACCTCCTTATCGATTGTCGCACCCCAAAGCCAATAAGAATGGGAAAGACATAGCTGTCCTTCCAACCGAATGATTTCCACCTGAAAGATAGTCCCAAATCATATCCAAAATCAACTCTCAAAAGTCCTTGTGATAGTGCTCTCACTTTACCGGCCACTAGCCAAAACCTAAAAAGAGTGGAAAGTAAAGGGTGAGCAACCACAGCTTAATGACTAATGTTTATCTCTTCTAAACAGATTGAACTTCTGCCATGCATATCTAAGATATCAAAACATAACTCATCACACCAAATTTCAAGAAGAGAATGACTTATATACGGTTCAATATAGCTATATTTATATTAGAAGTATCCATTTTATATTAATATCTAAATAAATATCAATGGTTTAATCTATTGACCAATCTGGTCAAAATCACATGCTAATGCAGTGGCTAATCTCGTGCTCAGATATTCATAATTATGCATAATGTCCTATGATGAGGCGACTAAGCTCCCCTTTAGTAAGGTCTCCACCTATATTGCCGATAACTAGTTAATAAGGATATCCTAAACTTATAATGCATACTTATAAGCCCCTCAATGGGCTTATAATGATACTAAGCTTCAACACCAATTCACAACAACACCCTTGACAATCCTCAAAGCCACATCCATAATTGATACCACATTGATATACAAAGCAAAGCTACGTAGTTCAACTTATTCATTAGAATACCTTTTACAAATTCATTTCAAAATACTTCTTAAATCATTCCAAATGACAAATAAGATAATAAATGCTCGATTGGAAGTTATGCATTAAATATGCCATAAACATCGATTTTGCTTTTTAGCCAAATCACCCTTTGTTTTCAAAATATGAGTTTACAAACTCAAAAAAGAGATGACACCACTCAAGAATCCTCAAACCAAATAATGCGTAGCTAAATGAGTCTTCAATATCGAAATCCTAACAATTAAATTATAATTGATGTTAAAACTGAGTAGAACTCTACATCAACTATGAATAAGCTAAACTATACTCCAACGTTAACAAAATGGCTTTTACATGCTAACAAATCGCTTACTCGAAGTGATGATTCAAATCTAAATATAACGCGGAACTCACAAGCAAAACCTTAAATTTCGCTATGACTCGACCATTGCTCTAAAACGACTCCCATAAAACCCTATGGCTCCACAATGCCATTATCCACCATTTCCATGAAATCTTAAAGCTCAACCAAAAATTGGATTTCGTTGCTCAATTTGAGCTGAAGTTAGGAAAACTTTTTCGATTGGATAAATTAAGGCTGGGAACACTTACTGAGCATTATGAATCGGAATTGAATCGGCTTGGTAAGGTTCTCATGACATGCGTACGCTCTTTTTTCTTGCTCTCTCCTCCTCCTCCTCCTCCTCCTCTCTCTCTCTCTCTCTCTCTCTCTCTCCGTATAAACTAAGTCAAGTGTGCACTTTCTACTTCTTTGACGCTCTCTCTCCGTCCTTTATAAACTAAGTCGAGTGTGCAGTTTCTACTTCTTTGACGTTTCAACCTTTTTTTTTGTGGGTCCCCCCACCTACAACAACAACAAGCTTGGTGACGTAGTCCACGTACTTGCTTTCAATCTCTGTGCAGGTCTCAATTAGGATCACGCTCTCCAACCTCCTGATGCTCTCTAAGACCCGGTTCACGTCTCTCGTGCCATTGTCCTTGTCGCGTATGAATTGCATGGTCTTATCTCTATCTGGTAAAATTGTGAAAAGATAGAAAGTTCATCGTATCACATGTAGAAAAAAAGTTATATTTAATAATTGTCTCGGGAATAGTTGTCAATAAAATGCTTCTATTATATGTGAAATGGCCGTGGGAAAATTTAGGCACCTTCCCTCGCGTTTCGCGTTTTCTTCTGTCAACAAATATAACCATAAAGATGGTCGTTTCATCTCTCGTTGTTGTTGAAGTCATGCACTCCGGAGACCTTTGTACAAATTGAGATATCTTTGTCTTGGCTATTGATGTTGACAATTGTGGACTTTTCAGCTTTCAAGTACGTTGAAGTTCCGAATGGATAGAAAGAACCATTTCTTTGAGATGTTTTTACGTAAGACTGATACATGTCATGCATCGAAAAAGTAAATGTTCGGAGGCCCAGATCTAGCAACTCAATGCCTTTTTTAGCATCGTTGATTTCCTTCAATTTCATTCTTTTTTCCAAAAAAAAAAAAAACCTTATGTTTGATCTTTGTGCACCCCTTCTTTTAGCTATACCCATGATAACAGTGCATGATAGTAATCACAACTCATGCACACATCACTCCAATTATCAACTCAACAAGTCGATCAAGTTCATCAAGATTACAAATCAGATAGCACTTTAAAGATATTGTTAGATATGTCTCAATTTTGAGTCCAAAAGGGAAAGTTTCTTAATTCAAGTAGGTTTTCTATTTTAAATAGATTTCCTAATTGAATGGTTTTCCTAGTTGGAGAAGGTTTTCTAAAAGAGGTTTCCTACCTTGGATTTGATTATATATATTTAAGAAGTTTTTTTTTGGTAAAAGGTAATCATATTTAAGAAGTTGAAATAGACAGATTCTAAGTTTTTTAGAGCCAACTTTGTAATCCTTGATTTTTATAATGGATTTTGCTTCTCCTCTTCTCGTGGTTTTTCCCACAAGGGTTTCCACATAAAAAATGGTGTTTTTTTTTTGCTTCTCAATTTCAATTGCGTTATAGTTTTTGCATTTTCCATAACAATCTAGTATTAGAGCATTTTTTTTTTTTTTTCGATCTTTTGGTTATGGGTTCAAGTTCAACAACGAGATTTGATATTGAGAAGTTTGATGGGAGTAGCAATTTCAATCTATGGCAAGTTCGTATGTTGCCTGTTCTTGTAGGTTTGAAGAAAACTCTATATGGCAAAGGGAAGAAATCGGAAAGCACGTCAGATGAAATGTGGGAAGAATTTGATGAAAGAGCCCTATCTGCTATTTAGTTGTGTCTCACGAATGAAGCTCCATTAGATTAGAAAACAACTGCAGGTTTGTCGCGACTCGATCTCGCCGCCCCTCGAAAAGTATCCAAGGAAAGGAAAGGTCGGGTTTTGGGGTACTTTGATCACGAGAGTTTCCTCACGAGATCACAAGCTCTCCCAAGCTCATACCCTGCACGACAGTGGATTTATTTAAACGATCTAGGTATTTAACAACCTAAAAATATACAGGAGTAGCCACTAACCTCATTTTTTTTGGGGGTCGGCTAGAAACCCAATCGAGGGTTGGGAGTGTTCCCTCGATTCCTACGCAACTAGATATCTAGGTTCGGGGACTTAGATTACGCTAATATTGATATTAACGCCCTTTCGGTACCTAAACAGTATGTTGTGTTTTTCCTAACATGTCCATGCATTTCTTTTTACATTTTCGGGATCATCAATTCCTAGACTAAGTGATCATGCGTGGTTGATCATTTTCATGCTATTCTATTTCTAAAAAAGATAGAAAGGAAAATAACCAATGAAATTGAAATTGCGAGACATTAAGTAAGCAATCAAGGAAATGCAGTAAATCTATCAGGCAGTTCTAAAAAAAAGATAAAAGAGAAAACAATTAAAAAGAAAAAAAAAAGAAAACCCGCAACTCGTCGGGTTTTATACAACGAATGGAGCCCGAGACATATGTCGGGAGAGAAATGAATATTACATAATGACGGTCGGAGTGGACATCGACCTACACCATCTTCACGTCGTCTCCACCTTTGGAATTCTAATCTAATCCTAGCCTTAAAAAAAAAAAAAACTATAACTAGGTGCATACACATGAAAGAAACAATCAAACACATCAAGCAACCAAAAAGAAAATAATACATCATATCAAAATTAATTGCTTAAAAGAAGTACAATGTGAAAGTCAAGTTTCGAGCGATATCCTAAAGTTCAGCATTGATATGCATCGCATCAAAATCATTTATCAAATGATCACATACAAAGCATATAATATGGCAGGCATCCAAGCCATATAGCTTTGGTTCTTAGTTAATCAAACAAATGGATTAGCTGACAAAAGATCATTCACCAAACAATATGCATCATTGAACATGTTCATGCTACATGTATATCCATCTAATCTATGCTTAATCCACAATTTCCAGCATGCAATTAGTATTGTAACAGAGCACATGAGACTATAAATTGAGATTGTTTGATGACAAATCGCCATGAAATTGAAGCCATATCTTACCACAAGCACGTATGAGTCTTCTTGATCAAAATGACATCAATTCATAACCAAACTAACCTCAAGTTAGAATCAAATGCACACCCAATCATGGTAACAATTTTCATGGAAAAAGTTTTTAATGTGAGCTACATAGAAGTTAAAGAAAATTCAAGAATGCACAATATCACGTCGGAATTGCAGCAAAATATCGGGATGTCATGACACATTAATAGTGATTTGACCTAAAAGAAAATCTGAAGAATATGAAATTTTACCACAGCGCGAACAAAAGAGAGATGAACAAATTTTGTTAAGGATCCAATTTTAGAGTTTCTTAATAAGAGAATCATAAAAAAGTGACAAGGTCAGCTTTGATAAGGGAAAAATAAGGGTCATGAATTTCATTTTTTATGACAGATTTCTATCATGTGAATAACAAGAGAAGTTGAGTCCAATTGATACACAAATCATGTGAAATCAGCATCATAAGAACAATTTTCACGAGGAAGCTTCTCAAAATTTTTAACACGTGAATTTCTAAAAATTCAAGAACATGAAGAGGTCAATCAAAAATAGAACATGGTAGCATGTCACACCGTCACTCTACAACAATATTAAAAGCAATTGGACAAATCTACTATCTCATCTTTAAAACTAACAACAATTAGCCACAGAAAAGACAGCATTTCTAATCAAATCAACTCCAAAGAATTCTATATATTGTAACCAAAGGCATTTCATAAAGCACCAATCTATGATCTAAATTCTACTCCATTAGAAGTCAGTTCCTCACCAAGCATGATTAACAACCGGCTTTTTGTGTTACTTGAATTTTCACCATACGAAAGTACAATTCAAGAGAAAGACAAGCAAGAGAATCTTAACACAATACTTCAGCAGAAAACCAAAGAGAACCACAAAATCTGAAGCTTGTAAACCCTGTGAACCCCTATGCTTTTTTTTATATTCACTTGGTCCATCAGAAAGTATACAACAGATGCCATAATCAATTTCAAAGAAAACAACATTATCAAATTCAGCTTGCATATTTTTCTAAAAAATTCAAGAGCAGAGATACATCAATCAACCAAAACAATCTATACAAAAACAGAGTATCTAATATCTAATGTCTATTTAATAGAAGCATGACCTATGATCTATTCAACCCAACAAAAAATCAATTCCTCATCAAGCATGATTAAATCGTTGTTTGCACTAGTAACATCATATCAAGACCATCAGTTTTTTTTTTAAGATAATAGAGTGCTAGATTCAACTGGACATTACACTTTTCAGCTTCTAGCAACACAGATCTCAAGTTGCAAATCAAAATTTTTACGTTTGACAGATGAGTGAACGCTTGAGAATTAAGATAGTAGACGGTCTAGAGAAACTTGTTTAAAAGTGATGTGACAAATGGTAAATAAGCATTTACACTACTGGGTCATGTTCAGCAATCAAATTGATTCTGTCACTCAAACATATTTGGCAAGTAAGCCTTTATATGCGTAGTAATTGTTCATCACAGAAAGCAACTTAATACAACAAATACCATGTCATGCAGGTTGAGTAAGTGAACACAACAATTTCAATAGAGAAAACTGAGGAAACAGTGACTACGGAGGTCAAACCTCAGTTCGAAGAAGCTACCGAAGTTGTTATATGAGAACTAAGACCAAGCCCAAGTTGGTCGTAGAGATGACGCTCTTCAACCGACCGTTTCGGCAAGTCAGATCCGGTGCGCGAGAGAGCGATCGAGAGGGAGAGACGTCGATCCGGCCAGACAGATCCGGCGAGAGAATCCCCGATCGAGAGAATCACCGATCGAGCTCCAGAGAGAGAGAGAGAGAGAGCCAGAATCGAAAGAAAACCCCCTTCAATCGAGCGAACCAACCTCCGAGCGAGTTTTCAGAGAGCAAGCGTCTGATCTCCGAGAAAAAATCAGGTTTTCACAATCTTCAACTGCTGGTGCTTGATTTTCAATCGCTCACCAATGGAGGAAAACCTTTACCTCCGGCCGAAGCTCGGGAAAGAGCAGCAAAAAAGAACCGAGGGAGAGAATTTAGAATCCACAAACCGAACGGATTGAAACCGCAAACGAAACCCTAACGGATCGAGAGTGATAGAAAGAGAACTCATCGATTCGGTGAGCCCAATCCCGAGAGATTCAAGTCCGACGAGCCTCTGCACCAGCGAACCGAGGATGATCCGCCGAACCAGATTCGCCGCCGTCGTTGCTGTGGCTACCTTTGGCTTCGGATCGAGTTAAATCTGGCAAGTAGAGAACCAGATCCGGCGAACAGAGAACCAAGAGGGGGAGGTCCGCCGAGAAAGAATCAGATCTGGCGGAGCCAGAACCACTGGCGTCGTCGTCGTCGCTGTCACTGCCGTTGATCGGCTTTGGATCTAAGTCCCTCACCTCGAACTCCTTCGCCGGCAGTTACTCTATCTTCCAGGGTTTTCGGGAAGTGTAGAGGAGGAGGTCGAGATTTAGAGCGCGAGAGTCCGAGAGAGTTCGTCCGAGAGAGAATCCGAGAGAGACCATCCGAGCGAGCCTCCGCGACCAGAGAGAGATCGTAAAAAGAAAACGATCGTCAATGGCCTTCCCCCCATGAGTGTCCGTCGTGCGTGAAACCCCTAAAGAGAGAGCCAGAGAGAGCGAGCAAGAGAGAGCCCCTGTTCCCGATTCCCGGAGAGATTCCAGCGTCCCCCACCTTTTTTTTTTTTTTTTTCTTTTAGAGTTTCCTTTATTTCTTTTTTTTTTCTTTTCATTTCATTTCATTTTTTTTTGTTTTCTTTTGTTTTCGTTTTCTTTTTTTATGTTTTCATTCATTCATTCATCATTTTTTTTCTTTTTGGCTCTTTATTCTTTTTCTCTCTTTTCTCCTTTTTTTTTTTAATTTTCATTTCAAATTTTTTTTTTGATTTTTGCAAATTATTTATTTAAAATGTTGACGAAAATTTCGGGTGTCAACAAGGTTTATGGAATAAATTGGAGATTTTTTTTTTTTTTGACAAAGTCCCTCACTAATCGACTGAGACTCAAGCAACAACTCTTCACTTTTCATATGGCTAAATGTGCTTCTCTTAAATGTCATATTTATGAATTCAATGCTATTATCTCTTAATTAAGAAGTATTGATGTTAAGGTTGAAGATGAGGATCGGGTTCTCTTATTGTTAGTTTCACTACCTTCCTCTTATAATAGTTTTAAAGAAATCATGATTGTTAGCAGAGAAATTGCTGATGTTGAAGATGTCAAGACTAGTCTCCTAAATAAGTAGAAACTATAAACAAAATTCACTTTTGAAGGCAATGATGATCAAGAGTTGGTTTAGTTGCTAGAGGAATGTCTGTTGAGAGAAATAATAGTGGTAGGTTCAGATTAAAATCAAACAATTGCAAGTTTATGGAATAAATTGGAGAGTTTTTTTTTTGTTGACAAAGTCCCTCATTAATCAGTTGAGACTCAAGCAACGGCTCTTCACTTTTCGTATGACTGAAGGTGCTTCTCTTAAATCTCATATTTCTGAATTCAATGCTATTATTTTTGAATTAAGAAGTATTGATGTTAAGATTGAAGATGGGGATCAGACTTTCTTATTGTCAGTTTCACTACCTTCCTCTTATAAGAATTTTAGAGAAATCATGATCGTTAGGAGAAAAACCGCTGATGTTGAAGATCCCAAGACTAGTCTCCTAAATAAGTAGAAACTATATGCAAAATTGACTTTTGAAGGTAGTAATGATTAGGGCGCTGGTTTAGTTGCTAGAGGAATGTTTGTTGAGAGTAATAATAGTGACAGATTCAGATTAAAATCAAAGCATAGAAATCTGATTTGTAACTATTGTAAGTCTAAGGGGCATATCAAGATAAGTGGTTTGAAACTAAATGCAAAACAACAGAGAGAAAATATGAATCAACAAAATCAAGAGAATGCAAATCCGCAAAACAATCAGAACTACCAGATTAGGTAGAATTAGGGAAATGAAAACCCCATTAAAGCTAGTGTTATTGAAAAAGAAAACGAAGGTTGGTTATTGGTTGTTGATGATAAAAACAAATTCAGTGATAGCAGGATTCTTGATTCAGGTTGCTCGTACTACATGTGCCCTCATATAAAGAATTTAATGGTTGTGTTATTCTAATAGGAAACAATGCTAAATGTAAAACAATTGGGATTGAGACCGTCAACATTAAGATATACAACGGCATCATCAGGACTTTGAATAATGTCAGACACGTTCCTGATTTGAAGAAAAAACCTCATCTCTTGGGGTACATTTGATGCTAACGGTTGTAAGTTTACAGTTGAAGGTGGAGTTATGAAGATTATGAGAGGTTCACTTCTACTGATAAAATGACTAAAAACTAGCACATTATATTAATTGTAAGTTACTACAGTTACTGGTTTAGCTACAGTCCCATATGCTATAACAAAATCATACAATAATAAATTATATCATATGAGATTAGGCCACATGAGTATTAGAGGGATGGTGGAGTTGAGTTAGAGAGGTCTTCTTTGTGGTCAGAAGATGGGAAAACTGGATTTCATTGAGCACTGTGTCTTTGGAAAATAGAAAAGGATTAGTTTCAAGACCAGAATTCACACAACAGAGGGCACTTTGAATTATATTCACTCTAATCTTTGGGAGCTTGCGAAAGTTCCTTTGAAAGGCTTTGCTTCAAGGTATTTACTCACTTTTGTTGATGATTTTTTAAGAAAGGTTTGTGTTTATTTTCTAAAACAAAAAAGTGATGTTTTCATTTCATTTAAATAATGGAAGACATTAATTGAGGAGCAAATTAATAAGAAAGTTAAGTGGTAGAGAATATATAATGGATTGAAATTTTGTGGAGATGAGTTTAATAAGTTTTGCAAAATTGAAGGTATAATGAGGCATCATACAACAGTGATTACACTACAGCAAAATGGTATTGCATAATACATGAATAGAACCTTAGTAAATTGACTAAATGCCTATTGTCTAACGCTGGTTTAGGCAATGGGTTTTGGGCTGAAGCAGTCAATACAATTGCTTGATTGATAAATTGTTCTTATTGCACATTTATTGAGTGCAAGACACTTGATGAGATATGGTCAGGTAAACCTGCTAATTATTCTTCTCTTCAAGTATTTATATGTCCAGCATATTCACATATTAGTAAAGACAAATTAGAGCATAGAGCAAAAAAATGCATCTTTCTTGGTTATGCTTTTGGTGTAAAAAATTATAGACTTTGGTGTGCTAATTTATCTAAGATTATTATCGACAAAGATGTTGCTTTTGATGAATCTGCTATACTTCATCCTAAGAAAGAATCATCTATTTCTTGTGATGAAAATCTGGAAAGTGTTGCAGAGAAAGTAGAGCTTGAAGTAATTTCTTCGCAACCAATCCAATTGTCTATTGATAATATTGAGTTTAAAGAACTTGAAGAGAAACAATATTCTATTGTCAAAGATATACCAAGAAGAATAGTGAAGCCTCCATAGAAATATGGGTTCTCAGTTTTTGTTACTTATGCTCTTTTAGTTGTAGAATCAGTAAAGTATAATGAGATTAAAACCTACAAAGAAGTCATTTCTTCAAAAGATTCAACGAAGTGGTTAGTTGCTATGATGCAGAGATCTAATCTTTAGAAAATAATCAAACTTGGGAGCTTGTCAAACCACTAATAGGAAATAAATTGTGAGCTGTAAATGGGTTTTCCAAAGAAAGGAAGATATTTCTAGAGTTGAAGACATCGAGTTCAAAGCTTGTTTAATTGCTAAAGGCTATACTCAAATTGAGAGAGTTGATTTTAAAGATGTGTTTTCACCTGTAGTTAAACACCACTCTATTTGAGTTTTTCTTGCGTTAGTTGCCATGCATGATTTAGAGTTGGAGCAACTTAATGTGAAAACAATTTTCTTGCATGGTGAACTTGAAGAGAAAATCTATATGGGTCAACCAAATTTTTTTTAATTTGAAGGTAAGGAAGATTATGTTTGTTTATTGAAAAAGTTTATATACAGCATGAAGCAATTGTCTAGATAGTGGTATAAAATATTTGATTCATTTATGGTGCATCTTTGCTATCATAAGAGCAACTATGATGGTTGCATATATTCGCGCGAACTTCCTAATGGCTTTTTCATTTATCTTTTATTATATGTTGATGATATGTTGATTGCGGCAAAAGATACATTTGATATACATAATTTGAAGATATAGTTGAATGCCGAATTTGAGACGAAAGATTTAGGTGCAGTGAAGAATATCCTAGGCATGAAAATTCGGCGAAATCATAAAAGGGGAATATTATATCTCTCGTAGAAAAGTTACATTGAGAAGGTATTAGATCGTTTTGACATAAATGATGCAAAACCAGTAAATACTCCTTTTGCTACTCCACAAACAGATGATGACATAAAATATATGTCACATATTCCATACTTTAGTGCAATTAGTAGCCTTATGTATGCCATAGTTTATACTCGACCTGATATTTCACATGTTGTTAGCGTGGTAAGTAGATATTTGTCATGCTCAGAAAAAGTTCATTGACAAGTTATGAAGTGGATTGTGAGATATTTGAAAGGTCATTTTGAATTTGGCTTAGAATTTGGGAAAACTAGTGACATCCTGACAAGATATGTTGATTCTCATTATGCTAGTGACCTTGATAAGAAGAGGTCTGTCGCGACCAATTTTTCAGGTGTGAACCACCTAGGGTTTAGCTAATGGATTGTTAAGCTTGTACTTAACTTGGGCTCTCCCAAGCTCATACCAATTCGCGACTTAGGTTCAAGTTCTTAACATGCAATTGATTTTCAATTAGGAGTCGTCACTAATCTATTTTTGGTGGGTTGATTAGAAACCCAAGTAAAGTAGGAGACCTACTTTACTTTTACGAACTAGAGATTTGTGAGTTTGGTGACTTGATTACGCTAGATTTCTCTAACGCCATTTCGGTACATTTCTCTTTTATTTTCAAAAAATTTTGCAGGCAGTTTGGATTAATTTTAAATCTATTTCTCTAACGTGTGAGGTGATCATGCGAGTGCTTAAACCACCAATTTAACACTCAAGAAAGTAGTGAATAGATTGCGGGACTTACCTTGTAGCAACGAAAGCATCTACGTTGTTAGATCAAAATTCACATCATCAACCCTAGATATGATTTTTAATTAACACGCAATCATTCAATTTTTGTTTTCACTGATTTAATGAGAATTAATCCATATGCAGTACAATGCTTTTAATCGAACATGAAATGATATGACATAGTAGTATAGCTTGAACTATATGAATGAGTAAAGTAATTTTTTATGTTTTCTTAATGAACATGCAATAATTAAATATGCAATCTAAATTAACCAAAATGACATAAACCTAATGACAGGCAATTTTTAATTAAATGAACCTAGCAACAATCACTAAATGATGTGCATTTCATGAACCTAACGCTATATGACGTGTGCATGATTTTTTATTTTCTTAATAAGCATGCAATCTATCCTAATATGCAATGATGTGCAAAGAATGCCCTAATTCTAATTTTTTCCTTTTTTTATTATGGAATTCGAAATTTAAATTTGCCAAATAATTAAACGTGCAATTTAAATTAATGAGAAGAAAATATGATATCCTAAATTAATTTTTTTGGTCTTTTTATTTAAGAAATTCGAAATAAATTTCCTATCCTAAACCTACAAGATAACCTTAAAACCAGTAATATCCTAACATGCATTTAACCTAACTCAAATATTATTTTTTTGGGTTTTTCCTTTACGGGAGCAATCAAATAAAGGCATCAAGAACAACACAGCAACAAATCAAGCAAGAGATCATTCATGTCCATTTAAATTTGGAAATAAATTGTCGAATCGTATCTCGCGCATGAGATCAAATTAGCCAATTTTAAAATAAAATCACGAATCGTATCTCGAGCGTGAGATCGGATTTGTGATTTTTCCGTGTGATTGCGGGTCGTATTTCAAACATGAAATCGGACTGTCAATCATATGCACGTTGCGAAATTAGGAAGATTCCCTAATTTAGATGGCTACTTGAAATTACGGGTATCATAGCATATCGGGAATTTCCATTATGTGCACTAACGGATATTTCAAATAAGGAAACTGAATATTCGGAAATCAAATAAAATGAAAATTTTACCTAATCCAATATTGATTTTCAAATTTGGCCCTTGTGCAATCGGACCGGGATCGCAATTGGCCGGCAATAGGGTGGTGGATGACAACTAGCAGTGGATCGTGGTGGCGATCTACTGCAGACGGTGGTTCAGCTTGGACATCAGCCGAGATGGTGGACTTCACGGTGATGGCTCGATGATTTGAGAAAGGTGATAGCTCACGAGGTGGTGGGGAGGTGCACGGCTAACTCCCAGCCGTACGGCAGAGACTTCTCGGAATGCCTGCAACACTAGGAACTTGCAAAGACAACTAGGAGCAGGTGTAAACCTTCCTTTGTTTTCTTTTTATATATATGCACCAAGATCTATGGTGGAGGATGATGACTAAGTGGAGATTCCCTTGCTACGTGTACCCTCCTCAAGGTCCAGACGGTGGAGAAAGTTTGACTGGCTTCGCTCGCTGGATTCGGATGAAATTCAATGGGAAATCTGGGTCTCGCTGAGCAGTGCTTGGACTTTGCTGGAAGTTGCTCACCGGCCCGGAATTGCTGGAGATTCTGGTTTCGCTGCACGGACTGACAAACCAAGCCAAAAATCACCACTCTGCTTCATCTCTCAGGGTATCGAGTTCCCTTGTATTGATCTTCCGTTGAACTACAAAGAGAAAAATAAAGAAATTTTTTTCTTTTACGTCTCCTCCCAATTGTGGCTGTCGTTTTTTTATATCAAGGAATTCAACCAACATTAGAATATTTCAAGGAATGGCAACATAATATATGGGAATCGAATTAACCAAAATTCTTAGCTAGCTCTTGATGTCACTCGGATGTGTTTCCAAATTTGGACTTGTCGGACGGCAGGAGTGGGGATGGTCTCCGTGGCTTGCAAATCACACTCGGGATCATCGAGAGCGGAGTCAATTCATGTGCGGTGGAATCCCTTCTTCAGACGTGTGGATGCGTTCTCTGCTTCTTTGATCAGCACACATCTTTATAAATTTTTTAATGTACCCACCGCCACATGTTGCTTGGATGAGCGTCAAGGTGGAGCAAATTGTAGGATTGAACTGCTGGGACTCGTGGCTTGCGGATGCTTCATCAGAGGGGATCACGACGCAGCTAAGGATGCTTGTGCAGCAGCTTGTCCTGGTGGTGGTCTCGCAATGTGAGGCAGCGTTACGAGCATGGGAGCGCGGGGATGTGGCTGGCAGGACTCACATGGCAAAGGGAATCTCGACCAAGCCTGGTGAAGCACTCTATCTCTCTCCTATCTCACGTGTGTGTCTCTGTCTATTCAGAATTGCCCCCCCTGTGTATTCAGAATTGGCCCCCCCCTTCTCAATGTGGCCGTATGTATCAAT
This sequence comes from Eucalyptus melliodora, assembly GCA_004368105.4. Classification (NCBI taxonomy): domain Eukaryota; kingdom Viridiplantae; phylum Streptophyta; class Magnoliopsida; order Myrtales; family Myrtaceae; genus Eucalyptus; species Eucalyptus melliodora. The sequence goes on along the minus strand of CM023411.3, from coordinate 33,511,012 downwards.
ATGTGTGGCCTCCCTAAACTCTACGCAAACAAGTTAGGGTTTTAATTTTTCCAAATCCATATCCACGAAAATTCCTTTTTCCGAACGCAATATTTGCTTTTCTAAACACAATATTTGCTTTTGAATTGAAATCTCATAAAGATAAATTCGTAAAATCTCCCTAAGGATACGGGCTCGAGCCAATTTGCTCTCTTCGTGGGCTTAGCCCGACTCATCAAATTAAAGTTTCTGAAACATCAATTCGAACCTATCTGTCACCAGCCCAAGGTAAATGCAAATTAAAAATAAATGCACCTAAAACTATATGCTATGCAATTAACTATTTTTTAGGGATAAAATTAATCCCTAATTTTTAATGCAATAGATGACTAAACGGATTGCCAAAATTTAGGTGTCAACAAGGTCTTTAACTAGGTACATTTTTACTATTAGAGGTCGTGTAGTCAATTGGAAAGCTACTTTACAACATATAATGGCTGTCTACTATAGAAGCACGGTATATAGCTATTGCAAAAATAATTAAAGATGCCATATGGTTAAGAGGCTTATTTAGAGAACTTAAGGTGGATCATGGTGTGATTATTCCATTGGGATAGTTAAAGTGTTATACATGGTACTAAAAATCATATGTATCATGAGATGACAAAACACATTGATGTGCGATATCATTTTATTTGAGACATTTTTTATTAAGATCTCTAATATGTTAACAAAACCTTTGCCCATCACCAAATACAAGCATTGCTTGGATTTGGTTAATATTTGCTACAACTGAATTTTACTCTAATGGGAGGAGAAGATTGTTTGTTGTTTATATAGAATTCAAGCCAAGCAATTGTAACTTGACTTATATGTCGAGTCAATGTGGAGATTGTTAGATATGTCTCAAGTTTGAGTCCGAAAAAAAAAAGTTTCCTAATTCAAGTAGGTTTTCTATTTTGGATAGATTTCCTAATTGAATGATTTTCCAAGCTGGAGAATGTTTCCTAAAAAGAGGTTTCCTACTTTGGATTTGATTTTTGCCTATATATATGTGAAGTTGAGACATAAAGAGTCTACATTTTTCAGAGTCACTTTTTGTAATTCTTGATCTCTGTAGTGCATTTTGCTTCTCCTCTCCTTGTGATTTTTTCTACAAGGGTTTCCACGTAAAATCTGGTGCTTTTTTTTTTCTTCTCAATTTCAATTTCATTATAGTTACGAAAAAGAAGTAGCCTTATGTTTAATCTTTGTGCACCCCTTCTTTTAGCTATACCCATGATAATCATGCATGATAGTAATCACAAATTGTGCACACATCACTCCGATTATCAACTCAACAGGTCAATCAAGTTTGAAAAGATTCCAAATTAGATAGCACTTTAAAGAAGTGTGACCTTGTGTTTGAATCTCAAAAGAAGACAACGTCTTGAGTATTACCCCCATCGATCGATCCCTTGTCCCTTGACTAATTATCTCATTGTGATTGAACATGAAGATGGCTGTAATCTGTGATACGATGGGATTGGTCGGAGGCAAGAATATTACCGAAGGCATGCATGGCTAAGTTATTGGGAGTAAGGATATTTAACTCACAACATCTAAAAGTGTTGATTATATGGAAAAGAAGAAAAGAAGAAGAAGAAGAAGTCATTAACGGCAAATATACCAATATATTTGATAATTGTTGCTCCAAATTCCTTGAAAATGATAAGTTCTCTGGCTGCAAAAGATAAATTGAAATTAAAAGATGTTGAATCTTGTGGGGACGGGGGAGGGCGGACTTTTTCCTTTATCATTGGCCGGAAATCTGGACCACGAGCCCAATTAATAATTTAAAATTAGATAAAAAATTTGAAAATTTTGATAATGAAGGATCTTTTAATTGTTTATAATTAGGGCCTATTTGTTTGCACTTCTTTTTTTTGTTTTTAAACACTTTTTCTGTTTTTTTGTTCCCGGGAACAAAAAAGGAACAAACGCGTTTGTGTGCGTTTCTGTTCCTTTTTTGTTCTTTTGTTCCCGTGAAAAAAAGAAACAAACAAGAAACCCAAATTTTGTGTTACTTGTTTCTGGAACACAAAACAGAAACACTTTTTTTTTTTCTTTTTTCTTTTATTTTCTTGTTCTTCTTTCATGGCCGCGGCCGGTCGCCGGCCTCGGCCATGGCCGGCGACCGGCCGACGAGGGCCGGCGGCCTCGCCCAGCCACGGCGAGGCTCGCCGGCCCCCGGCGAGGCCGACGCTCGCCGTCCCCGCGAGGCCGAGGCTCGCCGTAGCCGGGCGAGGGTCGGCCTCGCCATGGCCGGGCGAGCTCGAGGCTCGCCGGCCGCCGGGCGAGGTCGGCCTCGCCGGATCCGGGCGAGCTCGAGCTCGCCCGGCCATGGCGAGGCCGACCTCGCGCCGGCCCGGGCGAGCTCGATCTCGCCCGGATCCGGCGAGGCCGAGCTCGCCCGGCCGGCCGGCGAGCCTCGGCCTCGCCGGCGGTGGCCGGCGACGCCGCGGCTCGCCGGCCGCCGGGCGAGCTCGGCCTCGCCGGATCAAGGCGAGGCCGACCTCGCGCCGGCCCGGGCGAGCTCGATCTCGCCCGCATCCGCCTCGAGCTCGCCCGGGCCGGCGAGGCCGAGCTCGCCCGGCCGGCCGGCGAGCCTCGGCCTCGCCGGCGGTGGCCCGACGAGGCCGCGGCTCGCCCGCCGCTGGGCGAGCTCGGCCCTCGCCGGCCGGTGGCCGTCCAAAGCCATTGCCGGCGACCGGCCAAAAGAAGAAAAAAAAATGAAAAAGAAAAAAGAAAAAAAGGAAAAATAAGAAAAAAATAGAAAAAAATAAAAGAAATAAAAAAATTATCCAAATTTACCAAACATGTTTCTGTTTATTTTTTATTCCCGAACAAGTTTACCAAACGCGTATTTTTGTTCAAAAATTGTTCCCCGGAACAGAAATACTTTTTTCTATTTCTGTTCCCCGGAACAATTTTTAAACAGAAACACAACCAAACGCGCCCTTAGTCTCTGGAGTCCAAGGAGGCAACTTTAGTGTAGTTTATCAAAGTAGGAGTCATCGGATCAGGTACGGACCAGGAGTCCTCGATGTCATGCTCTCTCCCATTAAAATATTAACCGTGCAAACAGTTCCACGCTCACAAGTTAACGTGATGCGCTCCTTCGATATCTCGACCGCAGGATCGGACCTCTCCTCGACAGGTCAACCCTCGTCCCTCGGGATCCGACGGCCAGTAGCTTTCCTTCTGGAAGAGCGCGGACGGTGCGCGAGACACCGGATTCTCGCAAGTTAGCTCAAAGCCGCGGGAACGGCTCGTCGTCTCATTTTGACCGACGACCAAAGCGCGCACACAAGCTCATCCGCATTCGTGTTCCTGCCCGGGATTGACCTCCTTCTTCTTCTTCTTCAACCCACTCTATATATAGAGCTCCTCCTGAGTGACCTACTCAAAATATCTGTCTCTTTCTCAACCTCTGTGTGCTCCGAGTTTTCTCATAAGCACAGGCACAGAAAAGAAAAGAAGTGTGCTCCTGCTTCACCATGTGCATATAGATTCATTCTTTAGTAGTTCAGTTCCTGTTCGAACTCTGGTCCAAGAACTTCTTTCAGGAGTGTTCGAGTTGGGTTTTGAGTGTGATCTGGAGAGACAGAAGGCGGGTTCCGCAATGGCAACGGCATTGGCCGGGGATGACCTCATGCGGCAGACGAGCAGCCGCAGGAGCTGGCGGTCGGCCAGCGTGAGGGAGATGTGGAACGCGCCGGACGTGTTCCAGCGGAGCGTCCGGCAGGGGGCGGATGACGAGGAGGAGCTCCGGTGGGCTGCCATCGAGCGGCTGCCGACCTACGACCGGCTGCGAAAGGGGATACTGACCCAGGTGCGGAGCAACGGCAGGGTGGTGCACGACGAGGTCGACGTGACGAACCTTGGGACGCAAGACAAGAAGGTCCTGATGGAGAGCATACTCAAGGTGGTGGAGGAGGACAACGAGAAGTTCCTGAGGAGGCTGCGGAACAGGACCGACCGGGTCAGTATCGAGATCCCGAAGATCGAAGTGAGGTTCCAGAACCTGTGCATTGAAGGGGATGCTTATGTGGGGACAAGGGCACTCCCAACTCTGCTCAACGCTACCTTGAATGCTATTGAGGTTGGTTTTCATGAGAACTTTTTTACTTTCTCTAATGTTTCTTTTTCACGTTCAATTAATCTTGAGTGTTGTTCAGTGAAGTATCAGTGGCAAACTCAACAGGGTTGTAGTTAGGCAGCCAAGATTGGGTAGGTGACTAGATCAGGAAGAGGTATTTGGTCACGTCTGGGTTTTAATTGTTTTACAGACTTTAGGAGAAAGAAATTTTTGCCAGTTTCTTACATGTGGCTGCGATGCCGCCTTTGACAATATTGAGTAGGCAGGTTCAGCGGGCATGAGACGGCGGAAGATATAACATTTGATTGCAAATATGCAGGCAAAAAGTGGACCTTTTAGTGAAATGGTGCGTCTTTGTTGCTTAGGTAATTAGAAAAAAGGAAAGCTGATGTTATGGGAAACTGAAAGAGGTAGAGAAGAGCTAACCCAACCTAAGAGCGGTTCAAATGTTGAAACACAGAGATTGATAAATCAATCACTTTGTTTCTTTTCATGTCTTCAGAGAAACGGCAGTGTCTGATTCATTCGACGAGGTGAATTTCACATTTTCTATGCATCCTCAATAACATTATTTATGACAACAGGGAGCTATTGGCATGATTGGACTCTCTCCATCGAAGAAGAGAGTGGTAAAGATACTTCAGGATGTAAGCGGCGTAATCAAACCATCAAGGTAAATTCATGGATCCTCAATTTGAAGATCCTAGTCTCACTTCTTACATAAACAAGTGCACTTTTTTACGTGCTTAATTTGGGAGCTTATAATCATGAAATTATTCATTTTCAGGTTGACCTTGCTTCTTGGACCTCCTGGCTCTGGAAAAACAACACTGCTACAAGCACTTGCCGGAAAGCCTGATGATGATCTCAGGGTTAGTGATGCATTTTGACCTATCTGTATGCCTTTACTTGCTTGCTCTCTTCAGGTTCTCTAGTTCTTAGCGTGAACTAATTCGTTCTATTACAACTATACAGATAACAGGAAAAATCACCTACTGCGGCCATGAATTCAATGAATTCGTTCCTCAAAGGACGTGCGCTTACATTAGCCAGCACGATCTTCACCATGGTGAGATGACGGTCCGTGAGACACTAGACTTTTCGGGCCGTTGCTTGGGAGTTGGAACTAGGTATGAGATGTTGGCGGAGCTGTCGAGAAGAGAGCGAGAGGCAGGGATCAAGCCGGACCCCGAAATTGATGCTTTCATGAAGGCCACTGCCATTACTGGCCAAGAAAACAGTTTGATGGCGGACTATGTCCTCAAGGTTGGTTTGCAGAATTTGTCCATTCAATCCTGCTTCAAATTTGACGTTTCACTGTATAAGCTTGTGAGGTAGGCTAAGTCTCTGATGTCTGTGGCAGATCCTCGGATTAGATATTTGCGCTGATATCATGGTTGGAGACGACATGAGGAGGGGTATCTCTGGTGGACAAAAAAAACGTGTCACCACTGGTGAGATGTTGGTCGGACCGGCAAAGGCGTTCTTCATGGACGAGATATCGACAGGGCTGGATAGTTCCACGACTTTTCAGATTGTGAAGTTCATGAGGCAGATGGTCCATATCATGGATGTGAACATGGTCATCTCCCTCTTGCAGCCAGCTCCGGAGACTTACGAGCTCTTCGACGACATAATCTTACTCTCGGAGGGCCAGATCGTCTACCAAGGGTCACGAGAGAACGTTCTGGAGTTCTTTGAGTACGTGGGCTTCAAATGCCCGGAAAGAAAGGGGTTGCTGACTTTCTGCAGGAAGTGACTTCCAAGAACGACCAAGAGCAATACTGGTACAGGAAGGACCAACCTTATAGATACATCTCGGTGCCTGAATTCGTGAAGGCTTTCAATAGCTTCCATGTCGGTCAGCGCCTTATCGAAGAGCTCAGAGTCCCTTATGACAAAAGCAGGGCACACCCTGCTGCTCTGGTGAAGGAAAAGTACGGAATTTCTAACTGGGAGCTCTTCAAAGCTTGCTTTGCCAGGGAATGGCTGCTGATGAAGCGCAGCTCTTTCGTGTATATCTTCAAGACCACTCAGATCACGATCATGGGCTTCATTGCGTTCACCGTGTTCTTCAGAACAGAAATGAAGACCGGCACAATAGGAGACGGGGCAAAATTTTGGGGAGCTCTATTTTACAGTCTTCTGAATGTCATGTTTAATGGGATGAGTGAGCTCGCAATGACAGTGTTCAGGCTTCCGGTGTTCTTCAAGCAGAGAGATTTCTTGTTTTACCCTGCCTGGGCTTTCGCGTTGCCCATTTGGGTGCTCAGAATTCCCGTCTCGCTGGTTGAATCTGGAATTTGGATCATCCTCACTTACTACACCATTGGGTTCGCCCCATCTCCTGTTAGGTATGGCCACTTTTTCTGCCTTCTCATAAGTTGACCCTTCCTGCTTTGATTTATAAGCTGCGAACACTAGTGCGACGAACATAATCTCTGGTAAGTCCTCTTGCTGACAAATCTCGGTGATTTTTACTTGTGCAGGTTTTTCAAGCAATTCTTGGCTTTCTTTGGAGTGAATCAGATGGCTCTCTCTCTCTTCCGTTTCATAGCGGCTGTGGGAAGAACACAGGTCGTCGCCAACACACTCGGGACCTTCACATTGCTGCTGGTATTCATCCTTGGTGGTTTCATTGTCGCCAAAGGTTAGAAATATTCACTTTTTTGCGCTTGGCATTGTCATTCTAAACAATCGCGGATAATGGCATTCGGATATTTCATATTTCACACCTATAGATTGCTTTTGGTGATAAGTTTCTAAAAATAAAATGTGCATAATGGTGGACAGATGACATTTCAAAAGGGATGATCTGGGGTTACTATGTTTCTCCCATGATGTATGGGCAAAATGCCATTGCTATCAATGAGTTCCTGTCCGATAGATGGAGCACGGTAAGTTATCTACAAGGCTAAGGATATGATGGAACTTCAAAGTCTTCTGATTTCAGGATACATCTAAACTAACTTCTTTTGATGTCACAGCCTATGCCCGTCACCTCCTCTGAACCCACAGTTGGAAAGTACCTCCTAGCACAAAGAGGCCTTTACAGGACCGAGAGCTGGTATTGGATCAGTATCATGGCACTTTTCGCGTTCTCTGTTGTTTTCAACATTCTCTTCACTGCTGCATTGACATTCTTAAATCGTAAGCACATGCACTGGTCTGGTTTTCTTTTCTCCAAGTAAAATGAAAAGTACGTACTGAATTATTGCTTTCCGACTGTATCTCAGCTCTTGGTGATAATAAAGCAATACTCGCGGATGATGATTCCAAGAAGAGGAGACAATCTAGATCAGAAGGTATGTGATTTTTGTAGTTAGAACTGTCGACTGGATTTATAGAAAAAGAGAAATCCGGGATGTGCTGCAAAAAGTATCACGTGTAGATGCTTATATAAGACTGGAATTTTATGGACAGGTACTCCCATGCAAGTAAGAAATGCCCGAGCAAACGACGGTATTGTCAGTGAAAGCACACAGGCTAGGAGAGGAATGGTTCTGCCTTTCCAGCCCCTTTCACTTGCCTTCAACCATGTCAATTACTATGTTGATATGCCCGCGGTAAGTCCATTCCTCCCTAACTTAAGATTCCCCAAGTTCCGTGCAGCGATGAAATGACACGAGCAAGACCTAAGACAACGACAGTTCTTTCGTAATTTCACATAAAAGTTCAGATAGAAACTGCTAACTTGTCAGAAAGCAAAAGGATTTGTTTGAGACATTTCTTAGAATACAAAATGTAAAATACCTCCACCCAACGTTAGATTCAGAAACAAATGTCTGTTTTGTTGTGCTTCAGGAAATGAAGACTCAAGGGGTTGAGGAAAGCCGACTACAACTCCTAAGAGATGTCAGTGGAGCTTTCAGGCCGGGCGTTTTGACTGCATTGGTTGGAGTCAGTGGAGCCGGAAAGACGACACTGATGGATGTGTTAGCAGGAAGAAAAACTGGCGGATACATTGAGGGAAGCATAACTGTTTCCGGTTATCCCAAGAACCAAGCGACTTTTGCTCGAGTGAGCGGTTACTGTGAGCAGAATGACATTCACTCGCCATACGTCACCGTTTACGAGTCTCTCATATACTCAGCTTGGCTTCGTCTCGCTAAGGACGTAAATAAGGAAACCAGGAAGGCACGTAGCTAAGATACTATCTTCTTCATTCATTTCTCCTTCAAGCGAGTAAATGGACCTGGTGGAAATTAGGACTCAACGTGAGTTTTCTTGGTTTTGCAGATGTTTGTTGAGGAAGTCATGGATTTAGTTGAGCTTCATCCCTTGAGGAATGCTCTAGTTGGGCTTCCAGGAGTTGACGGACTCTCGACCGAGCAGAGGAAGAGGCTCACGATAGCCGTCGAGTTGGTTGCTAATCCCTCGATTATTTTCATGGATGAGCCGACGTCAGGTCTCGATGCCAGAGCAGCTGCAATCGTCATGCGTACTGTGAGAAACACTGTGGATACTGGGCGTACTGTTGTGTGTACAATTCACCAACCGAGTATAGACATTTTTGAGGCTTTTGATGAGGTACGGTTTGGATAATTTAACTCCGTGTTCTTTTCATTTATTTTCATGATTATCTCTTCTAGATATCCCTGAGCTGAGGATGTGTGCTCTCCTTGCAGCTTCTCCTGATGAAAAGAGGAGGGCAAGTCATCTATGTAGGGCCTCTGGGTGAACGGTCTCACAAGCTCGTCGAATATTTCGAGGTGCTTGTCTTATAACTTCAATTAAAAAAACCCGCATGACTGAAAAATCCATGACTACACCTACCGATGAGGCTATGTGGTTTGACTGAATAGAGTTTAATGTCCGAAAACCAATTGCAGGCTGTTCCCGGTGTCCCCAAGATCAAAGAAGGCTACAATCCTGCAACATGGATGTTGGATGTCAGTGCTACTTCAGTCGAAGCTCAACTGGACGTTGACTTTGCAGAAATCTATGCCAATTCCGACCTCTATAGGTGAGAGACGCGCACTCTTTGTAATTTTTTCGAATTCCAAATCATGAATGTGCACTGAACTGGGCGCCTCATTCCCCCGTTTTTGTTTTTTTTTTCTCCCTTTTCAGGAGAAACCAGGAGCTCATCAAAGAGCTGAGTTCTCCACAGCCCGGTTCAAAAGACCTTTACTTCCCCACCCAATACTCCCAGGGCTTCCTGACTCAATGCCATGCTTGCTTCTGCAAACAGAACTGGTCCTACTGGAGGAATTCCCGGTTTAACGCCATTCGGTTCTTCATGACGGTTGTCATTGGTCTTATGTTTGGCCTTATTTTCTGGAACAAAGGAGACAAAATGTAAGCACAAATTATTGCGTTTGAAAGATCATTCTCTTTTTGCGAAGGTCAAGCCGCTGCTATTACCTTAAACTGTTTGCTCACATGATGTTTCTGTCCTTTTATTCTGATAGATATAAACAACAAGATTTGATCAATCTACTCGGTGCCACCTATGCTGCTGTTCTCTTCCTGGGAGCCACTAATGCTTCAGCAGTCCAATCTGTTGTGGCAATCGAAAGAACCGTCTTCTACCGTGAACGAGCAGCTGGGATGTACTCGGAGTTGCCTTATGCATTTGCTCAGGTATTATTCTCTCTGTCCATTTCCAATAATTAGAATCTCATTCATTTCATTAGAATTGTATTTTCTTGTTCTGTCGTTGATTGGTGTGCTTTGTGTATCAGGTGGCTATCGAAACAATCTATGTGGCGATTCAGACAGTTATTTATTCCCTCATTCTCTACTCGATGATCGGTTTCGAGTGGAAGCTCGGCAAGGTCTTGTACTTCTACTACTTCATATTCATGTGCTATACCTACTTCTCGATGTATGGCATGATGGTTGTCGCGCTCACTCCCGGCCACCAGATCGCTGCCATCACAATGTCGTTCTTCCTCAACTTCTGGAACTTGTTTTCGGGCTTCCTCATTCCCCGACCTGTGAGTCACCTTACCTCGGTCCTAATTCTAGTCTTCTTTCATTTCTCATTGAGAGCATCATCCTCTTTTGTAAACATGTCATATTAATGCTAATAATGCCCTATTATTGCAGCTGATCCCTGTGTGGTGGAGATGGTACTACTGGTGCTCGCCCGTCGCTTGGACCATCTATGGCATTTTCACATCCCAAGTCGGCGACAAGAAGGATGGTATAGAAATAGATGGAGGGCTTAAACCGCCAATAGATGAATTCCTGAAGTCAAGCCTGGGATTCGATTACGACTTCCTCGTGCCCGTGGCTTTGGCCCATATTGGTTGGGTCTTGGTCTTTTTCTTCGTCTTCGCCTACGGCATCAAGTTCCTCAACTTCCAGAGGAGATGAGAAACTACATCTTGTTTCGAAGAAGTAGAGTTTTTGAGCTTTTTACTAGTAGGACTGGTGACTGTATAGCAATATGGTCATATACATATGGAGATGCGCAGAAAACTGTTCCTCCTCTATTTCTTCCCAGCACAATTCTTTTTTCCTCTGTAATTTTGCTTGGCTTGAATCCCCATTTTTTGTTTCTGTAATATTGTGGTAATGTATAGCTGTTTTTGCCTTGGAAATATGTTGTTGTACCATTATATAAGAGATGATGGAAAATAATATCCTTTTACTTCATAACTACATTTCTGCTACTCTTATCTCTTTTTCCACTTTGATATTTTCGAAATCGTGGAACATTTCTGAACGATTGAATCGTTTTAATCCATGAAAACATTACGCAAGAACAACAACACCAGTTCTTACTCACGAAAACTAATCACCACTTTTTACGCCAGCCAAACAAGATTAAAAGAAGGATTAAAATCTTTTAATGAAGGATAAACACTAGATTCTTCTCCAGACCCTCCGACTCCATTCCTTTTCATTTTATCAGAACATCGTCAAATGGCCCATTTCCAGCGAGCCGAGCCTCGATGCCACGGACTCTTTCGTTTTTGCAGGCCAATGTACACTCTCCTTGCGAAATGAGAAACAAATCGAGTGCTTGGAACACTATGGTACACTGTTTTGGGTAGGGGTGAGCATCAGTTGACAGTCAACCCTCGACCAACCCTGAACTGGCCCAATGCGATCGGTCCTAGTCCACTTCCCTAAGGGATTGGGTTGGTCCTTGGTCTTAGGACCTTTGAATCCTGTAATGTGTGAATTAGTCCTCAGTCCTATAAGTTTAGGGTTGGTCCAGCTCGGACCAACCCTGTACGTAATATTATATATATATTACATCTAATATGTTATATAATATATGTTTTTGTCTACTCTAAATTCTAGCGGTTCCTTATCTATTCTCTTTGCAGTTCAATTTGTCACGTAAATTAGAAAGTAGAAACCCAGATCGAATTTAACCAAAAAAAAAAAAACCCTCTTCATTTGCCTCGGCCTTGCTCACTCGCCTTGGCCTCACTTGCCTCTCTTTGCTTGCGTCACTCGCCTTGTCGTTCGCCTCTGTTCACTTACCTCGCTACTCTTCTCTATTCTCTCGCATCGCATCTTCGTTTTTATGGTTTGTTACTTTTAGTAAGTTTAAGTTACTGTTGTTATCTTATCTTATATTTATATTTGATATGTATTGGTGTTCATAATTTGGTTGCCCAATATTGCATTGTTGATTAGTATGTAATTTGAAATAATGTGTTTGTCCTTTTAAGAAATATAAAAAGGGAAACAAAAAAATGAACAGTTGGTATTGGACAGCTTGAATTTTCAAATTTCGTTTTCGATTAAATAATTCGAGTCTTTCATTGACTCGCCGATAGTGCTATTCTCTGAATTGATCACTCATGAGATAACTAGACTATCTAAGAAAGCCATTGAGGGATTTTAATGCAATAGACTTGAGAATTTGACCAGAAATCAATTGCTCGATCGTGTTGATCTGTAAAGGTCATTATGGCACCGTCAAAATGGATCAGATTTCGGAAATATGTCGATTCGATAGAGGTATGTGATTAGTATGTGGGTGATTCCACCTAATTACAAAATTATCGTCGAACGACACTAGACCGATTTTTCTGTCATTTCTATAACCGGCGTCCGTATTTGAAACCTCAAGATTTTCACGACAACCGAGAGTCACCAATGTATTGAAGATGTACATTGTGACTTGAGATAAATCGATCACGGATCAATTGCACCAAAAATTTCTAAAAGCTACCCGATAGGTTAGGTTACCCTAAAATCGCGTCAAATTGAAATTAACCGTGAATTTGAACCCAATTTCAAAAATTGAAAGTTCTATCATGTCACAATTCATTTTAGGAACGTCAACTCATCCTCCGAAGAATTTTCGGAGATTCTGAGATTTTTACGAAAAATTAATTCGGACATTGCGGAAAAATAACGGAAATTCGGATTGGCCAAATTGGATGGATTTTTGGCCTCCTTACCAAGCCTTTGAGTGTTGGGAACTTACATAAGGTTTGTGAGATTTTTCTTCGGCAAATTTGGATGTCGATTTGGAGAATTGAGTGAGGATATTGAAGTTAATTTGGTGAAATTCGGAACCTAGGATGGGGGTGCAACATTTGCACTCAAATTTGATTATTGTGGTATTAATTTTCAAGAAAGTAATTGGGGGGAAACAAGTAGATAATCTTGAAGACTTTTGTGGACAAAATCACGATGGAATAAGATATTTTAACCTTGACTTTATACACTCCCATTTTCAGTCTTTATCGGGCAAGCTTCGCAGCCGACCTCCCCCCCTTCGCGCATCTGCTTCAGCTTTCCTTTATTTTTCTTCAACCGAAGCCTTCGATCCCCTTCAGTCTCTACTTTTTTTTCATTTGTACCTCTTCGAAATTGCTGCCTCTTTCTTTTATTTTGTATCTTGAAGACCGATTCTACAAGCCCTCGCTCGCATCATCATCATCCCATCTCTCACCACTACTCCATCTACCCCACTCCACCGACGACTCCTCATTTTGGCCACGTTTTCTCTCAGTCAACCCTACATCTCCACAGTCGGTTTGTTGACCCCATTTTCCCACACGTCCAGCAACAATCGGGCTCATCCCATCGAAGACCAAAAGCCCACGTTCTTCATCTTCACTTGGTTCCAGCGTCCACCGAAGCTGCTGCCAGCGCACGCCCTCCATCAGCTCGTGTCTTCATCGGTCAACTCTAGCAACCCCCATCTTCTGCCACGATCGAGCCAGCACATTTTCCTTTTTCTTCGCGCCCTTCATCCACCGGTTATTCTCCACTTTCAACCCACACGAATCCAGCGTTTTGGGCCCGGTTCAGCAGCTCCTTCGGGCTTTCTTGTTCAGCCCACACAAATTTGACCGGCCCATCTTCAGCAACCCAAGCCAGAATCAGCCCAGTTTTGAAGCCTGCGAAGCAGCCCAAGCCCGTGAAGCAAGCCCAACCTAACTCAATAACAAATCTCAATTTGGGTTGAGATTTGTTGGGCCAATTTCAGGTTCGGTCCAAGCCCGCTGACATAGCCGCAAACCCGAGTTTCGGCCGTTATCACGGTAAACCGGTTTCCGCAATAAACCGGTGAGTTTATGCACTAAACTCTTCTTAGTAGGCTAATGACATTTAATGAGTGTTTAGTTTAATTAAATTGGGAATTAGGTGGTTAGTTAGATTATATTAGAGATTTAATTAGTTAACTATGCACGTTAAGTGGTTAGAACGGCTTAATTAGGGATTAGATAAGCTACATTATTTATCTAGACAGGTTCATGAATTTTCCTGGCCTGTTTAGGCGGTTAATTTATTGATTTTGACCTAGGTTAGTATTTTTAGTTAATTGTAGAAATTAATTAATTATTAAATATTTTTTTGGAAATTAGACCGGGATAGCTGGTGATCGGAATTTCGTTTTGATTGCAATTGTGTGGTTAGTTTATGCAATTGGGTGTTAAATTGTGCAAATTGAGTGCTGATTGGAATTTTGAGTATTTAATTCCAAGATTTGTGAGTTTCGTTATTTATTCAGAAAATTTCAAGTGTCGGATTTTAACACCAAAAATGGTTTTATATACTATATAAAACAGAGAGATTTTAAATTGGAAGATATCAATTCTTTTCCGGTTCGAATTGACTGTGTACCCATACATGACTATTTTACCATGTATTTCTAATATGAAGAAAAATGTCATGTTCATCATTTTAATTGAGGCATTTGAGTGTAATGCATGGTGCCCTAGGCCATAATTGAATGATCGTGTATTGGTTAAGAGAAATCGTCCTAGGCTATTAAGCTGGACGTTACCCTTGTATGGGACGTCTCTAGACAACAGGATGCTGGTCGCAATAGATTCTGGATCTATGCTCCTTCGGGAAAGTCGTCTAGGAATGATGTTGCCGTGCTTAATGGTATGAGACGATGCCTGACAATGCCAGATGATCGCCGAACAAAATGTAAGCCGTATTATATGCTGAGAGAAAAACTAGGAACGCATGATTAATGAGGTTGAATGCGTCAAATTATGGGACAAAATTGTGTGACACGGTATGAGACGTGCCATAATGATTTGACCCTATAATCAGGACCCCTGTGCTGATTTGAGAATTGAGTGTGGTGTTCCAATTGTTGAAGCTTAATTGTTGCTCATATCTGTTTGGTTATGTGTGATATAAACTATATTGACCTGCAGAGTGGATCTGAGGCGAGGTAAGTCCATATGATTGTGTGATTGAGTGGTTAGGATGCCTCTGGGCGTATTTCCTTCATAATCGGGATTTAGAGCGTGAACTTGCTGATATTTATATCTCACCCCGTTGTGGTAAATTTTCAGGGTTGCCAAGTGGAGGATCTGGAGTCGAGAGGAGGTGATATGAAGTGTAGGTCAGTTAGGACCGCTTCTTTTTGGAAAGCCAGTCTTTGTAGTCTTTTGGTTATAAACCTTGTACATGACTCTGTGTGTATATAAAAGTGTGTTTTGTTTGTGAAATTGTTTATCTTGTTTTTCTATTCCGAGATGGTTACTATCAGGGGATTTATTTTCGCTTCTGCATGTGCAATAAAAGGAAAGGGTTGGCAACTTGTTCTTGGAAGTCGCAAATTTGTATCGACCAGAGAGGAATGGGCATGCGCTTGAGGATCGGGGCGTGATAGGTCTTCTGTCCCAAAAATTATGGCTTAACACTATGCGGGTTGGTCCCTAGATTAAGTGCTAGATTGACTCAATCTGGACTATGCTCACACCTAATTTCGGGACATTCCTAAGAAGAAAAACTAGTTGCGAGTCCACCAGGACCATAAGGAAGAAGCCCTCGATGGGTTCCAGTCCCTTGTTAGAATCTTTACAGAACTTCGTATAAAATCAACTACATCATATACAAAGTGGATTTGAATCAATTGATGATCCAAGTCTACAATATGTCTGTCACCCCCTTAAACTCAAATCGTTTGTGGAGATGTCCATTTGAATGTCTCTTTGAGGTCGAAAACATTATTAAGTTCACAGTAGATAAAGACTAGAAAAGTTGAAACTTGTCTCCTTAACAAGGAGAGTCGGTTCTTATAAAGTATGTAGCTAGTTAGCTTACATCTATGTATTCAACTCGTCCTGAATTTCTCCACAGCTTTCTTGTTTTTTGTTTTGACCATGAAAATCGAAGAGTTTGGAAAAAATCGAGAACTAGATCATTAAGTAGATTGAGCATCCATTATGCATGCTTTAGATACAAAAACATAACTCATTACACCAAATTTCATGATATAACAAACTTATAAGCATATAATGAGTTATATACACTTCAACATAGCTATATTTATAAAGAAATATTTATTTCACATCAATATTAAAGCAAATGTTAATGGTACAACCCATTGATCAATCTCTTCAAAAGCACATGTCAATGGTTTATTTCATTGGCCAATCTCATGCTTAGATATTTGACCATGATCATACATAACGCATAATGACAAGACAACCAAGCTTCCCTTGGCAAGGTCTCCATCTATATTACCATTGGCTAACTCATAAGGATTTTTTAAACTAGTATGTTTACTCACAAGTCCTTTAATGGGCTTACAGTAATACTGAGCATCAATGCCAATCCACAACAATATCCTTGCAAATCCTTATATCCAAATGCATAATTGATATTAATCTTTTGCAGTTCAACTCATCCACTAGAATACCTTTTGCAAATTTATTTCATAAACACTTTTCAAACCATTCCAAATAACAAATAAGATAGCGAATGCTTGATTCGAAATTATGCATCAAATATGCCATAAAAATCACTTTTGCCTTTTGCACATAATGTCTCTCGCTTTTCGCTTTTCATTTTCAAAGTATGAGTTTATAAACTTAGAAAAGAGATAGTACCACTCACCTGAGAATGCCTGAATCAAACAATGCATAACTAAACGAGTTGACAATCTCATAATCCTAGCAATTAAATGAGAATTGATGTCAAAGGCAAGTAAAGTCTACCTCAATTATGTGGCTAAACTAACCTAAATGCAACGCAGAACTCGCATGTGAAATTCTAAATTTTCGCTCCAACTAAACAATGACTCTTGTCAAATCCCATATTTTCACAATATCATTATCTGTCATTTCCATGAAATCCCAAAACTCAACTCAAAAATTGGATTTTGTGGCTCAAGTTTCACTAAACTTTGAATTTAAGCTCTAATTCTGAAAACTTCTCAAATCGGTGAAAGAAGGTTGCAAGCATTTACCGTGCATTACAAGTGGAGTTGAATTGGCTTGGTAAGATCCCGTGGCGTGTGCACTCTCGCTCTCTTCCCCCTCTCTTCTCTCTTTCTTTCTCTCCCCCTCTCCCTTTTTTTATTTTCTTGCTCGTGAGCTCTCGTTCTCCTTTTTAAACTGAGTCGAGCCTCCACTTTCTACTTTCTTTGACTTTTCAACCTTTTTTTTTCCTGCACGTCCAACCATCCGCATGTTGCACTAACAAGCTCGGCGAGGTAGTCCACGAACCTGCCATTGATTTCTCTGCATGTCCTGACCAGGATTGCGCTCTCAGACCTCTTGATGCTCTCTAAAACCTGGTCCATGTCTCGTGTCATCGCGCATGAATTGCATGATCTTATTTCTCTCTTGTAAAACTATGGAAAGATAGAAAGTGTCTCGTGTTATGTGCAGAATTTTTTTATTTATTTAATAAGTATCTTTGGATACTCGTCAATAAGATGCTTCTATTATATATGAAATGTCCGCTGAAAAAGTCATTCCGCACCTTCCATTACATTACGAATTTTCTCCATCAACGAATTCAACTATAAAGATGGTCTTTTCATCTCTTATTGGCTCGTCTTTGCTAAAGTCATACACGAGGGAGACGATGCATGCATTCAGATATCTTTGTCTTGGGTATTGATGTTGACAATTGTCGGCTTTTCAACTTTCAAGTACTTCGAAGTTGCCAATGGATTAAAAAAAGGTTATTCGAGATACTTTTTCCGTTAGACTGAGGAATATGTGATGCATTGGAAAAGTACATGTTCAAAGGTGCAAGCCTGCCAACTCAGAGCCTGTTTAACATGGTTGTTTTCTTTTAATTTCATTCTTTTGATAAGAAAAAAAAAACACTAGCCCTTAAGTTTAATCTCTGCGCACCCCTTCTTTTAGCATAAAAGTAGCCATGGTTTTGTGCAAGCACTGCTCTAATTATCAACTCAATAGGCCGAGTTCATCAATATTCCCAATCTGATCGCACATTAAAGAAGCACGGCCTTGTGTTCAAGTCTCAAAAGAAGACAACATCTTGAGTATTACCCCCATCCATACCTTGTCCCTTGACTAATTATATAATTGTGATGGAACATGAAGATGTCCGTAGTCTGTAATATGATGAGATTGGTCGGATGCAATAATGATACTTGAGGCTAGCATGGTTAAGTTACCAGGAGTAAAGATATTTAACTTATAGGGACATATATAAGTATTTAACTTATAAGGACATCTATAAGTAGTGATTATATGAAAACTAATGAAAAAAGAAGTCCATTGAGGGCAAATTTACCAACATATTTGATAATTGTTGCTTTAAATCCCTTTGAAATAATGTTAAGGTCTTTGGGGCAAAAGATAAATTAAAGTTAAAAGATATTAAATCAATCTGGACTATGAAGCTGATTATTTTAAAATTATATTAAAAAAATCGATTTGGGGAAATTAATTGGGCATCATCAGTGTGGTTTAAATAAGTAGGCGTCATCGGACCAGGTACGGTCGGACCGGTGTCCTCGATCCCATCTCATGCCTCCCCATTAAAATATTACCGAAAAGAAGACGATTCGGCGCTTACAATTCAATATCGTGCGCTCGTCCGATGTCGTCCGCAGGATCGGACCCCTCTTTGACATGTCAACCCTCGTCGCTCCAAATCCGACGGCCAGAAGATTTCCTTCTGGAAGAGCGCGAACGGAGCGCGAGACACCGGATTCGGTCTATGAATCTTCAAAGCATCTCGCAAGTTGGCTCAAAGCCGCCGGAACGACTTGTCGTCTCGATTTGACCGTTGACCGACGACCGACGACCGACGCGCCCGCGCGCGCGTGCAGGCACACTTGCTCCTGTTCTTGCTCCGGATGGATCTTTTGCTTCTCCTTCAACTCACTCTCTATATAAAACTCCTCAAGAAACACCTCCTCAAAATATCTCTCTTTCTCCTTCTCATCCTCTATATGTGCTCCAAGTTTTCTCATAAGCAAACGCACAGAAAAGAAAAGAAGTGTCCTTCTGCTTCACCATGTGCATATAGATTCTTTCTTTGGGAGTTCATTTGTTCTTCTTCAAGTTCTTGTTCCAACTCTGGTCCAAGAACTTCGCCAAGGAGTATTCTATTCGGTTTTCACGTGTGATCCGGAGAGAGAGGAGGCAGGTTCGACAATGGCGGCGGCATTGGCAGGCGATGACCTCATGAGGCAGACGAGCAGCCGTCGCAGCTGGCGGTCGGGCAGTGTGAGGGAGATGTGGAACGCACCTGACGTGTTCCAGCGGAGCGCCCGGCAGGCGGCGGATGACGAGGAGGAGCTCCAGTGGGCTGCCATCGAGCGGTTGCCGACCTACGACCGGTTGCGGAAGGGGATACTGACCCAGGTGCGGAGCAACGGGAGGGTGGTGCACGACGAGGTGGACGTGACGAACCTTGGGACGCAAGACAAGAAGGTCCTGATGGAGAGCATACTCAAAACGGTGGAGGAGGACAACGAGAAGTTCCTGAGGAGGCTGCGGGACAGGACTGACCGGGTTGGTATCGAGACCCCGAAGATCGAAGTGAGGTTCCAGAACCTGTGCATTGAAGGCGACGCTTATGTGGGGACAAGGGCACTCCCAACTCTGCTCAACTCTACCTTGAATGCTATTGAGGTTGGCTTTCATCAGAATTTTTTTACTTTCTGTGATGTTTCTTTTTCATGTTCAGTTGATCTTGAGTGTTGTTTAGTGAAGTATCAGAGGCAAACTCAGAAGGGTTGTAGCTAGTCATGTAAGATAGCTTAGCTGACTAGATCAGGTAGAGGTATTTGGTCACGTCTGGCTTTTAAATGACTTAGAGACTTTACGAGGAACAAGTTCTTGCGAGTTTCTTGTATGTGGGTGCGATACTGACACCGCTTTTGACTATATCGAGTAGGCAGGTTTGGTGAGCATGAGATGGCAGAAGATATAACATTTGATTGCAAATATGCAGACAAAAAGTGGATTTTTTAGTGAAATGGTGCGTCTTTGCTGCTTAAGTAATTAAAAAAAAAGGAAAACTGACGTTATGGGAAGCCGAAAGAGGTGGAGAAGAGCTAACACAACCTTTGAGCGGTTCGAATGTTGAAACACAGAGATCGATAAATCAATCAGTTTGTTTCTTTTCATGTCTTCAGGGTAACGGCAGGTCCGATTCATGAGATGAGGTAAATTTGTTATATTCCATAAATCCTCAATAACAATATTTATGTCGACAGGGAGCTATTGGCATGATCGGACTCTCTCCATCAAAGAAGAGAGTGTTAAAGATACTTCAAGATGTCAGTGGCATAATCAAACCGTCAAGGTAAATTCATTGATCCCCTCAACTCGAAGATCCTAGTCTCACTGCTTACATAAAAAAGTGCAGTTCTGCGCGCTTAATTTGGGAGCTTATAAACATGAAATTATTCATTTTCAGGTTGACCTTGCTTCTTGGACCTCCTGGCTCTGGAAAAACAACACTGCTACAAGCACTTGCTGGAAAGTCTGATGATAATCTAAGGGTTAGCAATGCATTTTGACCTATCTGTATGCATTTACTTGCTTGCTGACTACAGGTTCTCTAGTTCTTAAGAGTGAACTAATTTGTTCTGTTACAACTATACAGATAACTGGAAAAATCACCTACTGCGGCCACGAATTCAATGAATTCGTTCCTCAAAGGACCTGCGCTTACATTAGCCAGCATGATCTTCACCATGGTGAGATGACAGTCCGTGAGACACTGGACTTTTCGGGCCGTTGCTTGGGAGTGGGAACTAGGTATGAAATGTTGGCGGAGCTGTCGAGAAGAGAGCGAGAGGCAGGAATCAAGCCGGACCCCGAAATTGATGCTTTCATGAAGGCCACTGCCATTACTGGCCAAGAAACCAGTTTGATGGCGGACTATGTTCTCAAGGTTGGTTTGCAGAATTTTTCCATTCAATCCCACTTCAAATTTGACGTTTGGTTGTATAAGCTGGTGTGGTAGGCTAATTCTCTGATGTTTGTGGCAGATCCTCGGATTAGATATTTGCGCTGATATCATGGTTGGAGACGACATGAGGAGGGGTATCTCTGGTGGACAAAAGAAACGTGTCACCACAGGTGAGATGTTGGTCGGACCGGCAAAAGCGTTCTTCATGGACGAGATATCGACAGGGCTGGATAGTTCCACGACTTTTCAGATTGTGAAGTTCATGAGGCAGATGGTCCATATCATGGATGTGACCATGGTAATCACCCTGTTGCAGCCAGCTCCCGAGACTTATGATCTCTTTGACGACATAATCTTGCTCTCGGAAGGCCAGATCGTCTATCAAGGGCCGCGAGAGAACGTTCTCGGGTTCTTTGAGTACGTGGGCTTCAAATGCCCGGAAAGAAAGGGGGTTGCTGACTTTCTGCAGGAAGTGACTTCCAAGAACGACCAAGAGCAATACTGGTACAGGAAGGACCAACCTTATAGATACATCTCGGCGCCTGAATTCGTGAGGGCTTTCAATAGCTTCCAGGTCGGTCAGCGCCTTCTCGAAGAGCTTAGGGTCCCTTATGACAAAACCAAGTCACACCCTGCTGCTCTGGTGAAGGAAAAGTATGGAATTTCTAACTGGGAGCTCTTCAAAGCTTGCTTTGCCAGGGAATGGCTGCTGATGAAGCGCAGCACTTTCGTGTATATCTTCAAGACCACTCAGATCACGCTTATGGCCTGCATTGCGTTCACCGTGTTCTTCAGAACAAAAATGAAGACCGGCACAATAGGAGACGGGACAAGATTTTGGGGAGCTCTATTTTACAGTCTTCTGAATGTCATGTTTAATGGGATGACAGAGCTTGCGATGACAGTGTTCAGGCTTCCGGTGTTCTTCAAGCAGAGAGATTTCTTGTTTTACCCTGCCTGGGCTTTCGCGTTGCCCATTTGGGTTCTCAGAATTCCCGTCTCACTGGTTGAATCTGGAATTTGGATCATCCTCACTTACTATACCATTGGGTTCGCCCCGTCTCCTGTTAGGTAAGACCACATTTTCTGCTCTCTCATAAGTTGGCCCTTCCTGTTTTGGTTTACAAGCTACTAAAACTAGTGCGAGGAAAATAATCTCTGGTGAGTCCTCTTGCTGACAAATCTTGGCGATTTCTACTTGTGCAGGTTTTTCAAGCAATTCCTGGCTTTCTTTGGTGTGAATCAGATGGCTCTCTCTCTCTTCCGTTTCATAGCGGCTGTGGGAAGAACACCAGTCGTCGCCAACACGCTTGGGACCTTCACATTACTGCTGGTATTCATCCTTGGTGGTTTCATTGTCGCAAAAGGTTAGAAATGTTCACTTTTTAGGGCTTGGCATTGTCATTCTAAGCAATCGCTGATAATGGCATTCGGATATTTCATGTTTCACACCTATAGATTGTTTTTCGTGATAAGCTTCTAAAAATTAATTTGCGCAATGGTGGACAGATGACATTTCAAAAGGGATGATCTGGGGTTACTATATTTCTCCCATGATGTATGGGCAAAATGCCATTGCTATCAATGAGTTCCTGTCTGATAGATGGAACAAGGTAGGTTATGTACAAGGCTTAGGATATGATGGAACTTCAAAAGTCTTTTGAAGATTTCAGGATACATGTAAATTAACTTCTTTTGATGTCACAGCCTACACCCATCGGTACCTCTGAACCCACAGTTGGGAAGGCCCTTCTAGCGCAAAGAGGCCTTTACAACACCGAGAGCTGGTATTGGATCAGTATCGCAGCACTTTTTGCGTTCTCTGTTGTTTTCAACATTCTCTTCACTGCTGCATTGACATTCTTAAATCGTAAGTGGATGCTCTCTTCCGGTTTTCATTTTGCAAAGTAAAATGAAAAAGTATGTACTGATTTTATTGCTTTTCGACTGTATCTCAGCTCTTGGCGATAATAAAGCAATGCTCGCGGATGATGATTCCGAGAAGAGAAGACAATCTCGATCAGAAGGTATGTGATTGTTGTGGTTAGAACTGTCAACTGGATAGAAAAAAAGAAATCTGGGATGATGCCTCAAAAAGTATCATGTGTGGATGCTTGTTTAAGACTGGAATTTTATGGACAGGCACTCCCATGCAAGTAAGAAATGCCCGAGCAAACGACGGTATTGTCAGCGAAAGCACCCAGGCTATGAGAGGAATGGTTCTGCCTTTCCAGCCCCTTTCACTTGCCTTCAACCATGTCAATTACTATGTGGATATGCCCGCGGTAAGTCCATTCCTCCCTAACATAAGACTCCTCAAGTTCGGTGCAGCGATGAAATGACACGAGCATGGCCTAACACAACGACGGTTCTTTCGTAATTTCACATAAAACTATCAATAGAAACAAGTAATTTGTCAGAAAGAAAAAGGCTGGGGAAGTTCTAGTCGTTAAAGTATTTGTTTGAGACATTTCTCAGAATACAAACTGTAAAATACCTCCACCCAACGTAGATTCAGAAATAAATGTCTGTTTTGTCGTGCTTCAGGAAATGAAGACTCAAGGGGTTGAGGAAAGCCGACTACAACTCCTAAGAGATGTCAGTGGGGCTTTCAGGCCGGGCGTTTTGACTGCATTGGTTGGAGTCAGTGGAGCCGGAAAGACGACACTGATGGATGTGTTAGCAGGAAGAAAAACTGGCGGATACATTGAGGGAAGCATAACTGTTTCCGGTTATCCCAAGAACCAAGCGACTTTTGCTCGAGTGAGCGGTTACTGTGAGCAGAATGACATTCACTCACCATATGTCACCGTTTACGAATCTCTCTTATACTCAGCTTGGCTTCGTCTCGCTAAGGACGTAAATAAGGAAACCAGAAAGGCACGTGACTACGATACTATCTTCTTCATAAATAACTCCTTCAAGCAAGTATACGGACCTGGTGGAAATTATGACTAAACGTGAGTATTCTTGGTTTTGCAGATGTTTGTTGAGCAAGTCATGGATTTAGTTGAGCTTCATCCCTTGAGGAATGCTCTAGTTGGGCTTCCGGGAGTTGATGGACTCTCGACCGAGCAGAGGAAGAGGCTCACAATAGCCGTCGAGTTGGTTGCTAATCCCTCAATTATCTTCATGGATGAGCCCACGTCAGGTCTCGATGCCAGAGCAGCTGCAATCGTCATGCGTACTGTGAGAAACACCGTGGATACTGGGCGTACTGTTGTGTGCACGATTCACCAACCGAGTATAGACATTTTTGAGGCTTTTGATGAGGTACCGTTAGGATGATTGAACTGCGTGTTCCTTTCATGTGTTTTCAGGATTGTCTCTTCAAGATATCCCTGTGCTGAGGATGTGTGTTCTTCTTGCAGCTTCTCCTGATGAAAAGAGGAGGGCGAGTCATTTATACAGGGCCTCTCGGTGAACGGTCTCACAAGCTCGTGGAATATTTCGAGGTGCTTATCTTATAACTTCAATTAAGCAACCCGCATGACTGAAAAATCCATGACTACACTTACCCATGTCGTTATGTGGTTTGACTAAATAGAGCTTAATGTCTGAAAACCAATTGCAGGCTGTTCCCGGTGTCCCCAAGATCCATGAAGGCTACAATCCTGCAACATGGATGTTGGATGTCAGTGCTACTTCAGTCGAAGCTCAACTGGACGTGGACTTTGCAGAAATCTATGCCAATTCTGATCTCTATAGGTGAGAAACGCACTCCCTGTAATTTCTTCAAAATCCAATCATGAACGTTCTGAACTCAATGCCTCATTCCCCCGTTCTCTCTCTCTCTCTCTTATTTAACCTTCTTTTCAGGAGAAACCAGGAGCTCATCAAAGAGCTGAGCAGTCCACAGCCTGGTTCAAAAGACCTTTACTTCCCCACCCAATACTCCCAGGGCTTCCTAACTCAATGCCATGCTTGCTTCTGCAAACAGAACTGGTCCTACTGGAGGAACTCCCGATTTAACGCCATTCGTTTTGTCTCGACGATCGTCATTGGTCTTATGTTTGGCTTCATTTTCTGGAACAAAGGAGGCAAAATGTAAGCACAAATTATTGCGTTTGAAAGATCATTCTCTTTTTTCGAAGGTCAAGCCGCTGCTATTACCTTAAAGTGTTTGCTAAAATGATGTTTCTGTTCCTTTTATCCTGATAGATTTAAACAACAAGATTTGATCAATCTACTCGGTGCCACCTATGCTGCTGTTCTCTTCCTTGGAGCCACTAATGCTTCAGCAGTCCAATCTGTTGTGGCAATCGAAAGAACCGTCTTCTACCGTGAACGAGCAGCTGGGATGTACTCGGAGTTGCCTTATGCATTTGCTCAGGTATTATTCTCTCTGTCCATTTCCAATAATTAGAATCTCATTCATTTCATTAGAATTGTATTTTCTTGTTCTGTCGTTGATTGGTGTGCTTTGTGTATCAGGTGGCTATCGAAACAATCTATGTGGCGATTCAGACAGTTATTTATTCCCTCATTCTCTACTCGATGATCGGTTTCGAGTGGAAGCTCGGCAAGGTCATGTACTTCTACTACTTCATATTCATGTGCTATACCTACTTCTCGATGTATGGCATGATGGTTGTCGCGCTCACTCCCGGCCACCAGATTGCTTCCATCGTAATGTCGTTCTTCCTCAACTTCTGGAACTTGTTTTCGGGCTTCCTCATTCCCCGACCTGTGAGTCACCTTACCTCGGTCCTCTTTTGTAAACATGTCTTCGTTCATTTCTCATTGAGAGCATCATCCTCTTTTGTAAACATGTCATATTAATGCTAGTAATGCCCTATTATTGTAGCTGATCCCTGTGTGGTGGAGATGGTACTACTGGTGCTCGCCCGTCGCTTGGACCATCTATGGCATTTTCACATCCCAAGTCGGCGACAAGAAGGACGGTATAGAACTAGATGGAGGGGGTAAACCGGCAATAGATGCATTCCTGAAGGAGAACCTGGGATTCGATTACGACTTCCTCGTGCCCGTGGCTTTGGCCCATATTGGTTGGGTCTTGGGCTTTTTCTTCATCTTCGCCTACGGCATCAAGTTCCTGAACTTCCAGAGGAGATGAGAAACTACATCTTGTTTCGAAGAAGTAGAATTTTTGAGCTTTTTACTAGTAGGATTGCTGACTGTATAGCAATATGGTCAAATACATATGGAGATGAGCAGAAAACTGTTCCTCCTCTTTTTCTTCCCAGCACAATTCTTTTTGCCTCTGTAATTTTGCTTGGCTTGAATGCCCATTTTTTGTTTTTGTAATATTGTGGTAATGTATAGCTGTTTTTGCCTTGGAAATCTGCTGTTGTACCATTATATAAGAGATGATGGAAAATAATATCCTTTTACTTCATAACTACATTTCTGCTACTCTTATCTCTTTTTCACTTTGATACCATGCGAAATCGTGGAACATTTCTGAAAGATTGAATCGTTCTAATCCAAGAAAACATTACGCAAGAACAACAACACCAGTTCTCACCCACGAAAACTAATCACCACTTTTTACGCCAGCCAAACAAGATTAAAAGAAGAATTAAAATCTTTTAATGAAGGAAAAACACTAGATTCTTCTCCAGACCCTCAGACTCCATTCCTTTTCATTTTATCGGAACGTCGTCAAATGGCCAATTTCCGGTGAGCGAGCCTCGATGCCATGGAGTCTTTCATTTTCGCAGGCCAATTTACACTCTGCTCACGAAACGAGAAAGAAATTGAGCACTTGGGACGCCGTGGTACACCGTTTCAGGACATTCCCAGAGTCCACCAGGAGCAGAAGGGAGGACCCCTCGACGGGTTCCAGTCCCATGTCAGAATATTTAAAGACATTCGTACAGAATTAACTACATCACATGCAAAGTGGACCTGAATATGTGACATCCTTGGTTAACTTGAGGTATTATCGGCTTTACGGTGTTATCTTTCAGTGTACAGGTAGTCACTTTTCCAGAGATCACCCATCCGGATAATG
This sequence comes from Eucalyptus melliodora, assembly GCA_004368105.4. Taxonomy (NCBI): domain Eukaryota; kingdom Viridiplantae; phylum Streptophyta; class Magnoliopsida; order Myrtales; family Myrtaceae; genus Eucalyptus; species Eucalyptus melliodora. The sequence continues at coordinate 33,484,334 of CM023411.3, read as the reverse complement.
CTTTAGAATGGGCTCGTTTAACTTTAAAGTTTCAAAGCAAAACTTGTCATTACATGGAAAAGTACCTCCATCAATTAATTCCAATTTTAATAAACACACACACACACACACACACATTTCAAAATGGCTCTCCCTATTTAGTGGTTCATTTTTGTCCTCTTTGCCATTCTAGAAACCTATTAGGAGTTGTTCCTTGTTCAGATTCTCTCGGTGACCACTTTTTGCCCTCGTTGAACACGATCGTTACAAAATCAATCAATGATCTAGGTCCACAATATCTATGTCACCTCCTTAAACTAAAAAAGTTTGTGCTTATGTCAATTTGAATGTCTTCAAGGTTGAAAACCTTATAGAGTTTTTTTTTTTTTTTTGGGTGAAGTAATAGTATATTGAGCTATAACCAGAAACTATAAAGCGGATTGGTACCAAAAAAGTACACTCATAAAGACAAATTAGTTAGAACGAGTGGAAGGGTGTGGACAAAAACAACAAGTCACTAAGACAAGGCAACAATGCCAAAAGGGCCAAACAAGGCAACCGGCTAGCTAAAAGCAAAGTCAACTAGCTAGCCAAACAACGGCTATTAAAAGAAAACGGGGAACCCTGAAGATGGAAGCCGCAACCAGCCAAACAGACCCACTAATGCCAGCTACGGAACAGCCACTAGGAAAAACACCCTCGCAACAGTAATCTCCAGCTTTAGAGCACCAAGCCACAATAGCAACAGAACCTCACAGGAACAACAACAACAAAAATAGGAAAGCAACCACCTCAAGGAGCAAAACAATAGACGCATTAAAGCACCTAGGCCTCAAAAGAGAAGATGATCGGGTCAAAACCCTAGTTGCACCGAAGCCTCCTATTTCTTGGACTATCCTCCACATTTCTGAACGTCAAAGCCTTGTCCTTAATAACTTTAATGAGATGGTTTTTCATGGTCGGGACCGCCAACGTTTGTTCTCTAAATAGAATACTATTCATGTTCTTCCAAATTAGGTGGCATAAGGCACCAAAAGAGAACAGGGCAATGCAGTGATAGAAATCCTTGCCAGAAAGAAACTTCATTGCCCATTGAAGATTCTCTAGTGAAGACCTATTGCGCCAAGGGAGGTTGCATCTAGTAGCCCAAAAGAAAGCAAGGCTAGCAGTGATGCAACGACCAAAAAATAGATGATCGATGGAGTCTGGTGTCGACTTGCAAAAAGCACACACCGCATTGTCTATCCTACCATATGATAAGAGAAGAACCTGTGTAGCTAGTCAGTTTTTGGTAATAAGCCAAAGGTTGAATTGGAACCTCGGAGAGATAGTGATGCACCAAATTAAAGCAGCCCAAGGAACCCGATTCTTCTTGCTTCTAATGGCCTCCCAAGCTAAGGCAACCAAGAATAATCCAGAGGAACTTTCCATCTAGTTAAACCGATTAGGGACCTGAGAAAGGATAGGGAGGGGGAAACTCCCAAGACTCCAATATTGTCTTGATGGACTGGCCAAAAGGGGAGAAAAGGTCAACCACCGTCGCCTGCCTGGATAAGCCAGAACTATAAATGAGAGAGTTCGAAAATAGTAGGTTTAGGGGAACTCTCGAGTGCCAATGGTCGAACTAGAAGGACACTAAGAGGCCATCTCCTATCCTCCAAAGGAAGGAAAGCCGAAACTCCCTCCTGAGTTGTAAAATTTTCTTCCAGGCCCATGAGTAGTGGGTTGGTTTCCTAACCACCTAGAAGTTTCTCATTTTTAAAAAAGTTGAATAGATCCACTTGCACCAAAGGGATTCCCTATCAGTAAAGATGATCCAAATATGCTTAAGCATGGCTGCCTTATTATAGTCCCGTAACCTGCAAATACCAAGCCCTCCTTCCTTTTTTGGAAGACAAACGTCTTCTCAGGACACTTTAGCTCCTCCCCTCCCCTAGGCTTGGGCCTTTCCAAAGAAATTGCCTCAGGACTTGTTCAATGCGATCCAACACTACAATAGGGATAATAAACGCACTAGCCCAATAAGCTTGAATCGCATAAATGATAGATCTGATCAGCTGAAGACGGTATACAAAAGAGAGAAAACGCTGGGTCCATGATTGTACCCTTGTAATAATGCGATCAATTAGGGAAATACAATCCACCTTGCCAAGCCTTGAGGAGATAATGGGCACCCTCAGATAGCGCATAGGCAACTTCCCTTCATGGAAACCGAATGCATGGAGAATTTGACTCCGAAAAGGAGCCGACCCTCCAGCAAGGAATACCTCACTCTTGTTTGTATTTGGCTTTAGTCCACTCCAAGCTAAGAAGGTATCAAGGCATTCCTTCAAGAGGGAAACTGAGGCCATATCAACTTCGCAAAAAATGAAGACATCATCCGCAAAGAATAAGTGTGAAAACTCCAATGCTTTGCACCTCCAAAAGTATAAGAATCTCGGTTGCCTAGCACGTAAGCTCAGAATCCCTGAGAACACCTCCATGACCAAGGTGAAAAGATAAAGGGAGATGGGATCCTCCTGACGCAAGCCGCGGCCACTTGGGAAAAAGCCATGTAATTCCTCATTTAGAGAAATAGAATACTTTGGTGTGCATACACAAACCATAATGAGCCGAATCAGTTGGTTGGGAAATCCAAAAGCACGGAGAACCAGCTCGAGAAAGTCTCAATCCACCATATCATATGCCTTTTGGAAGTCCACCTTGACTGCACACTTAGGGGAATAAGGGTCCAGGTGGAATCCAGTAAAAAGTTCCTAGGCTAAAAGAATGTTGTCCCTGATACATTGCCCTTTGACGAAAGCATTTTTAGACTAGTTGATAACATCAGGTAGAATTGCAGCCACTTGGTTAGCCAAAACCTTGGTGATACATTTGTAAATAGTATTGTAGTAGGCAATGGGCCTATAATCATTGACTAAAGAAGCATTAGGAACTTTAGGCACCGGGACAAGGATGGTGTTATTAAGCTCCCGGAGAAGTCTCCCCAAGGTACATAAATTTTAACCGCTTCTAGGACCAATGGCCCTACAATCTCCCAGTTATGCTTGAAAAACTCCACCCCAAACCCATCCGATCCAGGCGCCTTCCCACGAGCAAGGGAGAAAAGAGTGTTACGGATCTTAGACTCAAAAACAGGATGAGCAAGTGAACTAACATGCTCCTCACTTAGAGGATGCTGTATGACCTCCTGTACATCTAGTAGCAACAGCCTCAAAGGCAAGGTCCTTGGCGCTAGGAGTTCTTGAAAGTGGGAGACAAAGGTGTGCTGCACCACCGCTGGATCCGAGACAAGAATACCGGATGTGTCCATGACAGAAAGGATTCTGTTACTCAGATATCTTCTATTGATAGAGTGGTGGAAGAACTTACTATTCCGATCACCCTCTTTGAGCCACCTGATCCTGGTCTTCTGTCTAAAGAAGGACTCTTCCTGACTCCACAAGTCTACGAAGTTCCGCCGATGAGTCTTCTCCAGCTCTATGAGAGCTTCGCTGGTCGGGTCCTGCTAGAGGCCAACCTAGGTGAGCCGAAGAGCATTCCTTGCCACAACTACCCTTTAAGAGATATTAGAGAATGACTCCTTATTGAGCTGCTTTAAATGGCCTTTGAGGGTTTTTAGCTTGCTCACTAACTTATACATGGGAAAACCTTCACAGGATCTCTTCCATACTTGAGTAACAATAGCATGGAAGTCTGAGTGCTTTGTCCAGAAGTCAAAGAACTTAAAGGGCTTCCTCCGATGAACTGGTTGCAACACCTTTACTACCATAGGAGTTTGGTCAGAAATGCCAGGGGCCAGGAAGGAGGCTTCCGAATAGGAGAATTCTTGCTCCATTTTGTATTGGCAAGCACACGATCTATCTTCCTTAGTTTTCGGCTAGCTCTAGATGAAATAAACCAGGTGAAGCAAAGGCCAACATACCTCAGATCTTCCAGCTCTGTCTGAGAAAGACACTGATTAAATTCATCAAAGTAAGGAATCCAAGAGTTCGAACTCCCAATCAGATCAGATGGGTCCTTGATGGCATTAAAATCCCCAGCCACCATCCAAGCCATGTCCTGCAAGATAGAATTCTTTTGGACAAGGTCCACCCACAAAGGCCGCCTAGCTAGAAAGGTTTGCTTTGCATAGATCACCAAGATACAGCAAACTAGCCCCAACAAAAGAATCTTAAGACTCCCATGGACCACTTGAGCATTAGAAGAGGACACCTTAAAACTAACTAGGGAAGGGTTCCAGTCGATCCAAATCCTACCCCTTGGAGAGAACTCATAATTGGCTACCCAATATCAACTAGACAAGAGGCTTGTAGAGATAGAACCAAAAAGAGATTCTGGGACTTTAGTCTCTAGTAAACCAACAAAGCATAGCTCATTAGAAGTAACTAGATTCCTAACTTTTGCTTGCGTAATAGGGTTAACCAAGCCATAATATTCCAAAAACCTATATACATAAGTAGTATGGTATAAGAGGACAACGCCTACCTTCACTTGCTTGATCTCCACCGACTAGACGTCGACTTGGGTTGAACAGCAGGAGAAGGGGCTGGGTGTATCTGAGTCTTTTCCTGTCTAGGGTCAAGCTCATTACAAGTGGAGGTGACCTTAGGAGAGGGAGGGTCCAGCAAATCATCATCGTTCGAACTACTAACCTGACTAGCATGCCCATCCGATTCTTCATCAGAGGAGGACGGAGCAATATAGTTCGTGGCAATCACCTAGTTGTCCTTAGGAATGCTAACGGGGGCCTCAAGGGGAGTGCAAACCTACCTTAGCTCCTTCAAGCACCTTTGGTTCCTCCAGGAAAAAGTGGAAGGCTTCCCTAATCCTGAAAAGACGCCCTTCAAATTTAAGGGTTGGTCCGTTTCAAAGGCGCATTTGGAAGAGAGGACAACCACTCCTTGGGTGTGAGAGAATGCTTTTTCCTCCTACCACCAACCTGGTTCCATTCAAGCCCAGGACCAGCAAATGTCATAGCCACTTCTGAAACAAGGGTCGAGGGCTAGACAGCAAGAGCAGGGAGTTCAACAATCAAGTCTTGTTGGGCTTCTCCTTTTGGGCATGAGGGGGGTAGGAGGCGGGGCACACTTGTGGCCAAAAGTGCCATAACTCAGGCACGCAATTGGTCGCCGGTCGTACTTAATCTCCACGGAACAAGATTCCCCATCGAGGTCTATGTCCATTGAGTTACACCTAGGTTGTGTTGCTGATATCTCCACACAAACTCTTGCAAACAAGATCAATTTCATTTGCTCGATACGGAGATCAACATACAACGGTTTGCCCACTGCACTAGCCTCTGTACTTATCCCTATCGCAGACCAAAGCGCAAAGGGGAGATTCTTCAACCTAATCCAAATAGGGACCAAAGAGTGGCTGTCTTTCTTAAGCTTCAACCTTAGTTGCCATTGTTGTAAGACCAAAGGAACTTTGGCGATCGTTAGTGGGCCACCATCTAATATCCTTTTACGGAACTCACTATCCGGGATGTGAAAAAAGTAGAACCCCTGGTTATTAGCCAAGACTTTGACCAATTTCTGCCCCTAATTATCCTTCAAAGCTATCTCGGTTAATTTGAATGGGAGTTTCTTCCCAATGTAGTACCCAACTAGGCATTCATGCCATTTAAGGTCGATAGCCTTCAGAATTTCAGCAGACAATTTAATAATAGGCTTATCATCAATATAGGTAGGGGAATAAACGAAAAATCATACCCCTTGGTCGTTATTTTAACTATGCTGGCCCACGAGCGGGCGGGAGGGGGATCCTTTCCTTATAGATTGTTGGGTTGAGGATGCTTAGAGTGCGGGAATGACCATGAGAAGCATCAAGGCCTTGCGGGGCCTTACGAGACACTCGAGGGAGCCGCATTAGCCTGAGGTGCTACCGTAAGTCCAGTAGCAATTGAAGAGGGCTGAGCTTGAGGACCTAACGAGGGAATCCGCCTACCAGAACCATCTGCAACAAGTTGGGCCGAGGCCATTTCTCCAGTCATCATTGCAGACAAAGAAGCCATACGAGATGACAAACCCGAGAGGAACCCATAACCCTAGCATGAACAAAGCATAACTCTAGAAGGAGGGCATACTAGTCCAATTGGTTTGGTGGGAAGGAATAGGAGAGGAAGGCGAGCCCAGCCTCCGAAAAACAGCTCCAATTGTCAGTCATAGCTCTAGAATTGAGGAAAATCAGTAGCACGTGAACAGTACAAAAATCGCCAGAAAAGAGAGCAAACATGAACAATATTTGGTTGGGCTTTATGAAAACCTTATAGAGTTCATAATAGATACAGACTAGAAAGGTTGAAACTTGTCTCATTGACAAGGAGAGTCAATGCTATAGTTTGTAGCTAGTCAACTAACATATATGTATTCAACTCGTCCTAAATTTCCCGTGTGGCATTCCAAAATTCAAGACAACCTCTAGATGTATTAAAGCCTATGATTAGGTAATGAAATTACCTTTGGTTTATGCTTTAGCCATTGATTTTCTTTTAAGACCAAGTGTTATGTATCTTGTGTTCATGAGTTATTAAAATTAATATTATATGATAAGTTGATAAGAAGAATTTGTTTTTGGCTATGCACCTCATAGATTTGATCCCTATAATTTAAATGTTACAAGATTTATGGCCATATGAAATTGAGAATTTGAAATCTATTAAAGAGGGAATTAAAAAAATGAATTATTAAAAGTGAAATTGGGATTTATTAGGATTAAACTTTAGGGCCAAGGGTATTGGACCTAAAATGGGCCAAATTGGCTTGGCCCATGAAGCCCATGAAGAGGGCTACTGTCGACCATAAGGGGGAGAGGCCGGCCCAATCTTCAAGCCCATCATGCATGGGAGTTGCCAAGTGGCAAAAAGAGGGCTTCACTTATTGGTCATTTTGGGTGGCTCCTAATGATGGCTAATGATTGAATTGAAAGGGAAATAAAAGGAAGGGGTGGTCGATTTAGGGGGCTGTCGACCATAAGGGAGAGAGAGAGAGAGAGAGAGAGAGAGAGAGAGAGAGAGAGAGAGAGAGAGAGAGAGAGAGAGCTGTCGAGAGAGTGAGGAATCAAGAAGGAAGGGAAGAGGCTGCCCGAAGGAGGAAGTTGCTTGTCCGTCGCCTGCAACCGCCCGTGCATCCACCGTTTGCTGCCATCGTGCTCGTTGTAGCTCGGTACAAAGGCAAGTTAGATCCATTGATCTGCTATTGCATGTTGTGTCTAGGATGTGCTAGTGAAAGGTGATGAATTTCGTATGCCTAGGGAGTGAAAAACCGAAGTTGTATGGGTGTTGTTTTGAAATAGCATTCTGTTTTTGAGTATACCGCCTGACCCAGAATGTTGTAGAGGCTTGCATGCGGGGTTTGAGTCGGATTTTGGCTTCGACTTCTTCACGAAAGTTGTAGACAACATCTCAAAGTATAACATAATAAAATTTGAGACAAAATGGTTGAGTTTTGAGGGGTGAAACCCTCCCTCTACGAAAATGCTAGATCTGAAACTGTTTTGTTGACCTCTTAGTGATGTTAGTGGTGTGTATTGTATCATGATTGTTGGAGGGAGAATTGGTAAGACTTGATTATGCTTCCATAAATAAGATGCGCTGGGACTGTTAAAAAAAATGCCTAGGAACTAAGGTTCTTCTTTGGTATCGGTGGCGACCCTAAGTGTTTTGGGGTGCCACATCTCGACAGCTTTCTTGTTTTTTTTTTTTTTTGACCATGAAAATTGAAGAGTTCGGAAAAGATCGAGAATTGGATCATATTCGTGAAACATCATGCAAAATGAAATTATTCCTCCTCTTATTTATGCCTCCAACTCCATGAATTTTCCTAGCAACTAGCAAATTCAAATCTAGGTCCACCATGTCAAGTCACAGTTTCGCAAGATTAAGAGTTGTCTGATCTTCAAAAAGTTGTTCTAGCTTCTTCAATGCCGTGCTCATCTCTTCCTCCTCTTGCCTCTCCCAAATTCTCGCACTTAGTTACTTGGCCCTTTTCTGGACTTGCTCGTCTCCTTCTTAAACCACCACTAGCTCGATCGCTTTCGCCACCTCCTCCCTCTTGCAACTGCTGTCTTCTCTCCGGACCTCCACACCGACCCTAAGATCCGCCACCAGTTTGGCGTTTAAGGGCTGATCCAGGTGCATTGGCATGGCTATGATAGGTACACCGAAGAAAATTGCCTCCAACGATGAGCTCCAACCACAGTGACCCATAAACCCACCTGTTATATCACCACTTATGATGTCACAACATTGAATGAATCGATTTTAAACTCTAGCATTAGCTTTGTCAGCACAAAATGTGATAGCTTGAATTTTCAGAATTTGTTTTTGATTAAATAAATTGGGCCTTTTGTCGACGCGCCTATAATGCTATTCTCTGAGTCAATCTGATCACTCATAAGGTAATTAGACTATCTGGGGAAACCATTAAGGGATTTTAATGCAATAGACTTGAGAATTCGACTATGAATTGATTGCTCGATCGTGTTGATCTGCAAGGGTCATTACGACACTGTCAAAATCGATCAAAGACCGGAGATAGGTCAATTTGACTAAGATATGTGATCAAAGTGTGGGTGATTCCACCTGATTGCAAAATACTCGTTAATCAGCATTAGACTAATTTTCTATCGTTTTGGTACTCGGTGCTCGTAATTGAAATCTCGAGATTTTCACAATAATCAAGGGTCGCCAATGTGTCGAAGATGTACATTGTGACTCAAGATAAATTGATCACGGGTTAATTGCACTAAAAATTTCTAAAAGTTACCCAGTAGATTATGTTACGTCAAAATCGCATTGGATTGAAATTAACCGCGAATTTGAACCCGATTTCAGAAATTAAAAGTTCTGTCGTGTTACGATTCATTTTAGGAACGTCGACTCATCCTTTGAAGAATTTTCAAAGATTTCAATTTTTTTACAGAAAATCGATTAAGATAATGCAGAAATTAGTGGAAATTTGGATTGGCCAAATTGATTAAATTTTTGGCCTCTTTACCAAGCCTTTGGGTATTAGGAACTTATAGAAATTTTATGGGCTTTCTTCTTCATCAATTTGAACGTTGAATTGGGAAGTTTCATGGAGAAATTGAAGTTTAATTGGAAGAATTTGGAGCATGGTTTGGGGGCTGTGTTTTCGGCATCTATTTGTGCTATTTATGAATTCAATTTACTCTAGAAAGAATTAGGGGACAAAGTAATCAATGGAGGGGATAAAATTGCGGACTTTGCCCCTTGATCCAATCTCTTTGATCAAGCAAAACAGCTAGCCCTCCCGTCACTATCTGCCTTCCCAATCACCTTGATCTCTCTTTCTTTGTACACAAACAACTCCTTCAGTTTTGTTTCACTTTCACTTTCCTACGCATATCTCTCCCTCTTTGCTGTTTTCTTTTCCTCCATTGATGCCCTTGCAACGCCACATGTCCGAAGCCGCTCCATCTTTGTGCCCCCTTGCCTCTCACGCCTTACATCCTTCAGCTACCACGTTCGAGCCTTTAATCGGCCTAGTCAACTTTATGTTTTCCCCAGCTAGTCGATTGACCACACACGTCCAACAACCAGCCCTCGGTTGCTCTCTCTCTTTGCTTCGATTCTCTGTAGTGGCCCATTAATTGAGCAAGCTTCAGTCCACGCATCTTCCACCCTCACCAAATCCTCTTCCTAGCTGCTACCACGTTGAGTCAACAAAACCAGCAGAAGCCCTTGTCGTTGACTCCTCTTTGATGTCATATTCGTTGTTTCGCATGTCCACGCGGCCAACCGAAGCAACTGCCAGTGCCACCAGCCTGCTTTCGTTTCCTCAATCAACTCCAGCATCATCCAAGTCTCTTCCTTTGGGACATCGAATCAACCGAGCCAGCAGTCTAGCGGGCCTCCATCCAGCATCTTCGGCCTAAGCTCAGCCTAGCTTTGGTCATGAATTGGCTAGGCTTCTCAGATCAATAGCTCCTTTGAGCCTGCGTAGTAGCCCATCTTTAGTTAAGCCCAGCAAGTGTCGCAAGCCCAGTTTGCAATTTCAGTTTTTGGTCTAGCCCACTTTGGGCCCGCGAAGCAAGCCCGCAAGACTAGCCCAGTTTTGAAGCCGTTTAGCCCGCTTCAGGCCCAACCCAATTCAGCAACAAGTCTCAGCTTGGGTTGAGATTTTTTGGGCCAATTTTAGGCCTGGTCTAAACCCATTGACGCCGCCGCAAACCCGAGTTTTCGTCACTGTCGCGCCGCCGTCGCGATGAACCGGTTCTCCCAATAAACTAGTGAGTTTATGCACTAAACTCTTCTTAATAGGCTAATGACGTTTAATGGGTGTTTAGTTTAGGTTAATTAGGGATTAGGTGGTTAGTTAGATTAGATTTGTGATTTAATTAGTTAATGATGCATGTTAGGTGGTTAGAATGGTTAGATTAGGGACTAGATAGATTGGATTATTTATCTAGATGGGTTCGGTAATTTTTCAGGCCCGCTTCGATATTTAATTTAGCGATTACGGCCTAAGATAGCATTTTTGCTATTTAAATTGATCTATTGAAATAGCAAAAATGCTATTTATTTATCTCTCCCTCTTTGCTGTTTTCTTTTCCTCCATCGATGTCCTTGCAACGCCACACGTCCGAAGCCACTCCATCTTTGTGCCCCCCTGACTCTCACGCCCTATAGCCTTCAGTTGCCACGTTCAAGCCTTCAATTGGCCCAGTCACCTTTATGTTTTCCCCAGCTGGTCAGTTGACCACACACGTCCAACAACTAGCCTTGGTTGCTCTCTCTCTCTTTACTTTGATTCTCTGCAGTGGCCCATTAACCGAGCAAGCTTCAGCCCACGCATCTTCCACCCTCACAAAATCCTCTTCCCAGCTGCTGCCACGTTGAGTGAACAAAAGCAGCAGAAGCCCTCGTCGTTGACTCCTCTTTAACGTCATCTTCGCTGTTTCGCATGTCCATGCAGCCGATCGAAGCAGCTGCCAAAGCCACCAGCCTGCTTCCATTTCCTAGATCAACTCCAATAGCGTCCAAGCTCTTCCTTTGGGCCATTGAATCAACCGAGCTAGCAGCCTAGCGGGCCTCCATCCAGCATCTTTGGCCTAAGCTCAGCCCAGCTATGATTGTGAATTGGCTAGGCTTCTCAGCCCAACAGCTCCTTTGAGCCCGCGTAGCAGCCCATCTTTAGTCAAGCCCAGCAAGTGTCGCAAGCCCAGTTCGCAATTTTAGTTTTTAGTTCAGCCCACTTGGGGCTCGTGAAGCAAGCCCGCAAGACTAGCCTAGTTTTGAAGCCGCTCAGCCTGCTTCAGGCCCAGCCCAATTCAGCAACAAGTCTCAGCTTGGGTTGAGATTTGTTGGGCCAATTTTAGGCTTGGTCTAAACCCATTGATGTCGCCGCAAACCCAAGTTTTCGCCACCGTCGTGCCATCGTCACGATGAACCGGTTCTCGCAATAAACTGGTGAGTTTATGCACTAAACTCTTCTTAGTAGGCTAATGACGTTTAAGGGGTGTTTAGTTTAGGTTGATTAGGGATTAGGTGATTAGTTAGATTAGATTAGTGATTTAATTAGTTAATGATGCATGTTAGGTGGTTAGAATGGTTAGATTAGGGACTAGATAGATCGGATTATTTATCTAGATGGGTTCGGTAATTTTTTAGGCCCGCTTCGATATTTAATTTAGCGATTACGGCATTTTTTCTATTTAAATTGATCTATTTAATTAATTGCAATAATTATTTTTCGAAAATTAGATCGGAATAGTTGGTGACCGGAATTTCGTGCTGATTGCAATGGTGTGGTTAATTTCTGCAATTGAGTGTTAAATTGTGCTAATTGAGTGCTAATTGAAAATTTGAATGTTTAATTCTAGAATTTATGAATTTCCAATATTTATTCAGAAAATCCCAGGTGTTGGATTTTAATACCGAAAATGGTTTTATATACTATATAAAACAGTGGGATTTTAAATAGGAAGATATCAATTTTTTTTATTCGAGTTGACCGTGTACCCACACATGACTATTTTACAGCGTATTTTTAATACGAAGAAAAATGCCAAGTTCGCCATTTTAATTGAGGCATTTGAGTGATATGGGCCATATTTGAGTGATCGTGTGTTGGTTAAGAGAACTCGTCTCGAGCTATTAAGCTGACGATAACCCCTATATGGGACGCCCTTACACAACGGGAAGCTGGTCGCAGTATATTCTGGATACGTGCTCCTTCGGGAAAGCCGTCTAATGGAGATGTGCTATGCTCAATGGTGTGAGACAAAGCCTAGTAATGCTAGAAGACTGCCAAACAGAGAGTAGACCGTGCTATATACTGAGATTAAAACTAGGAATGCATGATGAATTGAGTTGAATGTGTTGGATTATGGGACAAAATTGTATGACAAGGTATGTGATGTGTCATAACGATTTGGCCCTATAATCAGGACCCTTGTGTTGGTTTGAGAATTGAGTGCGGCATTCCAGTTGTTGAAGCTTAATTGTTGCTCATGCTTTTCATGCTGTCTGTGATATGAATTGTACTGACCTGCAGGATGGATCTAAGACAAGGTAAGTTTCTGTGGTTATATGATTGTGTGGTTAGGATGCTCCTGAGCGTATTTCCCTCTTAATCGAGGTTTAGAGTGTGAACTCGCTGAGATTTATATCTCACCCCGTCGTGGGCTTAATTTTCAGGATCGCAGAGTGGTGGATCTAGAGCCTAGCTGTGGGGACCTGAGGAGTAGGTCAGATAGGTCAGCTTCTTTTTGAAGAACTGCCTTTTGTAGTCTTTTGGTCAAAGACTTTGTACATGACTCAGTATATTTATAAAAGCGTGGTTTGTTTGTGAATCTGTTTCTTGCCTTTCTATCCTAAGCTGTTTACTGTAAGGGGATATTTATTTGCTTCCGCATGTGCAATAAAATGAAAAGGGTCGGCGACTTGTCCTAGGAAGTCGCAAATTTTATCGACCACTGAGGAATGGGTACGTGCTCAAGGATTGGGGCGTGACACGAAATATTGGTGCTTGAATGCATAAGGATCTTGGCCTGAGAAGCCCATTCTTGGACCACTATGCCTCTGTCCTACGTCTTCTCCAAGAACCCTTCGGGCAAAGCTTCAACAATATCCATACTTTTCCCATCTCCACTAGGAAACCTCACCACCCACACAAACCCCACTGCGTGCCCCAGCCCATATGCCACCTCCTCCATCTCCTCCTTCGATAGGAAGCACTCGCTCCCGAACGACACAAACACCACCGAGCCCCTCTCTTTCTCTCCTCCAGCCACCTTATTATCTCCACTTCGTCATCTCTAGCATTGCCTCCGACTGGTTCTTGAATCAGAGGCCTGGCAGTGATGACCTCCTTATCGACTGTCGCACCCTAAAACCAACAAGAATGGGAAAGACATAGCTGTCCTTCCAACCAAATGACTTCCACTTGAAAGACATAGTCCCAAATCATATCCAAAATCAATTCTCAAAAGTCTTCGTGATAGTGCTGTCACACTCCGATCTTTGATCGCGTGCCCATCCCTCACCTGGTCAATTAATAGTGACGTCCTAGGACGCATCGCCGACCCCTTTCATTTTAATATGCATGCGGAAGCAAACAATAATCCTTAAATAATAAAACATTTGGATAGAAAAGTAGGCCATAATTTTCACAACATGAAAACACATAACCACACTTTTATACAAGGCAAATTATAGTATAATACAATACTATTCACAAGTCTGATCTACTATATATCCGATCAAAACCCAAAGTTTGCAAAATAGGATGGGATCTCAGTCCTCATCCGGGTCGTACTCAAAATCCTCCTCAAGGTCATCATTTTCTGACTCCTCTTCACTAAGCTTGTTTTCTTCTAGCTATTCGTCTTCTTCCAATTCGTCCTCGAGTTCTTCTTCTTCAAAATTCACCTTTGGCTCATCTCAGCTTAGGGGTGAGCAGCGGTCTAGGGTCGACCCTGCCGGTCCTGGTCCGGTTCCCAAGGGGATTGGGTCGGTCCTTGGTCCTAAAATTCCAGGACCAATACTGTGCGGGTTGGTCCTCGGTCCTAAGAGTTTTGGGTCGGTCCAACCCTGGACCAACCCTGTATATTATATTATATTATTTATAATTCTTTTATATATTCAAACCTAAGTAAAATGTCTGTTATATTATATTATATTGAGATATTCTATCAATAGCACTAATAGTAATTTTAATTTAAAACTTTTGTTGAGTATTAATTATGTATCGTTTGTTTTGTTTTCAGGTGTTTAGAAGTTCAAGTGAATTAACAAGATGCGAAGTTATATATTCATGGTTTATATTAAGTATTTTAAACTTTTTATGGTTTAATTGTATTTTACTAATGAATTTCAGTTGCACTTTTCTTTTCAATTTGCGTCAAATGGTAGAAGTTTTTGAAGAGTAGAGTAGTATTGCAGTTGCTACGGTGATTTGCTACATGATCAAATGCAGGAAAACGCTTTTGCATATGGTATTATGAATATTAAAGATAGATGATTACAAGAACTTTCCATCTTATCCCATATCTCGATGAGCGGTTAGCAGGTACGAAATTTCTATTATTGTATCATCTTAAATTTGTTAAATATGTATTGGTATTTATAGTTTAGTTGCACAATGCCGTATTGTCGATGGATGTGTAATTTGAATGTATAGTTTTGCTTTTTTAGGGAGTATAAAAAATAAGACGAAAAAAATTATCGATTGGTCCCGGGTTGACCCTGGAACCGGACCGAACCCATTGGGTCGGTCCGGTCCTTGGTCCTAGGCTCAATAGGGTCGGTCCTCGGTCCTAAAAATTGAGGACCAACACTGTACGGGTTGGTTCTAGGGTTAGGGGGTGGCCCGGACCAACCCGGACCATGCTCACCCCTATCTCAGCTTCCTCTGCTATAGGTTTTGCCTCTGGCCATTCCCACTCCTGATTCTCCTCTTGTCCCTCCTCTTGCTCGACTATCTTCTTCTTCCTTTCACTCCAACCATAGTGACCCACAAACCCACCTGTTATATCACCACTTATGATGTCACAACATTGAATGAATGGGGCGAGCACAGATGTAACCACGACAACCTCATCACCGTCTCAGTCTGCCGTCATTGAGCTCGAGCTCAGCCGGCGAACTTGAGCCTTAGATTTTGGATCTAAGGTCGAGCGAGCCCTAGATTTGTGATCTAAAGCTGAGCTCGACCTCAAATCTGGGTTTGGTTCAAGGTTGACCAAGGTAAGTTTAGGCAATGGCATGGTTCATAGATGTGTGTAGGACCTCAATCTCCTGGTCGACGCGGGTGCAAATGCAGAGGATGCGGGAGGAGTTGAACAAGAGGCGGCAGCGCTGGAGGTTGGAGAAGAAGCAGGCGAAGATGGAGGGAGGGATAGATGGAGGCAACGTGCCGGAAGCAACGGTGGTGTGTCTGAGGTCGGAGAAGTGAAAAGGGGTCGGGCGGAGCAAAGAGAGAAAAAGAGGAAGACATGGGGGGAGAGAAAAGAGAGGGCAAGGGAGGGAGAAGAGAAGTGGAGATAGAAACTTACTTGTGCTTTCGTGTACGACACGTGTCGCAAAATAAATGGACTCGTTTTTGGTTGAGCCAATATTTACTACTACATGTCATGCCTAACTACCGAAAACAAAAGACAATCCCGCGCTCACAATTTAACATCGTGTGCTCGTCTGATCTCGTCCGCAGGATTGGATCTCTCCTTGACATGTCAACCCTCGTCGCCCCAAATCCGACGGCCAGAAGATTTCCTTCTGGAAAAGCCCGAACGAGAACGGAGCATGAGACAGCGGATGCGGTCGATGAATCTTCAAAGCCTCTCGCAAGTTGGCTCACACACATTTTCTGATAATATATGTGTCTCTCTCTCGGAATGGATCTTCTTCTTGCACCTCTCACTCTTTATATAAAGCTCCTCCAGAAGCACCTCCTCAAAATATTTATCTCTCTCTCTTCCCCCTTCTTCGTGTCCTCCAAGTTTTCTCATAAGCACACGCATAGAGAAGAAAAGAAGGGTGCTCCTGCTTCACCATGTGCATATAGATTCTTTCTTTGGTAGTTCAGTTTTGAGGAGTGTTCGAGTTGGGTTTTGAGTGTGATCCGGAGAGACAAAAGGCGGGTTTTGCAATGGTGGTGGCATTGGCCGGGGGTGACCTCATGCGGCAGATGTGCAGCCACAGGAGTTGGCAGTCGGCCAGCATGAGGGAGATGTGGAACGCACCGGATGTGTTCCAGTGGAGCATTCGACAGGTGGCAGACAAGAAGGAGGAGCTCTGGTGGGCTGCCATCAAGCGGCTGCCAACCTACGACCGGCTGCGAAAGGGGATACTGACCTAGGTGCAGAGCAACGGGAGGGTGGTGCACGACGAGGTGGACGTGACGAAGCTTGGGACGCAAGACAAGAAGGTCCTGATGGAGAACATACTCAAAGCGGTGGAGGAGGACAACGAGAAGTTCCTAAGGAGGCTGTGAGATAGGATTGACCGGGTCGGTATTGAGATCCTAAAGATCGAAGTGAGGCTCTAGAACCTGTACATTGAAGGTGACGCTTACGTGGGGACAAGGGCACTCCCAATTAACGCTACCTTGGATGCTATTGAGGTTGGTTTTCATGAGAATTTTTTTTACTTTCTGTGATGTTTCTTTTCATGTTCAGTTGATCTTGAGTGTTGTTTAGTGAAGTATCAGTGGCAAACTCAAAAGGGTTGTAGCTAGTCAGGTAAATTTATTTGGTTCGTCTGGCTTTTAATTGTCTTAGAGACTTTAGGAGGAACAAGCTCTTGCGAGTTTCTTATACTATGCAGGAAATGAACATGCACGTTCACAACCATTAAAAATATAATCAATTAATAAAGCAATCAAGTTGCAAGAAAAGAAATTAAACACACCAAAGCATTCAATTATTTTGGAGGTTTTCTTTTATCTTGAAATTAAAACTAACCTATATCACATGCAATTCTAATTAAACATATTGACTGGATTAACTCAATTGGCAAAATGAGAAAATGTTTAGGATTAGTTGGCAAAATTGAAATGTTTATGATTGAATTGGTAAAAATGCAATAAGTTTAAGACTTTTTAGATAATTTTTCCTTTGAGAAAGGGTACTTAAATTCAATTTTGGTTCGGCACTGCCATTGCACAAAAATGAAAAGGTGAACTTTAGCTATTTTTAACCATACATTTCATGTCTCAGTTAAATAAATAACTCAATATATGTCAAGACTATACCAGTGAGCCTATTTACAAACCTTTGTACATAATCAACTACATCATATACAAAGACTAAATCAAGCAATGGTCCCAGTCCAAAATATGTGTCTCCCCGTTAAAATGATGGTGAGGATGTTCATTTGAATGTCTCTGTAAATTTGAAAACCTTATCGAGTTCGTGGTAGATAAAGATTAGAAAGGATGAAACTTGTCTCCTTGATAAGGAGATTCAATACTTTTATAGTATGTAGCTAGTTAGCTCACATCTATGTATTCGACAGCTCCTTTGTTTTTTGTTTTTGGTTTTGACCATGGAAATCAATGAGTTTGGAAAGATCAAGAACCAGATTAGATTCGTGAAACCTCATCTGAAAAGCATCGATTCTTCCTTTTATTTATGCCTCCAACTGCATGAATTATGCCATCAATTAGTAATTCCAAATCTTGGTCCACCATGTCAAGTCACAGTTTTGCCAAGATTAAGGGCGCGTTTGGCAACGATTTTGTTCCCAGGAGCTGATTCTAACTAGAAATGATTATTTTTTATTCTATTCCTGGGAACTGATTCTGAGTAAAAAAATGCGTTTGATAACTGTCCAATTTTTTTTTTATTCTGGAATAGAATTGCGTTTGATACCGGCTAATTGATTTTGTTCCAAATTAATTTCTTTTAATTTTTAAATACTTTTTTTTAAAACTTTTTTCCTCTCTTTTTTTTCCCTTTTCTCTTATTCTTCTTCTTCTTCATTTGGCCGATCCTCGGCCCGGTGACTGGCTAGACGAGGGCCGGCGACGCTCATCGGAGCATCGCTAGCCCTTGTTGAGGTCGGACCTCGTCAGCAGCTGGGCGAGGCTCAGCCTCGCCAAATCTGGGGAGATCGAGCCTCGCCGATGGCCAGGCGGGGCTAGGCGAGGCTCGCCCAGCTACTGGCGAGGCTCGCCCAATCCTCGCTGATGGCCAGGCCGGCCTTGCCGAGGCTGGGTGAGGCTAGCCTGGCCACTGGTGAGGCTCATCGGTGGCTGGGCTTGCCTCTGGTGAGCTTGCCGGACCGGCGACCAGTGACCGGTGGTGGGCGGCGGCGAACGACGGCGGGCAGTGGTGGACGATAATCGCAGGATGTCGGAAGGAAAGAAGGAGACTTTTATTGTTTTGATTTTTTTTATTCTCGGACGGAGAATAATTTTTTTTTATTTTCAATTCTCTTCCCAATATGTTCCCGGGAACACAAATTTTACCAAACGCGATTCTCGTCCCAAACTTATTCTGGGAACAAAAAATCAAAATCAGGTATTGTTTGGCACGTTACCAAATAGGCCCTAAAAGTTGTTTTGTTTTCCAAAAAGTTGTTCCAGTTTCTTCATCACCGCGCTCGTCTCTTCCTCTTGCCTCTCCCTTATCCTCGCACTCAGTTCCTTGGCCCTTTTCCGGACTTGCTCCCCTTCTTCTTGAATCACCACTTGCTTGGTCACTTTTGCCACCTCCTCCCTCTTGAACCTGCTGTCTTCTCTCCGGACCTCCATGCCAACCCCAAGATCTGCCACCAATTTGGCGTTTAAGGGCTGATCGAGGTGCATCGGCATGGCTATGATGGGTATGCCAAAGACTATTGCCTCCAATGTTGAGCCCCAACCGCAGTGACTTACAAACCCACCTGTTGTATCATTAAGTATGGTGTCAAAATATTGAATAAATGTCACAAAAAAAAAAGGAAAATAAATGTGGATGACAGCACAAACAATATCGAATCATTATACAAAATGCGTGACACTGACACCTCTTATTTGGACGTTTGAGTAAGACCTCCTTTTTCTAAGTACCGACTTGCAATTTAACAAGTAGGTTTTGTAAAACTCTAGCATTAGCTTTGTTGGCACGAACACACCTGTGCTCGGGTGCATGAGGATCTTGGCCTGAGGAGCCCATCCTTGGACCACCATGCCTCTATCCTTGGTCCTCTCCGGGAACCCTTTAGGCAAAGCTTCAACACTCACCCTCTCCCCGTCTCCTCCTGATAACCTCACCACCCATACGAACCCCACTTCTTCGCTCGCCAGCTCCAGCCCATGTGCCACCTCCTCCATCTCCTCCTTCGATAGGAAGCACTCGCTCCCGAACGACACGAACACCACCGAGCCACTCTCTCTCCTCCAGCCACCTCATTATCTCCCTTTCATCATCTTTAGCATCGCCTCCTACCAGTTCTTGAATCAGAGGCCTGACAGCGATGACCTCCTTGCCGACAAGCTCGGCGAGGTAGTCCACGTACTTACCCTCGATCTCTCTGCATGTCTTGATTAGGATCGCGCCCTCGGACCTCCTGATACTCTCTAAGAGCCGGTCCATGTCCTTCGTGCCATTGGCCTTGTTGTGCATGAACTGCATGATCTTATCGCTCTCGCTCCTCTCGACCCTCAGCGGTGAGAAGGGGTACTCTCCGTCTGGGTCCATGCTGTGGAGGGTTAGGAATGACACCGCCGCTGCATTGCAGGGCAAGAAGAGGGACGCCACCCCGGGGAGCCCCTGTTCGCGAGATGCTTTCAGGGCCCAGGGCTGGAGGAAGTCGTAGATGACCGAGTCGGGTTTGAGAGCATCAATGAGGTTGAAGAAGGCCGGGCCAGCAGTGTCAGAGGCAGATTTGAGGGAGGGCATGAGGTGGGGAGGGAGGTGGCGGGTGGTGTGGAAGCAGGGAGGGAGGGCATCAAGGGAAGGGGGCGGCGGCGGGAGGTGGAGCTTAACAAGCCGGATCGAAGGGGAGAGATGGGGAGGGAGGAGAGGTTGACGGGGGTGGAGCAGAAGAAGATGAGGAAGGGGTTTTGGCAAGAAGAAGATGAAGAGAGCAGCTTCTTGGTGAGCTCCAGGAAGGGAGAGATGTGGCCGAGGGCTAACCAGGGCAACATGAGTATACTTCGCCGTCGTGGACCGGTGATCGGAGAGTTAGGCGTGTCCATGAGTGAGCAGCTAGCGAGGAATGATGAAGATCTCCAGGCATATAGTGGATATGCTAGATCAAACATATAGAAATTCCTTAAAAAAGAATAAGTTCCCTCATTTTTAAATGGCGTAATTGTGGTCCCAACGCACATATGGCTACAGGAACAATCGCTGATTCTTAAGCTACTTAGGCAGTGTTTAATGGAAAATTAATGGTTTAAAAATCATTTTTAAAAAAATAATAGCATTTACCACTTGAATAAATTAGTCAATGAAGAATGTTTTCATTGTCGATAATAATTAATATTTAAATATTTTTGGAGATAATATTTTTTTTTTTTTGTTCATTCATTATAATCCATAACACATATTTCTTGCATACTAGGTCAACAATCGAGAAACCATTGCTTCACAAACTCTAGTCAAATCAGTTTTGTCACAACCTAAATTTGCCTTATAATGTAAACATTGAATTTTGTCACTTTCACGTATTTAGCCTCAACTCGTGTACATAATAACTCTCAAATTAGAAAATATATCTTTACTTTCACTACACACTTTGATTTTATCCTTAAAGAGACTTTCTAGGGTGCTAAATATCCTCGACCACTTAAATAAAAGGACTTGAATAACTCGAAGCATTAATCACCTTTTAAGCATACAAGATAACTAAGACCAAACAACTCAATCAAATACACTTTGGCACCAAAAGAACCTTGAGACACATTTCTAATGTTTCAAGTAAGGACTTATTAACTCATATTATTCTTTGAGATGAAAAATCGTCTCTGAGTTAGAACTCATTATCACCTGGACTTGAAATTAGACTTACACCTTAAAACCAAACAAAAGGAATGAACACGTTACAAACTAATGTACAATCTCACAACATCCTGTAAGATCTATACCCAAAAGGTCATAACATAAGCTAATATTGCACTCCAAATCTACAAGAATAGAGGCTTCACACGGTTGTCCTTCCACCTAAAGGACACGGTCTTAAATACAAACATGATATCAAAATATATATGATAAAACAGGGAGTTGGTTACACAATTAAAGTTCTAAAATCCATGTAAGAAAATTCTTAACTCCAAACCCACCTGAACCCAACAAATATTATTAGACATATATATATATATATATATATATATATATATATATATCTCTATATATATATATATATAACTATCTCATACCATGCCCAAAATCCAATTATGAACAGTCTCCATCAAAAATGCTATTGCTCTATCTCCATTAATTGAAGAATTTTGAAAAACATTTGGAATGAATATTATGAGCAGCCATAACCCAATGAGTGTTACATTTATTCTAAGCAGATCAAACCTTCATTATATATTTTTTATAAAACAATATCATAACTCATCAACAAATCCAGTATACAATATATGTAAGATATAAAAAGTGCGTCATATCTTTTCAACAAATTTTTTTGCATATTAGATCAAATAACAATATCCAACCAATAATAACAAATCGATAATCTAGTTTATATTATTGATCAGTCTCTATCAAATTGAACGGCAATGGTCCGTTTTATCTATTGATCTAATGCTGAATGTTTAGCTATGATCAAGTTTAATGCTCATGATAAAGGTGACTGAGTTTACCTCATTGGCTTTTTTCTCCACCTATATCAGTCGGTGGTTTGGCAAAAAAGTTCATCCTCAGTGGTTCTAACCATAACAATATGAATATAATTCACTAACAAAATTCTCCAATAATTCACAATTAGTTTCAAAACTTAGATTCAATAACCAAATCATATTTCTTTTCATGATTCAATTCATCAAACATAGAAGTATCCATACACCATAATCAAAGTCAAGAACTATTCCTAATTTTTCATAACAAGGATTTTTCATTTACTATTAGCTGGAAATTTGGACCATGAGTCCAATTATTTTTTAAAAAAATTAAGATGAAAAATTCGGAATTTTTGTGGCATCCCAAAATTTCACAGCCATTTCTAAAGGTATTACAACCTATGGAAAAGTGAATGGTTGTGTCGTTGAAGTATGTTGTGGCCTCTAGACCAAAGAATTGTAATAGATGAAGGCCGAACACTTTAATGGAAATGTATCTTATGTTCTTGGGTTATCAAAGTTGGTGCTATAGGATAATTTGATAATGAGAATTTTGTTCTTGGCTATGCACCTTATGGATTTGATTGATTTATTTATTTATTATGGAATTGCAAGTTTTTGGCCATATTATTTTTGTAATTAGGTATTTATTTAAGTGGAAAATAATAGTGAATTATTAAAGGAGGGAGTGGGCTCATTTTTGGGCCAAACCAGCCCACAATCCCCCACCCTTCGACCGGTGAAGGCCCGGTCCAAGAGGCCTAATGGGCCGTCGACCAAGGCTGGCCCAAGCCAAGCCGAATGAAGCCACCCTCTTGCATGAAGAATGGCAAGTGGCGTGAGGGGTCTTCCAAGTGTCACATTGCATGCAAAGCTAATGATGGTTAATCATTGAGGGGAATAAATTAGTGAGGGGAAGGGGCGGATTAGGCGAGGAGCAACCGAGAGAGGGGGAGGCGTGTCGCACAAGAGAGGAAGAGAGAAAGAGAGGTAGCCGAAGGAAGAGGAGGACCGAGCCCCCCGTGCATCCGTCTAGCTGCCGCCGTCGAGCTGCCTTGCCCTTCGTTTTGCTTGCTGCGATTTGCTTGGACTAGAGGCAAGTAGAGTCCATCAATCTACCCTTTGCTTGCTGTGATGTGTGTGTAGAAAATGGTAAACTTTGGATGTAGTAGAGGTGAGGAAATTTCGGAGCTTTGGGGAGAAGTGTCGTGGTTTAGCATTCTGTTTTTCTAGAAAGGTAGTCTGTCTCCTTGCTGTTTCGTGAACTTTAGGTGGGTGTTTAGTTGGAATTTCACTTCGAATTCTTGATGAAAGTTGTAGAGAACCTCTTGAAGTATAACATATCAAACATTGAGAGGAAATGAACAAGTATAGGTCAGTGAAACCTTTTTTTCTTTGAAGAAGTTAGATCTGGAAATCGCAATACTAACCTAGTGTGATTCTGTAAATTTTATAAAATTATCCGATTGGAATTTGGTCTTGTGTTCTTAATGAAAGTTGAAGATGACATGTTAAGGAGTAATATAATAAAATTTTAGAGGGAATGGATGAGTCTAGGTGGGTGAAACGATTTTATCTGAAACGGTTAGATCTGGAATTTGATGTCAAGGGTTATGGACGGTTATGGTTATTATAGTTTTTAATCTATTACAAATATGATTTTAAGTTCTTCATGAAATATTTACTTCTGGATTTTTTCTATAACATATAAAAATTTCAAAATTTTTGGAGTTGATTTAGGATTTTTACTGAATTGGTGAATGAAACTGTGTGTGGCAATATTCCGAAATTATAAAGATTGTAATGCATGGACTGTACCGAAATGTATGATGTTTTTTTGAGGTGGTGTCCTTCATGAAACGTTTTTCTCTAGATCTTGTATATAACATGTCGAATTTGTAGAATTTATTAAGGATGTTTATTAATTTTTCAAGAATTATGACCAAAGGAATGCAATCTGTTTTTATCTGAAATTTTGTTGTATTTTCAAAAATAAATGAAATTGCTCCAGGTGATATAATGTCTTGAGTGGTTGATTATGATGCATATGTGGTGACATATGGCATGTTATATGATATCAAAAGTTGGTTGTGACATTTGATATTGTTGCATCAAATGCCATGTTGATATTGAGATACATGTGTGAATATAAATTATGATAATAGTGATACCGTCGGAGGTGCGAGCCGACGATGCCCTAGGAGTGTTGGGATGCCCGGAGTGTGGGTGTCGGATGCCCGGAGTGTGGGTGTCGGATGCCCAGATGTGTGTGTGCCGAATGCCCCGGGAGTGTTGGGATGCCCAGATGTGTGTGTCGGAAGCCCTGGAGGTGTGTGCCAGGGGGATACCTCGTGATACCAGTTGGGGTACAAGATGCCCGAAGGTGTGTGCCGGAGGCTCCTCGTGATGCTAGGTTGGGTGTGAGCGATAAATGAGGGATGCAAACACTGATCCTCGGGAAGAAAGATGAAAATGAGATCCTCTTATGAAAGTGAAAATTTAAAATTGAATCAAGTGCCGGGAAGAAAGATGAAAATGAGATCCCCTTATGAAAGTGAAAATTTAAAATTGAATCAAGTGCATGGTGGAATATGCATGGCTGCTTGATGACATATGTACAAGTGCATGATGGTATATGCACATTGCATGGTGGAATATGCATGGCTGCTTGATGACATATGTACAAGTGCATGGTGGCTTATGCATGTTGTATGGTGGAATATGTATGGCTGTGAGGTGAGGTATGCTCGAATGCATGAATGATATGTGTTTTATTCATGATACATTGATTGCTCTGTTTGACGCATTATGTAGTTTGGTGGATCTTTACTGCTAAGTGATTGTACTCACCCCTTTGGGGATTAACATTTCATATTAGAAAGATACCTTTGTCACCAGTTGTGCGCGGTACCTTCTATGGCATACCTACTGACGTTAATGTGGAGTGCACGGAGCATTCCTGTATTAGTGTACCTGGTCTGGTGTTTGTCCGAGTCCATGTCTTGATGATGTACGACGTGGGTTTTGCTGATGGCCTTGTTATCTAAGAGTTTTTGTCTATTCACGTCCGACGCAATGGGGTGATGCTAAGGATGCTGCCGCCGCTGCTGCTCGATGCACTGGGTTGGGTGTGATGGCACGTATGATTGGTGGGAGCTGACACTTTTTGGAATAGCCAACGCTTGTTGATGGAGGGGATTACATGTCTGATGTAGGGTCAAGTTCTCTTTTGAGTTATAGCCAAGTATAGTTAAAAATCTTGATATTTTACTGTACCGACTTGAGATATCTATCAGGAAAATGTAAATAAAAGTGATTCGGCTTTATCTTTTCATTTGGTGTGTAGTTGATATGCATTGCATTATTGTTATTAGAGTAAGGGATGCTGAGACTCGTTTATACTTTCATTGATGAGCTGCGCTGGGACCTTTACCAAAAAAAAAAAGGGAGGGTGGGGGGAGAAGAATTCTATTGATCAACTCCTATGAACTATAGTTCCACTTTAATTAATAAGTTATTAGACTAGTATGTAGTATGATAAGTGATAAGTACCTGTGGCTAGGGGTGTCAATGGGTCGGGTCGGGTCAGGTCGGGTCTTGTTGTTACTCGACCCGACCCGAAACACATCAAATGGTCTGATGTGTTTCGGGTCGGTTCGGGTCGAGTCGGGTCGGGTTGCTGGGTATTTTTATTATTTTTTTTTCGGGTGGTTGTAACAGTCCCAATCTTATCCGAACAGGTAATTATAAGAACACAAAATACCTATTAATAATTCCTGTGGATGCTATTTTTTCAGGAACATGCCATATGATGCAGAACCTGCTAACCAAGTTAATTGTATCTTCTTGAGGCTACTAGATATTCATGAATTGGAAAGAACTGGTGAGTATGACATGTCCTTAAACTGTAGTCCAACAAAAAGCTTCTTGGTGACGATGAACAGAAGAAACATCACAGAGAAAACAAAGACTCCATAAAAGACAAAGTAGATGGCTCATAAATTGCTTTGGAATGCATAGCGTGGTTGGTGCAGCACCAATACTCACAGCGCAGCCAGTTGCAAGAGCCCGGCAAACAGCGACCGGTGTGCTAAAAACGAGAAGAGCCATGACAGAAGAATCGCTGGAAGATGCAAAGTCGCCATGATTGCCACAATTAGAGACTTCTTCTTTGAGAAGTAGAGAGCATGTTGAGAGCCCATCTTCTTCTTTGCTCTCTCTCTCTCTCTCTCCATGTCTCTTTATTTCTGATGAGCAAGAATTGCAAGGAATGGACAAGAAGTCCAAAAGGCATTTGAGGCAGCCCTGAGAAGTACTAGGTTCTGATGAAATAGTATGTTGACTGTTGATAAGATATAGCACCTGCGTAGCAAACACCAGCAGCTCACCAATAGCAAAAAAAGCCAGAAAAATGTACATGCTCTTGAAACAAAAGGCAGAAAAGCAAAATATTGCCCCAAGGAATGATGATACTGGAGCTGTAGGAAACATTCGAAAAGAAGTTTAAACACAGATAATAGGTTGCAAGTTACGCTAATAGGAAAAAGGGCGCCACATTTTAACTTCAACTTTCCTCAGTTACTAGTCCACAACTGTTGCAGCATGATATGCTGAAAAACAGTGCACATTCATTCTATTCTTTCACAAATGGCACATTACTACATCGGAGACAATTTCAACTTTTGTCCATCGATCTGTCTAATTTACAAGCTCCTCCTGAATATAAATTACATTCCCTCAACAATAGCACCATTTCTAAATATCAATATCAATTGAAGTAAAGGAGCCATAGGAGTAATTCTGAATTTTTCCACGCTAAAAGCTCACGTGTCCATCAGATTATCATCACTTCATTCAAGCTTAGTTTGAAAGTGATGGAGCAGTCAACATTCCATGCCATAAAGGATTGCTGCCCTCATCTCTGTCCTATAAAATTCAATATTAAACAGTCCTATAAAATTCAATATAAAACAGATTCTTGAAGTATCAACACCAACAGCTCTCCCAAGATTTCCACGGAAGAGAGAGACCAAGGGCGCGTTTATTTGTGTTTGTTTAAAAATTGTTCCGGAACCGCACAAAAAAACGCGTTTGAGTAAATTCAAAGTGTCCTGAACCTTGTTTGCAACTTGTGCACCAAAATATCTACATCACAGAGATTTTTGGGCATTTAAATATTAATTTTCGGAATTAAATTAAATAATTATTTATTTTCTGAAAATTCAAGGGAGATGGCCCGTGACCGGAAAATTATGCTGATGACCGTGGTGAAGTTCATCCACCACCCAATATAGCAAGTCTTCCCAACATCTCTAAGACCACATGCTAAGAACAACATGGAAACACGGCTAGACCGCATAAACTCTCGAATGCCTACATCACTACCTCAGCTCAGCTTAGAGTCCCAAGATTTCCACAGGAAGAGAGAGACCAAATCGCTCCCAAGGAAAACAATTCGAGTGAATAGAGTTTAGAATAAAAAGTTTGTGAAGTGTTCTGGTTTGTGGTTTGTATAAAAGTTTGGTTATAAATTTCCCGCGCAGCTTATAAAAATAGACCAAGTGAAAAAGAAGCAAGCTCGAACGAAGAGAGCGACCTCAAACAGAGCCCTAAAAGAGCACCCCCCTCCTCTTTCACCACCACCATAGCCAATCGAATTCGGAAAAAAAATCAACAGGAAAATTCAACAAAGAAGAAGGACGCCGAAGCTCCTCGCGGATCAAGAAATCAATGGAAGCACAGACCTGAGGGGTTTTCAGCGACAGACGGCAACAATCGACTAATTCGGCGGCGACTAGGGTTCCGGCGTTGAGACGAGGGGTGGCAACGGCAACGGCGAGGCGGAGGCGCATCGATCGGAGGAGAGGCAGTCGTGAGCGAAGGCACAGTCGTCGGAGAAGAAGGCGGAGCCGAGAGGGAAATGTCTGTGTTTGACGGTAAAGAAAGATGAGAACGTGTTTACTGTTTGTGTTTGTTCGCTTGTTCGGAAGTAGGAGTTAACGTGTTTCGGGTCAAACAATGTTCCAACCCTGACTCGATCCGAAACACATTTCTTTACTTATTTTATATGTGTTACCCGAACAGTATTAAGACCCGAAACACGTATCATGCTTGTTTCGTGTTCGGGTCATGTTTGGGTTGGGTCGGGTTTTTTTGACACCCCTACCTATGGCGATCCTAGCGGATCTGGAGCGTGCCGTTGGGGTGCCACAATTTTTACAATAACGGATTAGGGGATATTAAACGTGCATCATTTGGCTCGGTTTCATCGATCTCATGCCTCCCTTAAAGAAGATTACCAAAAAACCATTCCATGCTCACAATTGTATATTATGCGCTTGCTCAATATCGTCCGCAGGATCGATCCTCTCCTTGACATGTCAACCATCGTCCCCGAAATCCAAAGGCCAGAAGATTTCCTTCTGGAACAACGCGAATGAAGCGCGAGACACCGGATTCGGGGCGTTGAATCTTCGACGACTTTTTTTTTTTTTGGTCAGAAAATCTTCGACGACTTTCGCAAGTTAGCTTTTCTCATTCTGACCGACGACCAAAACACACACACACATTCATGTTCTTGCTCGGGATTGATCTTCTTCCTCTTCTTCAAGTTCTTGTCCGAACTCTGGTCCAAGAACTACTAAAGAGTATTCGATTCAGTTTTACGTGGGATCCGGAGAGACAGAGGTGGGGTTGGAATATGGCGGTGGCATTGACCGGGGACGACTTCATGCGGCAGATGAGCAGCCGCCGCAGTTGGTGGTCGCTGTCGAGCATGAGGGAGATGTGGAAGGTGTAGGACGTATTCCGGTGGAGCGTCCGGCAGGTGGCGGACGAGGAGGAGGAGCTCCAGTGGGTCGCCATCGAGCAGTTGCCGACCTACGACTGGATGCAGAAGGGGATACTGACCCAGGTGCTTAGGTGACTAGATCAGGTAGGGGGGTTTGGTTACGTCTGGCTTCTAATTACTTAAGAGACTTTAGGAGGAACAAGTTCTTGCGAGTTTCTTATATGTGGCTGCGGCGGTCCGACTATGACTATATTGAGTAGGCAGATTCGGCGGCATGAGACGACGGAAGAGATGACATTTGATTGAAAATGTGCAGGAAAAAAGAGGACCCTCTTGGTGAAATGGTGTGCCTTTTTGGCTTAAGTAGAAAAAGGAAACATGCATCTCGGCGTCGTAGTTGAATACAATGTTTTATGAAAAATACAATGTTTCTAAAAATTATTTTCAGAAAAGACATATTTCAGGAAAATATCATTATTTTCTAGTGTTCGTCTAAAGCTTAAAAATGAAGTGAAAAGTATTTTTCGCTATTTAGTAAGGAAAATCCTTTTTTCTATGTATTTTTTTTCAATAATAATATTATTTTATTTTATTTTTTAAAAACCAAAATTTTAATTTTTTTAAAAAAATCGATTTTTATTTTTTTAAAATTTAAAATTAAATTTTCTTTTATTTCTTTTTATCTTCTTCTTCTTTGGTCGGTCGCCGACCATGGCGACGCCCGATAATCAACCAAAGGCCAGCTTTTGCTAGCTTGCCGATATGGCGAGCGGCGAGCTCGAGCTCATTGGCCTTTGGCCACACTAGATCGACAAGCTAGAGGCTCATGCTCATTGGTGGCTCGCCAATCTTGCTAGTGGCGAGCGGCATGCCTCAAACTCGCTACTCACTAGAGATCGGCTTTTTCTCGTGCCTCACACTTGTTGTTGAATTGTTGATTTGGCGAGTAGTGAGCTCGCCACTTGCTAGAGATTGGTTAGCTAGGCAAGGCTGAAGGCTCGCAGTAGTGAGCCTCGAGCTCGCCCGAGCTTGGCGAGCTCCAAGCTTGCCTATGGCTAGTCATCGGCCGCAGACGACTAGCCAAAGAAGAAGGTGCAAAAATATAAAAGGAAATAGAAAAGAAAAATAAGATTAATTTAAAATTCAAATTATTGAAAAAGACAACAAGAAAGAAGGGGGCTAGTAAGCTATGAGACAAGAGAGAGTTAGTAAGGAAAATGTTTTCTCCAATTTGAAAGTGGAAAACATTTTCCCCTCTTTAAGAAGATTTTTTTTTTTTTTGGATTAGTTCATTTTTGGTGAAATGAACACCGGAAAATCTAGAAAATATATTTTCAAAAGTTATTTTCTGTAAAACGAATGACCCTAAAGTTGATGTTATGTGAAGCTTAAACAAGCCCAACATGGAAGCTTTTGCCGCTCCAAGAGAAACGACTGTCGTTTCCATGCAAACCCCACCTTCCGATGGAAACAATGTATTTTCTTTCTATCTCTCTTCCGAGAACAATGACCTCATTTCACTCGCACTCTCTTCCTCTTGTTTTTCTCCGAATTTAGCATCTCAATTATTGATTTCAGCTTATTGGCAGAACATGTCAGAAATTCCAGTGAGGCAGATTGCCGATATGAATTAAGTGATCGATTTTTCATATTTGCAGCAAGTGAGAGAAAGAAATGATATGGCAGCACCAAAATTATACCACTCGTATTGTTCTATCCCGGGAAAGTCCTAAGCATTTCTGATCTTTTCTCTCTTTATTTATAAATACAGGCCTTTTAACGAAATTGAACCTCTTTTTTTTTTTTCCTGTCCTGTCGTGTTAGTTTGAGTTTGAGATAAAAAAAAACTTGAGTTTGATTTTTGGTTTGCTAGACTCCTAAACTGCACAAAAAATAAATGGCGAACCTTTAGCTATTTTTAACCATACGGTAAGTATTGCAGTAAAGTATACTAGTGAGCCTATTTACAGACCTTGGTGCAGAACGAACTACATCACATACAAAATGGAACTGAATCAAACAATGGTCGAGGTCCACGATATTTGTGTCTCCCCCACAAAACATTTGTGCGGATGTCCATTTGAATGTCTCTACAAGGTTGAAAACATTATCGAGTTCATAGCAGATAAAGACTAGAAAGGAAGAAACTCGTCCCCTTGATAAAGAGAGTCAGTGCTTATATATAGTATGTGGCTAATTAGGTTACATCTATGTATTCAACTAGTCCTGAATCTCTCTCGACAGCCTTCTTGTTTTTATGTCTTTTTTGCTTTGACCAGGGAAATTGAAGAGTTTGGAAAAGATCAAGAACCAGATCAGATTCGTGAAACATCATCCGAAACGCATCGATTCCTCCTCTTATTTATGCCGCCAACTCTATAAATTCTGCCAGCAACCAGCAAATCCGAATCTTGGTCCACCAATCATGTCAAGTCACAGTCTCGCCAAGATCAAAAGTTGTTCTTCTCCAAAAAGTCGTTCCAGCTTCTTCATCACTACGCTCGTCTCCTCCTCTCGCCTCTCCCTGATCCTCGCACTCAGTTCCTTGGCCCTTCTCCGGACTTGCTCGCCTTCTTCTTGAACCACCACTTGCTTGATCGCTTTCGCCACTTCCTCCCCTCGGAACCTGCCGTCTTCTCTCTGGACCTCCACGCCAATCCCAAGATCTGCCACCAGTTTGCTGTTCAAGGGCTGATCAAGGTGCATTGGCATGGCTATGATGGGTACGCCGAAGACAATTGCCTCCAATGCTGAGCTCCAACCGCAGTGGCTCACAAACCCACCTGTTATATTACCGGTTATGGTTTCACAACATTGAATAAAATCTCGTTTGAGGCTAACAGTTTTCATTTCACAAATCATGGAAAATCCTTTTCCCTCCACTTGGCCCCATTCTAGGTATTTTATTGATAATTTTTGTAGGAACCGGATGATCCTATTTGGTCAAATACCTATCAACAAACTCCTATGTTCCTTTTCATTAAAGTATTTCTAAACAAATTCTTGGATAACAAGCTTAAAGATTTTCTTATTGATGATATCAATATTGAGGATAATTACGATATTGATATTTTAAACTTCAATATTAGCTTTGTTAGCATGAAATACCTATGCTCGGGTGCATGAGGATCTTGGCCTGAGGAGCCCATCCTTGGACCACCATGCCTCTGTCCTCCGTCCTCTCCAAGAACCCTTAAGGCAAAGCTTCAACGAGTCTTGCCCTCTCCCCGTCTCCTCCAAGAAACCTCACCACCCACACGAACCCCACTTCTTCGCTCGCAAGCTCCAGTCCGCGCGCCATCTCCTCCATCTCCTCCTTCGATAGGAAGCACTCGCTCCCAAACGACACGAACACCACCGAGCCCCTCTCCCTCCCCTCCAGCCACCCCATTATCTCCCCTTCGTCGTCTCTAGCCTTGCCTCCAGCTGGTTCTTGAATTGGAGGCCTGATGGTGATAACCTCCTTACTGACAAGCTTGGCGAGGATACTTTGCCGTTGTGGACCGTTGATCCACGAGTCGGGTGCGTCCATGGCCGTCGTGGTGATGTATGAGCAACGGGTGAGGAATTATGAAAATCTCCTTATTAACAGATATTTAATATGTAGTTGGGAAAAAGAGATGGAAACCTTATGACAATGAGAAATTTTAGAAATGCAAGACACAAATAAATACATTCTTCAAAAAGGAATCTATTTTTTTTTTTTGACAAAAAAAGAGGAATCTATTCCCTCGCTCATATTTTCAAATGGCATAATTGAGGCCACAGAAACAATTGCTGAAATTTCAAGCTAGTTAGGCCATATTGATTTTAACTTTACATTGTAGAAATTTAAAAAAAGAAAAAAAAAATATCCATTTTGATTTTGAATATAAATAATAATAAAATTCAGAAGAAAGAGTGATTGAAGGGCTTTGTCTGTGTAGGCCCAAAAGGCATATGAGCTCCTGGCCCAGTCCATACTTGCCCCGACCCGGGTTCGACGGACCCGATTTCCTCCTTTTAGCAGGACCGCAGAGGAGCCGAACGCACCCGGAAGATGGACGGCGGCGCTGCACCGGAGCGAACCTCGAACCCCGGCGACGGGAGCCCCGCCCCCGGCGGGCGGAAGCCGAAGGTGGTGGTCGTAATGGGCCCCACCGGCTCCGGCAAGTCGCGCCTGGCCATCGACCTGGCCTCCCACTTCCCCGTCGAGGTCATCAACGCCGACTCCATGCAGGTCTACCGCGGCCTCGACGTGCTCACCAACAAGGTCCCCCTCGATCAACAGCAAGGTATTCCCGCGAAACCCCTCTTGATTTCCGACCTTGATTGTCGTCGTTTCGGAGCTTTTCACGAATTTTGTTGTTGTGCAGGCGTGCCGCATCATCTTTTGGGCACCGTGAGCCCGAACGTGGAGTTCACGGCCAAGGCGTTTAGGGACTCTGCTGTTCCTGTGAGTTCGCCTCCTTTGACCGACGATTACATGTGTATCTCATTTTTGTGTTTTGGTGAGATTGAGAACTTCGTTTTTTTCCCCCGAATTTCAGCTCATCGATGAGATCTTATCTCGAAATAACTTGCCGGTCATCGTTGGGGGTACAAATTACTACATCCAGGTAGAGTGTACAGACGCTTATGCTCTTAACGCGAGATCGTAAAGATGGTTTCGCATAAATTTTGTCGCTTTAAGTCCATCGCTCGTCAAGGTCAATTTTTTAACTTAGTTTCCTGACTGAATGTAAGTGCTCAGTTTCTGGACTATGAGATTATTTAGTTGCCAATGCCTGATATAGGGTAGCTATATTAATGTCTCTACATCTTCTGCATAGCTTTGGTGCTTATGATACTCCGCCTGATTCTACCATGTGAATTTAAGTGAAGTAACTGTTTCTGGAAAACAGAACTTTCGATCTTCTTTTTACTCAATTTGGGTCTATATTAATTGGTAGTTCGGGAGATGGATTTTGATGGGTATATCCCGGGAGAAATTTGTTCTCTTTAGGTGTTTGGTTAATTTTCTTTATCTCTTTGTTGCTAACTAGGCTCTTGTGACTCCGTTTCTTCTGGATGATTCGATGGATCACATGGATGACGGCCACTTAGATGAAACTCCTGGTAATTGTTACTCTCTTGCTTGTGCCCCTGCGGTTATTGTATATTAACGATTGCTTCGTTGAATCTCAGGTGATGAGCATGACGATTGCGAAGTTGACTTCAATAGAGACAGGGAGGCTCCCACCTTCGGTCGCTTGAAAGACATTGATCCAGTTGCTGCACAAAGAATTCATCCGAATAACCAGAGAAAAGTATGGATGTTAGTGTAGTTGTCATTCAACACACAATTGTAAATCAAAATATGGAATTTAAGAATTGGGTGACTATATTGATTTGTATGGCTTCAGTTTCAATTGTGAACTTATATTGATGTAATTTAGGGTACTTGAAAAAAATTCACATATTTTAGGCTGTTAAATGAAGTGAAAGATTCAATTCCTACTCAATAAAGTACAAAAACAGGGTTTGTCAATGAATTGATTTTCACCTACTTCAATTGCACATTTCCCTGTTCAGCAGGTTATATTTCCATATACATTTAGGTCTATGCACATTAGCAGACTCATGGTCATGGAATTCCATAATTTCTGCCAATTCAGGAGAGCAAATGGTTCATAGGATTTAGCAACTTATAGATACCACTGTGGAAAATCAGTTATTTTCTTCATTGTGATTGCCTGCATAGAACTTGAAGCTAAGCAATATTTTGATGACTTTCAAAAGCACCTATGCATTTCAATAGGAAATGAACTCAAAATCAGTCCCAAATGACAATACAAGCATGCCTTGCCACAGATCTTCCTAAGGCAGGGCATGATAGGGAATTTCTGATGTCAAATCAGACTTTTGGCAAGGATTTGTAGCATTTTCTGAGTCCCACCGTAGTCACAAATGATTAGTATTGCTGGATCATGTCTCTGTATTATCTGTTTATGCCTTTCCCTCTTATTTTTTATAAGGTGAAATTATTATACTCCTACTTTTTAGAATTCCTGGTTTTTCTGTAACTATAAATTGTATCACATAGGCAGAGAGATATTGTTTGACTGAAGCTCATTGTGCTGGATCCTTTGCAGGTCAATCAATATCTTAATTTGTATGCTCAATCAGGGCTCCTTCCCAGTGAACTATTTCAGAGCAGAACTACAGAGGTTGTTTGTCCACTTGCTTATTATTTATGATTAGGCGCATCTACAAATTTTGTCTTGATATGTACTTAAGTAGCTCAATCAGTTGGTCTTTAGGTTTCATTTGTGCCATTTAAACATGACATATTTGTAGTGGCATTAACTTGAAGCACCAGAGTAACAAACTTTTTTATTGGTAAGTTTTGTGAATCTGTAGTTGTTTTTCTGGGTATTTTATTTCCAACTTTTTTTATCAAAAATATTTGTCTGTATCTATGAATGATTGGTGTATCTACAGTGTTTGAAAAACTTGGTAATTGACCTCATATAGGCATGAGTGATAGGACTTATCAAAGCTGCCGTTACCTCAGTCTACTTTTATCCTGTAACTTTTTATAAAGTTTTATCGCTATCCTAGGAATGGATTTGTTTAAGTTAAGTGCAAGTAAACATTCTTGCACTTCATGCATAAATAGCTTCTGATATGAACATGGTCTCTGGATTCTGGAGGTTTTAATATTTTGAAATAATCCTTCATATTCAAATATAGGGTTCGTTTATTTTGACTTCTTGAAAGTAAAAAGTAATTATTTTGATTTTCCTGCCAAAATTTAAAGCAAAATTCAAGTTTCAAAATTTTATGAAAGTAAGGATTTGAATTTGTGTCAACATATGTATAATAGTACTCAAGATTAGAAAAATCAATATGCATGTGCCCCAGTTTTTGAAAGAGCATAGAAGATCAAAAGTGAAAGTCACTCCAGACATACTCTAGAGAAGTGGTTAATGAAATTTTATCCCCTTACATCATAGCACTGACGTAGGGAGGGATACCCTTTCCTTTCATTGTGGCAGGGCAGAACTGGGGGCGTGTTGAGAATTCAAAGTATGATTGCTGTTTTATATGTGTGGATGCATGTCTTCCTGTTCTTGATCAATATGTGGAGCAAAGAGTTGACTGCATGATGGAAGCTGGATTGCTTAATGAAGTCTGCGACATCTACTGCCCTAACTCAAATTACACTCAAGGTCTGCGCCAAGCAATTGGGGTTCGAGAATTTGAGGATATTCTGCAGGTTTACATTGGTGACGCTGGCAACTCTGAAATAAGCAGTTTTCATGATAAGAGTATGTTGAAAGAAAACATTGGGTTGATCTTGGCATCCCTGCCAACAAATAAACTAAAAGTGTCATTACAAGAAGCCGTTGACAAGTTTAAACTAAACACTCGAAGACTTGTGCGTCGACAGGTGAGTATAGTGTGGTGAAGCATGTAAGTAATATGATTCATATTCCATCAAGTTTGGTATATTTTTCTGTCAATCTATCTCTTCTACCGAGTGGTGCCAAAGCCTAAATCCTTCTTCTAGGAACACATCTCATGATATTCATTCAGTACATACTATGAAAATCTGTTACGTGTAATACCTTCAGTTTGTCTAATAGCTTGAAGCCAGATGCCTTTTGGTTTCTCAACAATGTTTATGTGATGTTCAAGTAGTGAAGGTTGTTCTCACTTCTTTTTCAGACCAGGATCCTTTTTTGTCATATCTTTCTTGAGGTGCCGATGTATATTCGGTTGCTTGAGAACCGAAGCATGCAAAGATTCAGATCTTCCAACTCCCATTTTCTAGCTTGATATCATTGTGGCTGTGCTTTCTAGTGAGACGAGTTTCTGTTGTTTCACAGAAAAGGAGGATCCCTCGACTACAGACATTGTTTGGGTGGAACATCCATTATGTGGATGCAACAGAAGCTATCTCATGTATACAAATCTCCTTTCTAAACGATTTCATTTTGCTGTCAGTTTTTCTATTCTCACGTCATTTCTTGTAATGTTATCCCATTTTAGGTCGGTCAGAAGACTCCTGGATCAAGCAAGTAGTTCAACCTTCCGTGCAGTGTATAAGATCTTTCTATGAAGAGAGAGTGAGCATCGTGCCTGATGATGAAGCCCCAAAAGGCTCTGCTACTAATCTTCTGCAAAGAGACTTGTGGACTCAATATATTTGCAAGGTAAGCAAAAGCCTCGAATGCTGTGTGGAGTATTTCTTTTTCCTGAATTTGGCCTGTCCTTCAACTCGTTCTGCAAAGTTGTTTTTCACCGTCTTTGATATGTTTGAGCCAAATTTTTACAGGCCTGTGGCGATCGTGTGCTCAGAGGAGCACATGAATGGGAACAACACAAGCAGGGCCGAGCTCATCGAAAACGAAGTGCACGGTTGAGAAAGTCTCTAAATCAAGGCTTGGTCACTGTAGCAGAACAACAACAACGGTAGCAATAATAGGAGTCCTTTTAGGGGTTGGTTTAAAAAATTTATAGCAAGGTTTCATATGGCTATTCATCATTAGTAATGAGAATGTTTATCGTCCATATCAGGTCATCGATTAAGTGAGATTTTCGACCTTAATATGTTGTAAGCTACCATGTCGAGCTTAAACTTTAGGCTCCCTTTTGTCCATTATTATTGTCTTTTACATTTACGTTTGACTGTTCTATTGATATGCACGGCGATGATCCATTCACAGAGTCTCGTGAAATAGTTAACATTAGCTCGCGTATCAATGTATTTTTCACGTTTCAGACATGATTTCACAATTTCATTTCCTCCTCCGATGAAAATCCCCATCTTATTTATTTTGATGCATCGTTTTTTTATTAGTTTTTAGAGACTAAATAGTATAAATGTTG
The DNA here is from genome assembly GCA_004368105.4 of Eucalyptus melliodora. Taxonomy (NCBI): domain Eukaryota; kingdom Viridiplantae; phylum Streptophyta; class Magnoliopsida; order Myrtales; family Myrtaceae; genus Eucalyptus; species Eucalyptus melliodora. The sequence goes on along the minus strand of CM023411.3, from coordinate 33,446,966 downwards.
ACTTGAAAATTAATTCTTAGAGAAATAGGGGTGAAACAATAAGTAATACCGACAAGGTCAGCCTTGTCGACCCTAGCATGGTTGACCCTAGCACGGTGATGGCGTCATCACGGCACGTAAGCGAGCGCTTCCCCTTAACCTTTTTTCTTAAACTTTTCAATCTAATTTTAATTAAAGTAAGGAGGGAAATAGTGTCATTTTAGTTGGTTTTGCACTAATGGCAACGTAGGAAAAGTGCAAGTAATAACAAAATCACATAAGCATTTCTACCGCTCAATTAGACAGAGCTAGTGGACTCAAATTAGATGGAGCTAATGGAGGTATGTGATTCCATAAATTGGAATGAGTGTTAGGATCTGATTGTTAAAATTGAAAGTTTCATGACTTTATTGTATTTTCACAAAATTTCAATCGCACTTCTCCCATTAACAATGACACAAACTTCTAGCATTCGTGTATGTTAATGCTAAGGGAACTAGCTAAAAAGAGCACTCCTTAAACACATTTAATAAGCATAATCTTGACTTTCAATCCACTTCTAGCGCATATTGCTTAGAAAAATCAATGAATTAGAGATTGAAAGTTTTCTTTATCGTCAAATCTCACAAAAAACAATCTCCAAACACCTTGTTTGGAGTTTTGAAACCTTTCTTGGATAGGATGTCATAGGGGGGTATAGTCGAATTTCTGAATGTCGTGGAGGCCGGGTGGTTTAAAGATCTGGAAGGGAGGGCAGCGAGCAAAGGGACTGGGGGAGGGAGGTGGAGCTCGACGAACCTGAGGGCGGGAGGAGAGGTTGATGTGGCGGTGCAGAAGAAGATGAGGAAGATGAAGAAGAGAGCAGCTTCTCGCGAGCTCGAGGAAGCGACAAACGTGACCATGGGCTGGCTAAGGCAGCATGAGGATACTTTGCCGAGGAGGAAAGGTGATCGGCGAGTTGGGGACGGCCATGGCCATTGCGGTGTCTGAGAAGAGCTTGACGGAACGGAGGCACGCGGGGTGACGACTAATGATGATTTCCTTACTAAAAGATATAAAGTTGGAAAAGAGATGATATTCTAAAGACAATAATAATCATTCCCTCTTTCAAATGGCATAACTCATGCCGCAACTAATGATACATACCGTCAAAGAAGCAGTCACAGATTCTTGATTATTCCATTATCTAATTCTTTAAACTCCAGACTTGGATTCTACTAGCTAAATCGAAAAATTTGGAGTCCATTCAATTTCTGTCGCTCTGTTAAACTTTTACTAAATATTTTCCTACGTCAAGTTTTATCAGTTGCAAGTAATTAATGGTTCATTTCGAAATGATCAACAATGGACCCCATCACAAAGCCTCTTATTATTCATGTTAATGAAATTTCTCAAAAATGCACATGGTCTATGCTAGTATATAAAAGTACGTGTGAATTTGGTGCCACGTCCTAAATATAATGGATCCTACTTCTTATCTATAAAAAATTAAAAAAAAAAAGAAAAACAATATCCATTTGGATTTGAATTTTAAAAAAAATAAAAATTCAGAAGTAAGAGTGAGTAATTCAAGAGCTCTTTGTTTTGGGGAAGCATAATTCTTTTCTCCTCTGTAATTTTGCTTGGCTTGATTCCTCGTTTTTTGTTTCTGTGATATTGTGGTAATGTATAGCTGTTTATTTCCCCGGAAATCTGCTGTTGCACCATTACATAATGAAGGAAAATAAAGTCCTACTTCATGACTTACATTTCTCCTCCTCTCTTTCTTTCTTTAAATTATCTGAAAGATTGAATCGTTATAGTCCAGGCAAACATATTCACGCAACAAGACAACACCAATGCAATTCTTACCCATGAAAACTTATCACCGCCATCTCCACCACCCAAACAAGATCAAAAGAAGGATAAAAATCTTATAATGATAGACGTATTTACTTCTTAAATACTAACAGAGAGAAAGAGCATCATAGACTATGTGACAATGTTGGCAATCACAAGACGGTACAAAAGAAACCCCGAAAAACACACAACGAACTCGGAACAAGTATCATCTGTCCATGCGAATCAACAATGAAAAAAGGTGGATCCATGTCGTGTCGTGAAAGTGAACGTTGCAAATTCTGGTGGATTCTTCTTTCCTTTCGCATTTGATTGTTCTTCTCTGAACAACCAAGCCTGTACATCCCACGCAATCTCGACCTTCAAGCCATCCGCCAAAATCTTCGTTTGCATTCCCCTGAAGTTCCAACGCAACTTCCTCACGTTCAATGCAGGCTCCTTCCCTATATGAACGGACAACGCTGGATTCTCCTCCAGACCCTCCGTCTCTACTCCACTGCATTGTATCAGAACATCGTCGAATGGCCCATTTCTGGTGAGCCGAGCCTCGATGCCATGGAGCCTTTCGTCTTTGTAGGCCAATGTACACTCTGCTCGCGAAACAAGAAAGAAATCGAGCGCTTGGAACACCGTGTTACACTGTTTCGGGACATCCCCGAGAAGAAAAGCTACTTGCGAGTCCACAAGGACCAGAAGAGAGAACCCCTCGACGGGGTCCAGTCCCGTGTCGTACATAACTTGGGAGAAATCCCAGACGACTGCTAGTTCGGCGCTCTCGTACTTTGTGAGTTCCCGGCCTCTGTTCTGCTCAGAGACACTGGGGTTTATGCAGACTTTGTACTTGAAGAGAGTACACGGGTCATCGCCGCCAATGATGTGAAGACTAACAAGAAGCTCGTGGAGACCGGTGGGTGTTGTGTACCAGGAGAGGGTGGTGGTGAGGCGGTGGTGATTGGGAAGAGCGGTTTCGTAAACCCAATTGGTTCGAGTTCGCAGTGAACTAGGAAGTGAAGTAGGAGGAGCAAGAGAAGTAATATGATGACCGTTTTTGAGTGAAGCCGGTAAAGGAGGAACAAGCGAAGCCGACGCATTCGGAAGCAAAGGAGAGATGGTGGTGCTTCTCGTAGCCGAATTGCGAGTACGCGAAGAGACGAAGGCGGCAATGGCTTTCACGTCCTTGCAGAAGCGAGAGAACTTGCGTTTCATGGTCGATGTCGAAGTTTTTCTTGGAAAAACTTTGGAAGGGAGAGAGAGATGGATAAATCGGAGCTAGGAGAAGCTATGTAATATAGAGGGGAGAGACTGCTGAAGAAGTCAAATGATTTCAAAATCTTTTCCGACAATCATATCTTAATCAACACGGATTTAACCGGGCCTCGTGAACAGCTTCGAAACAATAACTACTTATGTTGGAAGGTTAGTAACGAACTTTTGAACGTCGGATAGCAGTCTGCTCCAAGAAACTAATCATTACATGAACTCGGTGCGTCCCACGGTAGAAAACTCAGTTCAGTTCAACAACTTGACGGTTAAGTATTCCGTCGGTTGGCTTGAGTTAGTTTAAATGTGAGAATACGATTTCGATTTGAATCCAAACCAATGTTAAAACTCTCTTTATTTTGTGGAAAATAAATAATCTACAAAATATTTTTCTAAAAATGAATACTTGTATCTCTTGAAACATTTATCAATGAAATATGGTTACATAATTGACAATAATTTATGCCTTAAATATTTCTGTAGACGAAAAAAATATTTTCCATTCATTCATTTTTTAGAAAACAAGTGATCATTTTGCGAAAAAATATTTTTAAAATTATTTATTTTCCGTGAAATAAATGCACCCCAAACTTAGAGCACATCATCTCCGGATAATCTATCAAATTAGAGATCATAGCGTTGGATCAGATCAAACTTTGGGGATTAGATGATTAGCAGGATTAATCCACTTGCTTTCAACTTCTTGTCCAAGGTCTCTGCCTCTTCCAGATAAGTGGCGAACTTACTCGAGAGGTGTGGGCTCAATTTTCGGATTCTTCCCTCCACTGAATGACAAACTAATAATGGGTTGCCGATAATGTCTTTCGTTTTCATTGTCCGAAGTCACCAGACCCCAACTTGAAGCTTTCCTCTGATAGCCTCTGGAGGTGGTCATAAACAAACGATAATTGACGTAAGGGTTGTTGCATCTTCAGTAAAAACAGATTGTAGTCATTAAAATCTAAAAACCCATTCATTTGGGACGAGAGAGCGATTAATTTAGTCCGACATGGGAGCGTCTAAACATATCAATAGATCACAAGATTTGTGAAATCGTCCGCAATCTTATAGGAAATGAACTAGGAATGTCTCATCTTTTCTAGCTTTATGTATAAACACGAGCCTCCTTTCGCAAAATCGAATTTTTCGCTTTGATTTAGTTTGAGTTTGAGGAATAATACTTAAATTCTACTTTGGTTTGCCATCCTCCTAAATTGCACAAAAATGAAAAGGCGAACCTTTAGCTATTTTTTACCAGACATTTCATGTCTCAGTTAAGTAAAGAAATCAATATATGTCAAGATTATACTAGTTAGCCTACTTACAGAGTTACGTACAGAATCAACTGCATCATATACACAGTAAATTTGAATCAATCATTAGTCTTAGTCCACAATATTTGAAGAAAATTACCAAACAAGTTATAAATCTTTTGCAATTGTGCCAATGCAATCAATTCGACCAATTTCGACATGAAATCACTGACATAAATCTCGGTTGTCCTACATAGCATGGCAATGCTGATGTGGACATTCTTAAAAAATATCGAGATTTCCGTTAGATGTCATAGGAATAAAAAAGAACAGTATCATGTGATTGTAGTAGGGGAGATAAGTTTCCAATCCGGTCTAGTTTCCAAGCATTTCAGCAGAACTAATCTAGTTTAAATGAGAGAATACCTCGAATTTCTATGAGAGGTGAAGGTGACTCATAAAAGGGGGAAGACCGAAAGGTGTGAGTAGTCATGAGGATCATCGGACGAAAAGGAAAGATTGAAAGAGGAGAGGAGACGTGCGTAAGACATTTAAAAAATGAAAAAAATAAAAGCAATTTGTTCGGCCTTTTCCTTAGAATCGGGAACTAGACCAACATTCTCAGGAATTGGACACAATCAGCTGGTTTGGTCTGATTCAAGTAGTTCCTGATTCAATCGGTCCGTAGTCAAGTGTCAAACTCCTATTAGACTATGGGTATTCAATCCCAATTACAAATAAGTAAATTTTGTTTGGTACAGTCTTTCTCAAACTTCGCTAGAGAAAATTAATTTGCAAAGTTGATATTTATCTGAATCTTTTTAATTAGTTTATCCAATGAATTCGAAACTGGTCGACTTTTCGCCGTAACTATCCTTGCGTGTTCAATGATTCTTTCCTTTATTAAAACGTGGATTTTCGTCCTTCCCAATTCCCCGAAAATTGATTTCTCGGTCGCTTTTTAAGCGCCAGAATCCGACTCCCAACTTCGTCCAACGCCACTAAGTCCTTCCGTCTTGATCACCACCATGTCTCTGTTGGATTCCCAGACCCAGAAACGGAAGAGGAGCCCTGAGACTTCTGAAGTCTTCGACTCCGTGTTCGGCTTCCTCATGGACTTTGCCGACAAGCCCCTCAGCCTAAGCATAGAGCCATTGTCGATGAAGATGCGACGAACGAAGTTGGTGATGACAAGCAGGAGCCACCGGAGAACGGGGGCGATGGTAATTCAAGGGGAATTGTTCGACAAATTGCCCGTAGAAGGCAAGGACATGCTCGGCGAGATCGTGGGGAACACGTTGGACAACCTCCCTTTACAAAGAACACGCTTGGGGTATTTATACCCATTTTATCGACAAGTACATACGACGGTCACTAAAAAAATTTAAATATGCCTTGCGTGGCTCTTGTTATTTAGCATCACTTATCTACAAAAAAATTGCAATTTTTTAAATCATTGACCCCAATTCCTCACATCCTACACTCCTATCTCGGTCGACAGCGATGCTATACACTTACGTTACATTTAACTAAAATAAATTTCTATATCATAAAAAATCGCAAACTTGATATAGACGTAACAAATTCATCTTACATTAGCCTCTGTCTCACCTTGTCAAAGGGTTGACCTCGATATAGTCACAAACAAGTTAGATGAGTGGCGTTTGACATGGTTTTGACATGGTTTTGACATGGAAATTTAACATAAATGGATCTCCTAAATGATGTTGTATTAGGGAGTTGGATTTGAAGAAAATAAACTAAATTGCAAATTTGTTAACTTTACCCTAAGGGCTCTCTTACGTTTCAAATATATGTTGAAATCCCTCAATTCCCCCCAATTTTTCCTTAAGCTTTTGGCAAATTCGTCACTTATGTACTAGTTTGACAATTTTTAGTTTGGCTAAATTTGGTTGGCTTTTATTCTTTTCTTTTTTTTCCCATAGTAGCATTTTTTTTTTTTTGGTAAGAACCATAGTAGCATTTGTTGATTTTAATGAAAATCAAATTTCCAATATAAACACTTTACCAAAAAAAAAAAATCCAATATAAACACTATCTACATAGGCGACAACATTGATCATGTGAGAGGTATAATTTTCTTTTTGCTAGGTAAGCAAGTGATATATGCAGGTTTTAATTCCATTTTAAGACTAATAGAAAACCATTACATCAATCTCCAAACCTTGTAATCAGCAAGAGCTACAAGAGAGGTCAAAGCACGCTTTTTTCACTGCAAGGATTCATATTAGTTTTGACATACCACGGTGATCCAAGGAGCGTTTGGAGTCGGACATGGACATCATCTTTGAGAAATTGCCAGTGGAATCGCAATTCAGTGAAGGTAAAGAACGTTGTAATCTGATGGTCGATGCAAATGGACGGACCACGCAGGGGTAAGCATGTCAACTTTGAAAGACATTCGAATTCAACAGAGAAATTAATCGAAGAAGATCCAAATCGCCGTTCAATGTTCACATTATGTACTATATTTAATTTGTAGACTAAATTTCAATGACAAGGTTGCACAGGAGACCGCACCAGTGCTCACATTCCTCTTGGAGCGCTCTGTTACTTCTTTACTATACCGGTGCCGAGGATTAGGTGAGTTAGAGACGAAATGGAGATGCCATGCATGTCAGCAAACGAGAGCGAACTGCCCGGCCTTCGTCTGTTTTCAACTTGACTAGCGAACTACCTAGCTTGTGTTTGTTTCTCACTAAGCTAGCTCGAATGGACATGCAAGTTCGAATTTCTTTTTTTCATGAATTGATTAATTGAAAAGGCTACATATATAAATGAGCGGGCATAATGCTCAATGAAGACCCATTCCTGTGTCTTTCCCTTTGAGTCTTAATGAGTATATATATTTAGCATGTACGAAGTCTTGTGCCTCTATATTATTATAATAATGATTTACAAGTTTGAACATTACATACAAACTGGTGGTAGCTTGTTTATAAAAACAACGAAGAGGTGCATTATCTCACATTGAAAAGACATGAGTGCACATGTGGACGAAATTTGATATTAACCAACGATCATTATTTTTTTTTTATTAAAGTTCGGATTTATTTTTATATAAAAATTACCATGGCGTCTTATTGAAACACTGCGACTGTTCACGAAGGAGTTACAGTTATTTTTTTATTTTATTGATTTAATTCTGAATTTTATTTTCTTTTCAAATGATTATCTTAAAGTTCGTACCTATTCAGACATAATTTCTTAATCACTGGAAAGTTATGTTTGTTCAGATTTAATTTCTCATTTTTTGCTATATATTACTAAATGTTTTTGTTCAATGATGATCTTCCTATTCTAATTTCGTTTTCTTTCAAAAGATATACAGCCATCTTTTCCAATTATTTCTATTGAAAGACCTTGGAGAAATACGAGAATTATTATCTAGCATTCTTAATCGAGACTTTGTTATATCTTGAAGGAAAGTTGCCAGTGACCATTAGTAACATTGTGGGATAAATAATTCTTTAAAAAAAGTGATATTATGTTTCAAAATCTTACTTTATTATTCTATCAAATTCATTTGACATATTTCCTCAACAGAAATATGTGCATGGAGATGATGTTAGGGGCTTTAATCCACGATTCAGAGACATAATCAGAAGAGAGAGGAACCAACTAAACGGGCGAGCATTAGGTTGATTGGCTTGTTAGTAGTGACCTACACCAATATTGTTTGTATCCACGAGGACTGGACAAGCACCGTTCGCTAATTTATCTATGGTGTTTGCCAAACAAACACAAGCATAAATTCGAGCCAACTAAACTTATAATACATGCTTTGAAATGCGGTATGGACGGATGCCGTTGCCAACCGCCCCTAATTAAAACATGTGAATGTAGAATAAGTGTTTTATTAACAAACGCGCAAATGGCACTCAATGGAATTTTAAGATAGAAAGAACCAGTTTTCATGTACGTTAAAAAACATCAAAATATGTTATCATTTTAGCATGTGATGAATAAAACGCAAGTTTCAAAGTATAATTAATCCTTATTGTTAAAAGGATCATCGATGCCAACTACTCCGAATCGACGTCAGGAGCAGAAGCACATTTTCAAGTGTAAAAAGGATAAAGAAAGAAGAGGAAAGCCGTAAGACGATACATAAAGCCCGCGTTCTATGACGATGAGTATAAGAATGCCAACCCTGTTTAAATTGATCTTCAGAAAGAGAAGAGTCACGTAGGAGGAGAGGGAGAAGATACCACGAGATAAAGGAGGAGCCTTCGCCAAAGCCGCTGAAGCCATGAAGCCAGCCGTTGCCAAAGCTGTGAAGTCTCCGCCAATGGTCGCGGAAGCCAAGAAGCCAATCGTCGCCGAAGCCATGAAGCCAGCCGTCACCGAAGCTGTAGAGTCTCCGCCAATTGCCACCGAAGCCATGAATCCAATTGTCGCCAAAGCTACCGAAGCCATGAATCCAGTCGTTGCCGAAGCCATGAATCCAGTCGTTGCCGAAGCCATGAATCCAGTAGTCGCCCAAGCCGTGAAGTCTCCACCAATCATCGCTGAAGCCATGAATCCAGTCGTCACCGAAGCCGTGAAGTCTCCACCAATCATCACCGAAGCTGTGAAGCCAATCATTGCCAAAGCTGCCGAAGCCATGAAGCCCATCATCGCCAAAGCCACGGCAGCCATGAAGCCAATCGCTGCCATAGCCTCATGCTGGAAGGGAATGTCTCAGGCACACGGGGCCGAACTTAACCTTGCAGCGGATGATATAGTACAAAGAATTCCCAAACCGAAATTGAGTAATTATTGCCTGCCGTGCTTGCGAGGTTAATAGCAACAAGGTGTGTGTTCGTACCGGTTGAATCCTTGTCCGGGGAAGGACAGCCTCCTTCCTTCCACGGCAATGGAATTTCGCGCCATCATTCTTCTTTTTCCGCATTTCGATTCAACAAGTTGTATTCTTTATGTTGTTTGTTTTCGCTCTATATTCGGACATCCAGTCCTTGTACGTTCCCATGACTGTTTGCTGTTGTTATTGGCTCAATAAATGGGTCTGCTGATTAAAAGCCCATCTTTATCTTTGATCACGTCGTGACTGATGTGATCCATCTGGACATTGCACCTTTCCTGTTTTGATAACTTGATCTAGATTTGTTTCGATCTAGTGCCAGAACGTCACTATTCTTGTCGTTGTAAGTACTGCTGTTCACTCGGTAGTCATTCCCTAAGACGAATTGCAAGCTCGATCCAAGCTACAACTAACAGATGGCTGACTCAATTTGGGAGTGGATGAGACCTCATATGTTCATGGACGACTACATCAACGGAAATAAGATAAGTATTGGAAGCTGAACATGGGAATGCGCTTTTAATCTATTAGCCACAAGTTGCAACCCGCAAGAACGAAACATTGAGTTTCTTTCTTTTTTTTTCTTTTTTTTTTTTTTCCGGTTGAAAGTAATATTCCATTCTTTTCCATAATAAATAAGAGAAAAATAACATAGTATTGTTACGAAATCACATGTCGATTCCAATAGAATAACGCTTGCAAATAATTCACCGAGCAAAATATAATAATAAAAGAACATAATCAGATGAACAAGTTAGAAAATTTGTTATCGAAGTTCACCCAAACTTGAGTTACATTTCCGCGCAGAGGCACTCTGCGAATCCACTAGATTTTGAAAAAAGTTGTAATACAATAATGATTTTCTCTCAAGATCAGGGTACAAAGAGATAAAGAATCCCCATAAAGAAATAACTCACTTTTTTCTTCTCTCTTTTTCTTGTCTCTCTATTTTCTTTTTCAGCGTCTTAACGGCTAGTATCTTGTCATCGCTAATATAAAAATACCACTTTTAACCTAAAAAGTAAATCTGATAGAAACGACAAAAAAGCCCCTAAAAACAAATATTTAGCTTCATCTATAACAAGTCTAACTACAAATCAATACAAATCACAAGTAGTTTCAAAGCGAAATAAGTTCAAATGAAGCTCGAGTTTGGGGCATGTCTTTCTTGCGATTATGTGGGCCCTAAAAGCAAGTTCCTGTCGACATTCATTCGAGCTTGGCGATGCCTCTTGGTCCGATGAAGCAGTTGATTCCGGGGGTTTGAGAAAATTCCCAGTTGGGTAATGTCCCCTAGATGGCTACAAAAATTGCCTCATTTTGATGCCCTACGATCATCGAGGCTCAAGCCACGAGTCGCAGGAAAGTAATTCTTTGTAGGGTTCATAACCTTAAATTTCTCAGCATGATACACTTTTGCTACATTTAACTAGACTTGTCAAAATGGGTTTTAAACCCATATATGACCCATTCAAAACATTAACGGGTCATATATAAATCATTTCAAATTTGAAGAGTTTTTTAAAAATGAATTTTAAATTTGTAGGCTAAAATAAATGGATCTACATAGGTTGAGTTTATAACACATTTCCAATCCACTAGGCTCACACACACTCTCTCTCCCTCTTTAGCCTTATAAAAGTATTTTTAAAAAATCAAAATTATAATTTTTTTTTTTTTGAATTCTTCTTCTATCAACTTTAGTCGGTGGCACCACCGACCGCGGTGGCATGGCTGGATAGGCCTTGGACCTCCACGAAGGAGGACCAGGTTCGAAACCCCTGCGAAGCAGGGGGCAGTCTTTGTTTCCTGGTGACTTAAGCGTGACGTCGGGGTGGTGGTTTCCCCGCCAGCGTCGCCTGGGGGTTTACGCGAACGGCTGCCGGCCCAGTAGCGGTTCCTCCAGCACCAAAAAAAAAAAAAAAAAAAAAAAAAAAAACTTTAGTCGGTGGCCAACCACGGCAACGATTGACAACCAACCAAGCAAGGGACTCGTCGGCCTATGGTGAGGCTTGAGCTCTTGTGGCCGGTCACTAGCAGGCAATCAGCCAAAGAAGAAGGAAAAGAAAAAATAAAAAAATAAAAAACAAAAATTCAATTGAAAAAAATAAAATATTAAAAGGAGTGCACAAACAAAAATCAAATCAGATTTTTCATACTAAATGATGGAAAATATTTTCTAATTTATATTCAGATTTCAGGAAAATGCTAAAATGTATTGTTATTTTTCCTAGAAAATGACTTATTGAAAAACATTTTCAAGAAAAATATGAAGCCTTGATTTAAAAAAAAAAATTATAAAAAATTTCCATTAAGTTTTGTATTGCATGAAAGTATTTTAGCAATATCTTTTTTTTTTTTAAATCATAAGAAACAAGCTTTAATGGATTTGATTAAATGAGTCAAGTCGAGTTAGGTATGCATTGGGAAAATTGTGTTACGATAAATGGGTTAATTTATTTTAGTTTATTTATGACTCGATCCATACGTTTGACAATTCTACATTTAACCAATGTTAATTTCCATGTCACAAAAAATCCTAGACTTGGAATAGACATAACAAATTCATCCCAAGTGAGCCTCCATTTCATATCCCCGTTAAAAGGCTGACCTAGAAACACATATGACAAACAAGTTAGATGATCGGTGTTTGATGTGGTTCTGACAAGAAAATTCAACATAAATGGATCTCCTAAATGACGTTGTTTTGGGGAAGCCAGATCTAAAGGAAATAAACTGAGATTGTAATCTTACTAATTCTACCTTATGAGGTCCCTCATGTCTCAAATGTATGCTTAAATCCCTAAATCCTCCCCACTTTTACCTTAAGATTTTAGTAAATTTGTCACTAGTGTATTATGTTGATATTTTTATGACTTGAAAATTAGTTTGGATAAATATAGAGGAAAATTCCAAATAAAGATTCAAAGTATTCTCGTTTTTTCAAATAAAGCATGAAGTGGACATTATTTCAAATGAGAATCTGAAGTGCCATTTGCTCCCCCCCCCCACCATGACCACATGGCGGTCCGTTCCTTCGTTGATCCGGTGTTGGTTTCCTCCTCTGATCATTTGTACCTCTGATCCGGTCTCCATCTAACAGGACAGAGCGAGCACCATTTATTTGTGTATTTATTTATTATTTTTGCCTAAGCCGACCATTAGTTTGACCGACTTGTTATTAGTGACCTGCACCGGTATTGTTTGTACCCACTAGGACAAGGCGTGAGCCGTCAACATATTTATTTGCTTACTTCTTGTTTTTTTGCCAAAGGCGAGCGTTGATTTGATTCAACTAAACTTGCGATGCACGTTTTGAAACACGGTAGGGCTGGATGTCAATGCCAATACCAGCCGCCTTAATTGAAATGAAAAGGGAAAAAAAATGAGGAAGAGGAAAGTCGTGAAGACGATATATAAAGCCTGCGTCCACCCAAGTGCAGCGACACAAGATGCAATGAAAATACCAGTGCCATCCCCATTCAAATCAATCTCTATATTTTTCCTTGCTATTTTCAAATTGATCTTCAGAGGTGGCCCTCCCCCTCAATGCACTTCTGTGCCTGTGCAGTTCTTAATGGGAGAACAGTAACAACCTCAGCATTTAGCAATATTGAATTAACGCAGCGAAATAAACCTAATAGGAACCGATATAGTATAACAAAATAAATATCAATCACACAAACACTTGACGATTTTTTACATGGAAAACCTCATCGGTGTAAGGAGATAAAAAACTACGGAACCGGAGTCCACCTAAAAATCTTCACTATCAACAAAATCGGGTAAACAAAGTTCTTCACTAGTAAATACTAGACATACATAGCTGCAAAGATCTCAAGAACATCATTATTAACAATATGCTTAAATTTTACAAGAGATCAAGAATAAATCTAACAAAAAATGCAAGTTTTGATCAATCCACGAAAAACCTGGTGTAGAGAGCTTCAAATGAAAATTAAACCATTTAGATTCAAGAAGAGTGCGTCACGACATGCTGGCAAAATTTCAGTTCAATCGGACCAAGAATCAACCTCCGATGTCAGTTTGATGTAAATCATACTAATACCTAAACCCAGATTTTATGTTCTCTTTTTTTCTTATTACTACGTCTCTGATAACTTATTGATGGCTATAATGAGAAACCATATTTCTCCATATGACTTATCATATAGACTCAAGCCATTTTGGGCTTGCTATTCATTAGGCTTCCTTCACATAAAAGTAAACCTAGATAACAGTCCTTTGAATCGACTCCTGCATCATGGATGCTAGAAGTTGCTAAGCCCTGCCCTTGCGCCAATCCCTCCGTGTGGAAGACTTGCCAAGGAACCCGAGGCCACGACTGTGGTCTGCCGTGCATGCAACGTTTGTAGCAACAAGGTGTGTTCTTATCGTACGAAGGGCCCTTGTCCGGGCAAGGACCGCCCCTTTCATTCGACAGCTATGGCTCTTTGTGTTGCCATTCTTTATTATTTTCGCCTTTCAATTCTACAAGGCGTGTTCTTATTTCGTTTGCTCCGCTCTATTCAGACGACAGTCAGTCCCTGTACATCGACTAGTCCCTTTTGCTCTTGTCATTCGCTTAATAAATGGATCTGTTGATTTAAGACATCCATAACTTCGATCGTGCTGTGACTGACAATAAATTGCAGATTTGCTGTCTATCTGGACGCCCGCACCTTTCCTGTTATGATACCTTGACCGGGATTTGTTTCGGTCGAGTGCCTGACCGTAAGACTGCTCTTCGCTCGCTAGTCATATTGCAAGCTCAATCCAAGCTAAAATTAATAGATAGATGACTCAATTTGGAGTGGATGAGACCTGATATGGGCCTGGACAAGGACATTGCTTTCGTGTAACCATCGACGCTAGATCAACAACAGAAATAAGAAACAGTAATGAAAGCTGCACGTGGGAATGTGCTTTTAAGCTACAAGATTGAAAAACATGAGTTTGGGGTGCATCTTTCTTTCGATTTCGAGGGCCCCTAAAGCAAGTTCTTGCACATTCATTCGAGCTTGGTTTGGTGGAAGTAGTTAATCCTGGGCTCTGAGAGGATTCTGTAATGGATGTCCCCTTGATCTTGGGCTACGAAAAATGCCTCATTTTAATGCTCCACAATCGTCAAGGCCCCTGCCATGTATGATCGGTGGAAAGTAATTCGCTTGGGGTTGATATCACAAAAATTCTCAAAATAGTACACCAATATCACATTGACCTGAAATTATTTTCCATACTACAAATATTTCAAAATAGTACACCCGTATCATATTTATCCCAAAATAATTTTTTCTGTTATTAAAAAACTCCAATTCATATGGTTATAATAAATCTACCATCTGTTAAGCTCGGTATTGACAGCTAAGGGCCTAGCTGAGGCCAAGGCTAGGGGTAGTGGCCAGTGGAGGCAAAAAGGGAAAAGGAATGAAGAAATAGAAAAGAAGAGAAAAAAAAGGGGAAAAAAAAAGGAAAAAATATGAAGGAAAAGAAAAGAAAAGAAAAAAAATGAATAAAAGAATTCAAAATATATTAAAATATTATTTAAGTATTGTCCACGTCAGCATACGACCATGTCACATATGACTGTTGGGGTCCACATCAACAGTTTCTAGCTGAAATTAGTTGGATTGACTCAATTGACAAATGCAAAAATATTTAAAATTAAATTGGCAAAAGTGTAATAGATTTAGAACTTATTGGACAATTTGCCTTTATGATTTTGTTGTTTCATCTTTGATTTCTTCCAATTTCAACACTGTTCTTTACTTCTCTTTAATTTCCGATCCTTGAAATTTATTTTTCAAGCAATTCACCTATTGTCAATTAGATCAATCTAGCAACTTCCACTTCACACTTGGCTCACTAGGGGTGATCCTTGAAATTTATTTTGAGGAACCTGGAACCTCAAGCAATTCACCTATTGTATTTGAACTTAATATATGCGCACGTCTTATAACGTACGCGCACGTTACCAAAAAAAAAAAACTATAACATATCACGTTACAAAAAAAATAATAACGTATGCGCACGTTCACTACTTGTATGCTTACTGTAGTATATACTACACGGTGACTTCCCATTGACATGTTATCTTGATACATTAACTTCGCACTACACAACAATAATAAAATATAATTAGAAATTTCAAAACAAATAGCAAACTAGAAAGTAGAAATAAAACACCACTAGAACAAGAATGTCTAGAGGTACAAGTTTTGAAAACAATTTCGATTAAACCCTTAAATGAACTCAGAAAATTCTGAAATTTGGACACATTGTATTTAAGACCTAGAGGTACAAGTTTCATGAATAAATCATAGTCCAATTCGTTCTGGATTAAAAGATAAAATCGATTTACTTTTCCTATTCTCTACTTGCACAGTTTTTGAAATTTTTTTGGTTAAATAGGCAAATGAACTACAAAAATTACGAAATTTAAATATTTTGTAGGGAAGACATGAAGAGAGATATTTCATGCAGAACACATTTCCAAAATAACCTCATACAAAATGATATAGTCCACGCATTGCAACTTACAAGATCCGAACACATCAGATTGCACAGTTTTAGAAACATTTCCGATTAAATACCCAAATGACCTTCAAAAATTATGAAATCGGACTATGTGATAGCCAAGACCATAAGGTAGATACTTCATGAAAACATCGAAGTCAAATTCGTCCTAGATAATTAAATATGGATGGTTAAAATCCGTGTTCGTAGTATCGTAATTCCATATCTAACCATCTCCAAAGGACCACGATTTCACCTACCTATTCTTGTTTTTTTTCTCTAAATTTTTGATATGTGGTACCTCAGGATGTCCTTTACAACTTTTGTTAAGAAACCGAAGTGAAATTTCGACAAAAAGGTTGCCTTACAGTCCATGCATTCATCAAGGGTCGGTCCCAAAATCTCCAGATCCAGTCTTTCCAAAGAATAACGATTTCACCCACTTATACTTGTTTGTTTTGTCCCAAATTTGAGTATGTTATACTCCAAGAAGTCCTTTACAACTTTCATTTAGAGGCCAAAGCCAAAATTCAAATAGAACATCACATACAAGTCACTAGAACATCCAAGGTCGAGTTTTTTCTGCCCTAAGTAACCGGTTCCGGTTCCAGTTCCAGTTCCGAAACAGGTTCCGGTTCCGGTTCCAGGACCGGTTCCGGTTCCGGTTCCTGGACCGGTTCCGGTTCCGGGTCCGCTTGGAACCGGAACCGGAACCGAAACGCCCGGTTCCTAGAAAAAAGGAACTGGAACCGGAACCGGTCCCCCTTGGAACCGGGAACCGAACCGGACCCTCCTCCGGTTCGGTTCCGGTTCCCGGGTAACCCGGGAACCGCGCTCAGCCCTAGGTGGCACGTCTTTTTTAATACAATCATCATTCTATCCATATTTGATCGTGGAGAATCTGATCACTTCGTGGTCCAATCAGAAGAACAAGCTTTAGTTTTGTTTTCCCCAATCCCCAATCCCCCATTTGCCAGATCAGCCTTAGGTCGAAATAGCTCCTTCAATGGTAGTAGACAACCATGTTGCTATCAAAACTCGGTTTTGGAAAGGAGGATGATGAAGAGTTGGAGATAGCGTCGGAGGAGGATGTAACTATACATGATTTTCACATAAATAATTGACGGAAAAAATATAAGGGCCTTGATCATATGAATCCAAGATGGAACTTACATAATCAATGGCTAATTTGGACTTGGTCTACGTAACTTTTCACGGTATCCATAGGTCCGAAGCCCATACCTAGCCAATAGATCTGTGCTGTGATCACAATCTCTTTGTTGGTGTTTTGCGGAAGCGTGTGTGTGTGTGCAAGTGTGTATGTGTGAAATATGAGCTACAAAGGCAAGGGTATATGGGTTAAAAAAACAGAACTTTTATTATGAAAGTATGCATTACAAAGGAAGGATTTTGGAAGGAGTGTGTGTAGTTTTTCTACAACTTAAAACACACACACAACCCCTATTTATAGGCATGTCACCGCCATTCTCCACCGACATTGGGGACTTCTAGCTGCTTCACCATTTTTCTATATTTTTCTATTCTCTGCCCACGTACTCTAGATCATTCTTTCTTCACGGTCAAGCAGCCATTGTTGACTTTTTTTTTGCTTTTTGCTGTCCACGTGGTTTGCTGCCCATGTACCAGAAAATTCTTCAGCCTTTGAGAGTCTTCGAAGCTTGTTTTTGCTGGTTTGTTATGGCTAACTTTTTCTCTAGTGTAGTCTAGAATTTTCTAAAAAATGGATCACCTTTTTAACACTCTTTTTAGGACATAAAATTACTTACGGACAGATGATACACAAAACCAAAGTGAAAAACAAAGGCATTCGCATTATTGACAAGAAGACTCGTAGCTGTACTCAAGTGTTCTAGAATCTTTGAGTGTAGATCCCCCTGCGCCACAGTTCATGTCTTCCCAGAATTGCGTCGCCCGAGGGTCAGTTACTTCCGGGGAGAATAATACGCGTAAATCGTATAGAATGCTGAAACGAAAGTAAAAACTGACACGACAAAGCTAGCAACAGAAACAATAGTGGACCAAGAAGCAGCAAAGTACCGTCTAGTTCGCGGCAAAAACATCTCGTGGTATCTGTTCACTTGCCCAAATATCGCCGCCAAATAGCTTGTACTGATATCGATGGTAATGCCCATACTCAGATCATTGAAGAAAGTCGCGACCTCTGCATTTGATCCCAGATAGTTCAAAAGTATTCGATTCTCGGATAAGAGCTCTGCCCCCTTGTCTGTGCTCACGAGACATCTCATGAAGATGATGTAACTGCTGAGGTGCCTGGAGCTGTAGTTGAAAGACTGCTCGAAGGCAACGCAGTTGAGTAAGAAGGAGCTCATGCAATCGTCGAGAGTCAAAGGAGGAATTTGAAGTATTCCATGATTGAATTGGACGTCAAGTAAGTTCAAGTTACAGTCATTCCTAGGCATGCAATTAATCCCGGAGAGAAGAAGTTGCGTCGCTGAGGGTATTAATTGTAGGTAGTCAATATAGGCATTTGCAGGTTGTTCCACCTCCGTATGGCCAATAAAACTCAGTCGGAACAGGTCAAGCAAGTGTTTGACATTAAAAACCATGAAGAACTTCTCCAATTGTTCCTGTGGCCTTTGAAACGCGGAGTTGAAGAATCCTAGCTCAAGCTCGTTGAGGGAGGGAGTAGCGGCTTTGTCTGCTATGTCGCCCTTCGATAAGTCGAAGACCACTTGAAGGACAAAGAAAGGGATCTGGTTTTCGATCTGAAGAAGGTCCTTTATGAGGAAGGGGAAGATCCATTGTGTTGTGAAGATAGGATCATCCCAATCGGACCAAATTACACGACCGAAGATGCGGAACACCTCGACAATGAAACAGGCATCGAGGACCATCATCTCGATTAGAGATTTGCTTTCGCAAGGAAGAAACTCTGAGTAGCAATCCCGAATCTCGTTCTCCTTCAAAGCGACAGCAGTAAAATAGTGGTCAAGGCCCACGCCACCATCCTTTGTTCGTTCGATGAGAGCCGAGAAAAATCGAGGTTTATGCTGCTCGATCATATTCAGCCGTTCCTTGCCATGGTGGTATGGACCGATAGAGACGATCTGGGGCTGGAAAGCCTTCTCGTTGAACTGAACTAGGCTTCGTGGGGCTCTGCAAATGCAGCATGAGTGGTTACCGGCGGAGGGTGTCAGAAGAGTCGGCTGTTCCTTGAACCGCTGCTCCATGGAAGATGACCATGTGCTCATTTCTCTTTTCAAGAAAGCAAGGAAAGCAAAGAGACGGCCCGATCAAGAAGTCGGGCTTAAAATCTAGGGAAAATTCGGCTGAAAAGAAAGTCGCCTGAATGTGCGGTGAGGGCCTGCACAAGAAGTCGTTGGTTCAACTGCTGAAATACAAAAGTGTTTAAGCCAACAGTAAGAGGGTGTTCATCATCCAACGGTTTGTGATTTTTTTCCTATTTGATCAAATGGTGGTTTGCTCGTCACCGTGCCAAGGCCGTCAAAAGAATATAAAAATCGAGAATTGATCAGTGACCCTTTGCAGATTGACTTGTTAGTTATGACCTCTATCCATCGGATAGGGCAATCACCATTTATTATTTACTAAACAAGTGAGCATTAAAATGACTGATTTGTCAGTTGTGAAAACTTAAATAAAAATGACATGTTAGGATATTTTGTAATCATATTAGATGAAAATAATAGATAAATTCTATTGCACAAGACAATTTTTAAATTTGATCGTATTTTTTAAAATTTTATGATTTGATAGCACTTCCGCATGGAGCATTTATGCCTCGTAAATACATTGAAAACAAAAGCACGCTTCAAGCATTTATGCTTATTTAATCTTCCGATGGTAGCCTAAGGATTTCTTCAAGCGTTCTGTTCATGCATTAAAAGAATGCTAGTGATGGCCGTCTCCAAAGCCATGCACCCATGGAAAGAAGACGGCAGCCTACTTTGCATCCCCTTCTTGCCTTTTGTCTTCTTTCTCAAAGGCCATGTGATTGTACAACAAGAAAGAAGAAAAAGAGAAGAAATGAAGAGCGAAAGAGGGCTCTTCGTGCATCAAAGAAAGGAAAAAAAAGGTGGGGGCCTTTTTTTTCCTTCTTTTCAGTAACTCTCGAAGACTTCTTTGCTTCAGCCGCACAAAGCAAGACGGTTATCGAGACCTAACTTCGGATGAACCACTTAAATTAATAAATTATTAAATGGATTACTAAACCTAGATTTAGCTCGAGTTCTCTTAAGTTCATATTAATTTGCTACTTAGGTTCTAATTTTTATTTAGAAGTTGCTCCTAATCAGTTTATAGTAGATCTATTAGATACTTAAGTAAAATAATAAGAGTTATTTTATTTATACAAATAAGAGAATTTGGGGTGTGATGACTTGATTACACTAAATTTCTCTAATGCCTTTTCTATACCGTTCTTTTCATGAAAAAATATTTATTGGGCAGCTTGAATTAATTTTATTACTCCCTAACATATGATATAATATATGGGATAATCATGCGTGTGTGCAATCATCAATGTAATATCCAATAAAATGATGAATAAATTGCATGAAAGAGGGCTCTTCGTGCATCAAAGAAAGGAAAAAAAAAGGTGGGGGCCTTTTTTTCCTTCTTTTTAGTAACTGTCAAAGACTTCTTTGCTTCAGCCGCACAAAGCAAGATGGTTATCGAGACCTAACTTCGGATGAACCACTTAAATTAATAAATTATTAAATGGATTACTAAACCTAGATTTAGCTCAAGTTCTCTTAAGCCCATACTAATTCGCTACTTAGGTTCAAATTTTTATTTAGAAGTCGTCACTAATCAGTTTATAGTAAATTGATTAGATACTTAAGTAAAATAATTGGAGAGTTATTTTACTTATACAAATAAGAGAATTTGGGTATGAGGACTTGATTACACTAAATTTCTCTAATGCCCTTTCAGTACTATTCTTTTCATGAATTTTTTTTTATCAGGCAGCTTGAATTCATTTTATTACTTCCTAACATATGGGATGACATATGGGATGACCATGTATGTACGCAATCCATCAATTTAATATCTAATAAAATGATGAATACATTGCATTAATTATTTCATAACAACTAAAGCATCTACAATATTAGCTCAAAATTCACATCAATTGTCACGCCTCGATCCTTGGGCACATACACATCCTTCTACTTTGTTGATTTTACAATGCAATATCCCAAGACTATGTATCACTAACCCTTTAATTTATTAAGCACATGTGGAAACAATTATAAATCTCTAAATAATAAAATAATGGGATAGAAAAGTAAGGCCATATTTTTCATACTGAAAATTTATAACCACACTTTTATACATATCACAACAAGCTTTCATTGTACTTCACGGTACTATTCACCAAAGTCTGATTTAACAAATATCCAAATATTTAGAGGGTTTTCAAAATTTGAGGGAGGTCTTAATTCTTCTTCAGGCCGTACTCAGGATCATCCTCTGGACCCTCCTCTGACTCTTGGCTAGGCTCTTTCTGAGTTCCTCCTCTTTGAAATCTTCAACCTAAGGGCCTGAAATGGTTATACAATAACCATTGAGACTACATCTCAGCAAATTCTACCTCACTAAGACCCGATTAGTAAACTAATACACTATGGGCTGCCTAAACACACAAAGGTCAGAGGACTTATATTGGCCTCAGTCTTAACTTGCAATTCGATGTCATATACAGATGCTTCATATATATATATATATTGCATCAAACAATCAATCAATTCACAACAATCGGATCAAATTATTGATTAATCGAACTAGTCGATTACATGTTAGTTGGACCATTTCTAGGTCATTCAATTATTCAAACTCAATTCCCAATTACGAATCACGGTCCTTAAGACACAACTTAAGTATAGGTGGAAAACACGATCTCACTCCGCAACTTTCAATATTTAGTGGCTTTACGGTCCCATTCGACACTTCCAATATTTAGTGGTTTTATGGTCTCGCTCGACACTTTCTATATTTAATGGCTTTACGGTCTCACTCGACCATTTTCAATATTTAATGGCTTTACGGTCCCACTCAACCATTCAACCGTGACAAACGATATTGCACTTTGAAATTAAATTCCTCAACCAAATAATCAAAATCAACCCAATAGGAATATATCCTATAATTTCATAATTAAATCAATTCAGCATGATTCGAAGATCAATTAAATAAACAGACTGCACCACGACAATCAGCACAGAATTTCAGTCGTTGACTATCCCAGCCTAATTTCTAAAAATAAATAATTTATTTATTTATTTCGAAAATTAATAAATAAATATTAAAAATCAAATTTAGGCTCATATTGCCTAATTAAAGCCCAATAAGGGTCAGGAAAAATCCTGAGATGCATTTAATAAATAGTATAGATAATTCTCTAGCTAAGTACGCTAACCACCTATCTAATATGTAGTATAATTGACTAATAATCACTAATCCATTCTAATCTAATCACCTAATCATACTAAATTAACACTAATCAACCCCTAATCATAATTAGAAAACTAAGCTAGGATTAGTTAGATTGCTCACCGAAATTTAGCGCAAAACGTATTAATTCGACCGGGACGACACACAAGGACCGATTCTTCCCAAAGCAAGTCTCGGGTTCGGGGCCCGGAAACGGCCCAAAACAGCCCACGAACCCGCTGGAAAACCTACTCGCTGGGTTGCTGTTGAAGCTGCAAAACAGAGGGGAAATGAGATGGTTGGGGGCGGTGAAGGGTTGGGAGAGGTAAACGGTGGTCCGGCGAGGCTGAGCGGCGGTTCCCGGCGGCTCAAACGCGGTCTGTGATGGTCGAACAGACCTGGACAGAAGCGACTGGAGGCTAGGGACGCACGGCGAAGCGGTGAGAGGCGCAGCCAAGCACTGCTGCACGCATGCTCGCGCAGGGATGGGCGACCGGCGACGACGGCAGCTCTGGTCCAAGCGACGTCGGCTGCTGCTTCTGCTTCGGCGTCCTCCCAAATCTGGGACCTCGAGCAGCAAACGGAGGGGAAGACAGAGGGTGTTGACGGCGGCTGAGATGGGTGAGGGAGAGGCGGAGGGCGAGCGGTGAGGCGCGAGCAGGGCGGATCAGCAGCGGCGACGGCGAGCTGCTCCGGTCTTCTTCTCTCGGTGACCGCTGTCTTTGCTTCTGCTTCGCTGGTTCGTTCGAACGAGTGGAGTGAGAGAGAGAGAGAGAGAGAGAGAGAGAGAGAGAGAGAGAGAGAAGAAGAGGTAAGAGAGAGAAGAGATAAGAGAGTTTGAAAAGTCAAAAAGTAAAAAGGAAAAAGGAGAAGCAAAGTTGGAATCGGCGAGGGGCATTCGGTAGACGAAATCCGCACGAGGGAAAAGAAAAAGAGAGAGAGAGAAAGAGAGAGAAGTCACGGCCAAAAAGAAAAGGGGGAAAAAAAGAGGAAAAGTGTTTGGCCCAAAAAGGAAAAAATTAAAATGGGAAGAAAACTAAATAAAAAAATTTCCTAGTCATCCCATTTTCTTTTTAATAAGCTCATAGATTTTCAAGGAAATTTCAAATTAGAGTACTTGGTCCCAAAATGCGATTATGCATCCAAATTCTCTCTTGATTTTCTCCCAATTAACTCTCATAAAAACCAATTGATGTCTCAAATATCAAATTGATTATTTTCATCATCCAAGAATCCCTCATGCTTCTCAATTTCAAAATCAGAATTAATCCATGGCTTCAACTGAACGAAAACGGCCATAAACTGACTTTTTCCCAAAAAGTTTCTGTTGTCAGAAAAATCTTTTGAAACTAAGTCATGGATCATAGAATTTATTGTGACATGACAGAACCTTTAATTTCTGAAATTGGACTTGAATCGACGGTTAATTTTCATTTAGCGCATTTTTAGCATAACCTAGATTACCAGGTAGTTTTCAGAACTTTTTAAGACAAATAACCCGTGGTTAATTTTCTTTGAACCACTATGAACCCACTCGACTCAATGACAACTCTTAATTATCATGAAAATCTCAATAATTCAATTACGGACACATGGTAACAAAACGACTATAAAATCATATTAGTGTCGGTCAATGAGAATTTTCCAATTTAGTGGAGTCACCCACGATCGGCCACACATCTCAGTCGAACAGACATATCTCTGATCTTAAATCAATTTTTAACTATGCCGCAATGGCCTCTAAAGATGAGCATAGTCGAGAAGCCGATTCCTAATCGAATTCTCAAGTTTATTGTTTTAAAATTCCTTAATTGCTTACACAGACAGTCTAGTTATCTCAAGAGTGATCAGTTCTAAGAATATCCCTATAAACGCGTTAATGAAATGCCCGATTAATTTAGTAGAAAACATGTTGAAAAATCTAGATGTCACATCAATAGTCCTAGATGTGATTTCTAATTACTACGCAATTTCACTCAAAAGTTTTCTTTTAGGTTTTCTCTTATTTAAATGAAGCTTAGTCTACCAAAATGCCTAACTAAAATGACATGTAACATGTAACTTATCATGCAAACTATATGTCAAACGTCATTAATTATTTAACATGATCTAATGACAAGAAAATATTAAATGCAACTATCCTAATATGTCACACGTTTAAATGATCCTAAACATGCAATGATTAGATGACGTGCAAGGGACGACCTAATTTTACATGACACATGCATGATATTTTTTATGTTTTTCACTTTTAAGTAAAATTCGAAATTGAAATTACCTAGTAATTAAACATGCAATTTTAATTAATGAAAAGAAAATATAACATCCTAAATTAATGTTTTTGTTTTGTTTTTTTTTTAATTTCAAAAATTCTAAAAAAATGAATTTCCTAATCTAAATATGCAAACTATCCTAAAAGAGGCAATGTTTTAGCATGTATCAAATCCAACTCAAATATATTTTTCGGGTTTTCTTTTATGAAAGCAAAATCAATTTAAACAGAGGCATCGAGAATAGCATGGCAACAAATCAAGCAATATATTGTCCATGTTCGTTTAATTTTGGAAATAAATTGACGAATCGCATTTCGTGCATGAGATCGAATTGGCCAATTTTCATGTAATCGCGAATCATATCTTAAGCGTGAGATTGGATTGAACATTTTTCCTTGCAATCGCGAATCGTATCCCAAACATGATAACAGATTGTCGATTGTATACACATTGTGATGTTAGGAAAATTTCCTAATTCATGGGGCTTGAAAAGATTTCTTTTGGACATGATAATATCGATTGAATATTCAAACATTATTGCAATTTAACAAATTAGGCATAAGATATAATCAAGATTCTTATCTAATTTACGATATCGGCTGGATGTTGTTTCTAAATTCGGACGGACTACAAATCACGAGAATCACAGTGAGGATGACCGGCGATGACTTGTGGTGGCTGTTCACGGAACTCACACGTCCTGACTTGAATATTCTAAACTACCTACAAAACAGAAAACCCAGCACTTTGGCTTGGTGTGTGTCCGGCAAAGGCTCGCTTGGACGTCATCGCGGGTGGCTTAGCAGGCGGCACATAAGCGAGTCGTTGAAATCGTCTAAAAATCCCGACACGGCAAAGCTTGTCAGAACAAGTGCGTAACAGCAAGGTAGCTTACTGGCTCGCTACTGGATTGAGTGATCCTTCAATGGACACCTAACACCAATGACACCAAGGCCTTGGAGGCGTGGAGATAAGGAATGTCGCAGGCTGCTCTCCAGATGGTGGACTGATCCCTTCAAGGCCTCACTTCTATTAATCTCGTCAAGAAATTTGGATACATGAGGATCATAAGAGAGGGAATTCAAGGTCTGTGACCGGTCCTTCAAACCAGGAGCTTGTCGATGTTGCAAGTGTCGTGATCTGTTGTAGCAAACAGCAATCGGCAGGAGGACCAACAGTGAATGACAACCCAGGCTCGGAATCAGCATAGGACAGCTACAGCAGTGAAGGGTCTCCGATGTGGGGATGCCACAGAGGTCACTGGAATTCGTCTGGGCGACTGTTGGCTGGTCGAGAAGGGCTTTAAATCGCCAATTAGAATTCGTCGACAAGCATCTAGGTGAAGTGCTGCACGGTGGGGTCGAGAGGGCTTTAAATCGCAATTAGATGGTTCAAGCATCTAGGTGAAGTGCGCAAAGATGGTTCAGCAAGGCACAAGGAAAGAGTGGCACCGTTTGTGGCAGAGGACGCACACCCCAGGAGGAAGACAGCCCTCTCTCTCTCTCGTGTTGTTTTTCCAGCAAAAGCTTTCAAGCATCTCCCGTCTTTTCCTCTCTCAGTATTCAATGTGTGGCCTCATATTGACTTGCGTGGCCTCCTCCAGAACCTTTTCTTTGTCTCCTTTTATATTGTTCACTCCTGCACGTCAAAACAGAAGCGTAAATATTCAGAAAGATTCTCCGAGTTCTCTTTCCTGTTTGTCTTTATACCACAGAGAAATAATCTTGATTTGCTATTTTGTTCTTGATCTTCCACGCTTACGTGCTGCTAATCTTCATGAAAAAATATCTTCCTTAATATATATCAAGTCCACTTTTACATGTGAGAAAGCTTATTCCTCTTTGGACAAATATATCTCATCCTTCCCTTTTGCTTGGCCGAAGAGAAGCACTAGACAGCCATAGTTGCTGCGATCAAAAATCGGAATCGGAAAGAGGCTGATGTAGAGTTGGGCATAGCGTTGGAGGGAGACATAACCACGCCTGATTTTCACATAGATGGTTGACGGAAAATTATGTCATGATCTAAAGATCATATAGAACAAATTATACAGACAGTTGATAATATTGACTCTACTACAAAACCCACGTAATAAACGGCTAAGATGGATTAAGTCCACATAAACTTTTGTAGGACATTGTGGTAGACAGAGGATAAACTCTCATGCCTAGGGGAGAGATCTGTGCTGTGACCACAATCTCTCTTTAGGACATATAAATTACTTAGATGATGGAAGGCTGATGGCCGACAAATGAGCTACAAAACCAAGGGGAAATAAGCGCATTATTGACAAGGAACATAGATCACATGATGCCATAAGTTCATGTCTTCCAAAAAATGCGTCCCGGAGCATCGGTTACTCTCAGGGACGGTGGTACCCGTAGACCGCGTAGAGTACTTGAAGGATTGTAAGAACCAACAGAACAAAGGCAGCAACAGCCGAAATGAAGGTCAAAGGACTCCCAAAGTACTCGTGCTTGATCCCCGCCCAACGCACGTGCCATTTCTTTTTGTGGTATCCGTTCACTTGCCCAAATAGCTCGGCCAAATGGCTTGTACTGCCGTCAAAGGCAATGTCCTTATTCAGATCATTGAAGAAATTTGCGACCTCTGCACTCGATCCCAAATAGTTCGCTGTGCACACGAGACATCTCATGAAGGTAATGAAACTGGTGATGTGGTTGGGAGTGGAGCGGTGACACTGCTTGAAGGCAACGCAGTTGAGTAAGAAACAGCTTATAAAATGGTCTAGAGTCAAAGTAGGGATTTCAAATACTCCATGATTGAATTGGATTCCGATTAAGTTCGAGTTGCTGCCTTCCCTTTGCTTGAATTTAATCCCAGAAAGAAGAAGTTGCTTGGCTGAGGGGATCAACTGAAAGCGCTCGTCATCGACATGTCCAGTTTGTTCCATCTTCTGGCCGATGAAACTCAGTCGGAACAAGTCCAGCAAGTGTTTGACATTGGGAAGACCATTGAACTTCTTCAAATGTTCCTCAGGCCTATCAGCCGTAAAATTGAAGAATCATAGCGCAAGCTCACTGAGGGAGCCCTTGGCAGCTTCTTCCGCCGTGTTGCCCTTCGATAAGTCGAAGACGGCTTGAGGGACAAAGAAAGGGATCTGGTTTTCGATCCGAAGAAGGACCCTTATCATGAAGGTGAAGATCCATTGCATCCTGAAGAAAGGACTGTTGTGATCATGCTCAACTACGGACCAAAGATGCGGAACATCTCGACGATGAAACAGACATCGAGGACCATCATCTTGACTAGAGCCGAGCTTCCCCAAGTGTAGAAATCTGTATGGATGGAATTAAGGATCCAAGATAGAATCATATTGTTCACACGAATTCAAGACACATAAGCACGATCTGTTGCAACTGGCTTTTTTATTTCTCCAGTAACAAACAACATCTTGTTCTTGGCCGAAAGGGCAATCTCCATGGTACAAGACCAATTGTTGTAATTGTGACCATGCCAACGAGATTAGATGCTGGGTTATCAGAATGATGCAAAAAATAAGGGCTACCCACCTGCTCATGTGCGGAACGGTGGCCGAAGAGGTTTGAGAGTTTTGAGACTCGGTTGCCATGATTACTTGCGTGAGTTTAGCGAGAAAACTGGCCTGCTTGCCTAGGCAGGGAAATCTGGAGTAGCAACGGCGAGGACAGTGAAGGACGTGTTGCCGCACGAGTTCGTCAACACCTACGCGGCTCACCTCAAGCGATCCGGCAAGATTGAATTACCTCACTGGACTGAAATTGTGAAGACTGCCACGGTATTACATCAGAGCCGCCTCAATGGCGAGGAAGATATACTTGAGAGGAGGGCTTGATGGTGATCCAAGGGAGACGTGAGAGACGGGCGTAGGTGCTTTCCGCAGAATTTATGGCGTTGATGTTGATCCAAGGGGTGGAAGGAGAATTACATCAACTGATCAACGAGATCTTGACCAAGTTGCCGGCCAAATTCTGGTGGCAACGGTAGAGGAGCAGCGGAACATGGGAATTTTGTCGAAACGCAGCCGAAAGAAACCCTAGTGCTCGATTGGAGCCATTCCGTCGGAGAACGGCATCAATGCTACGGCTTCAAAGGGAGATGTGAGAGACCGGCTTCAAGAATTGCCGCTCTAATATCATGTAGAAATTGGACGCACTCACTCGCATTAATGAAGTAATTTACAATATATATAGGGTTTAGGGTTAAAGTAATACAATGATAATTATGCCCTTTAATATAAAAGAAAGAAACTCTGACAAGTAGCAACCTCGAATTTTGTTCTCCTTCGATGCAATGACATTGAAATATTGGTCGAGGGGCTACGCCGCTATTGTTGGATTATAATGTCTCCGTTGCTGTTTTATGTTTTCTTTTATTTATTCTGTTTTCTGCTGTTTTTACTCTGTTTTACTCTGTTTTTTTATTAAAAAACAGCCAAGTTCAATGTAGTTATTTGTTTAGTGTTTTTTTGTTATTTTCTAGGAAGTTAATAGCACGTTTGTGTGCAGTTATGTGTTGCACGTACGTGAGCAGTTTTTGTTTTGTATTTAGGGGTTGTACTTGACAGTTTTTTTTCTTAAGCACAAGACGTATGAAGTGCTCTGTTTTTCATCTTCTCTCTCTCTCAAAAACAGAAATTTTTCTGTTTTGATTGGTGTTTTTAATCAGTAGCAACATTGGTATCAGAGCGTGATTGATCTTGAGGGACTGTGAAGTGAAGCAAGTATCGAAGTGTAAAGAAGTTAAAGGGTGATGGAGACAGGGTCGAGTGGTTTCTCTGCGATGGCTTCTCCAGTATTTACTGGGGAAAATTATCAGGCTTGGGCTGTTAAGATGACGGCATTCTTGGAGGGTCATGATTTATGGGAGGCTGTGGAGGATGATTATGAGGTTACTCCACTTCCAGACAATTCAACCTTGAATCAGATAAAGTACCATAAAGAGAGAATCACAAGGAAGGCCAAGGCAAAGTCATGCCTGTATGCTGCTGTTTCACCCACTATCTTCACAAGGATTATGAGATGTGATTCTGCAAAGGCAATATGGGATTTCTTGAAGGATGAATACGAGGGAGATGAGAAGATAAGAGGCATGAAGGTGCTGAATCTCTTGAGGGAGTTTGAGAGACAGCAGATGAAGGATTCAGAGTCAGTGAAGGAGTACTTTGATAGGTTGGTTGGGATAGCTGAAAAAATCAGAGTTTTAGGGACTGACTTGAAGGATGAAAGGCTTGTTCAGAAGATTCTGGTGTCTCTTCCAGAGAAGTTCGAAGCCATCATAGCGTCTCTGGAAAATACAAGAGACTTACCTGATATAAAGCTTGCAGAATTGTTGAATGCTTTACAGGCACAGGAGCACAGAAGACTGATGAGAAAAGAAGAGTTTGTAGAGGGTGCGCTGCAAGCTAGAGTGAAATCAAATGATGGAGGCAAAGGGAAGAAATGGATTCAGTCCAGAGAAAATGCCGGTGACTCCAAGTTTGTAGCAAAAGAAGGAAATTCTGGTGGGTCTAGCAAATGGAAGATGAACAAAAAGCCTTGTCAATACTGTGGTGGAACTAATCATCAATTTTTTAGATGTTGGAGAAAGCCTGATACTAGATGCAGAAGATGTCACAAGTTGGGTCACATGGAAGCCATATGCAAAGAAAAAAATTATCAGCAAACAGGAAAAGCCCAGGTAGCAGTGAATGAAACTGAGGAAGAGCACTTGTTTGTAGCTTCCTTTTCTGAATCTTTTGTTGGGAATGATGCATGGCTGGTGGATAGTGGCTGTACCAATCATATGACTGGCAATTCAAAGCTGTTTAGGAGTCTAGACAGGTCAGTCAGGTCTAGAGTTAGAATTGGCAATGGACAGTATATTGAAGTGCAAGGGAAGGGTACAGTGGCTATTAAAGGAAATCAGGAGGTGAAGCTGATCAGTGATGTTCTTTTTGTGCCAAATATTGACCACAATCTGTTAAGTGTTGGTCAATTAGTTGAGAAGGGCTATAAAGTGAAATTCGAAGGGAAGGAATGTCTTATTAATAATGCAGATAGCAAAGAAGTGCTAAGAATTCCAATGGAGGACAAGAGTTTCATGTTCAAGCCAAAAGAGATGCAACAAATGGCTTTAAAGTGCAAAGAAGAAAATGCAGAGATATGGCATAAAAGACTTGGGCATGTTCACAGGAAGAGCATGTTGTTTATGCAAAGAAATAGCTTGGCAGATGACTTGCCAAGTTTGGAGGAGGAATTTCCACAGTGCAAAACTTGTCTTCTTGGCAAGCAAGCCAGATTTCCTTTCAAAGGAGGAGGCTGGAGAGCATGTGAGAAGCTGCAATTAGTCCACACAGATTTATGTGAACCTATGTCTGAGTCTTCTCTCAATGGTAGCAGGTATTTCATTACCTTCACTGATGATATGACTAGAATGAGTTGGATTTATTTTCTGCGAGCCAAGTCTGAAGTTGCTGATGTGTTTGTGAAGTTTAAAGCCTTAGTTGAGAATCAGAGTGGGAAGAAAATTAAAATGCTCAGGTCTGATAATGGGTCTGAGTATACTGCTCATAAGTTTAAGTTGAATTGTGAGCAAGCAGGAATTGTGCAGCAGTTCACTGCTCCCTATTCACCTCAACAGAATGGGGTCAGTGAGAGGAAAAACATAAGTATTATGGAGATGGCTAGATGTATGATGCAGGAGAAGATGTTGCTTAAGAAGTTCTGGGCCGAGGCGGCTAATACCGCAGTGTTCTGTTGAACAGCATTACCCACGAAGGCCTTAGAGATGTCAACACCTTTTGAAGTCTGGTATGGTGTTAAACCTTCTGTGAAAAATTTGAAGGTTTTTGGGTGTTTGTGTTACACTCATGTTCCTGAGGTCAAGAGGGACAAGCTGGATAAGAAGGCAGAGCTTGGAATCTTCATTGGGTACAGTCTCCAATCAAAGGCTTACAGAATTTTTCACCCTATGACAGGGAAGGTGACTGTAAGCAGAGATGTTGTTTTTCTAGAGGAAGATGAGTGGAATTGGATGGAAGGAAAGAGTGCAGAACAGCAATAGCTTGAAAAACAACCTGCAACAAATTTAGAGGTTGATGAAGTTATAGATGGATTGGAAGACAGTGTTGATGATTTACCAGTGAGAGGTACGAGGTCACTTGCTGAAATCTATGAAAGAAGCAATGTGGCAATGCTCGAACCATCTAACTTTGTGGAAGCTAAGGAGGATCAGAGGTGGATTGCAGCAATGCAGGAGGAGATTTCAATGATTCAGAAAAACCACACATGGGAGCTCGTTGACAGACCATCTGATAAGAATGTGATTGGGGTTAAGTGGGTGTTTAGAACAAAACTTAATCCTGATGGTTCTGTTAATAAACACAAAGCTAGACTGGTGGTGAAAGGCTATGCACAAATATGGGGAGTAGACTATTCTGAAACATTTGCTCCTGTTGCACGACTTGATACAATAAGGCTACTGTTAGCTATTGCAGCAGAGAAGGGGTGGCCTATATTTCAGTTAGATGTCAAGTCTGCATTTCTGAATGGAGAGCTTGAGGAGGAGATTTTTGTTGAACAACCTGAAGGTTTTAGTATCAAAGGGCAAGAAGAGAGTGTATACAGGTTGAAGAAAGCTCTATATGGACTGAAGCAGGCTCCAAGAGCTTGGTATGGGAAGATAGATCGATATTTGCAGGATTTTGGCTTTGTAAAAAGCTTAAGTGAGTTCACTCTTTATGTCAAGAAGGTGAATCACAGTGTTGTAATTCTGTCACTTTATGTAGATGATCTATTAGTGACGGGGAATGATATGGAATTGATAGAGAAGGTGAAGCAAGATCTATTTGCAGTTTTTGAGATGTCAGACTTGGGAAAGATGGCTTATTTTTTGGGTTTGGAAGTCAAACAGGCTTCATATGAGATCTTCATCTGTCAGAAAAAATGCATGAAGGAAATTCTAAAGAAGTTTCAGATGGAAGATTGTCGAAGTGTAAGCACTCCTATGGCTGCTAAAGAAAAACTGCAAAAGAATGATGGAACAGATGCAATAGATGCTTCTATGTATAGAAGTCTGATTGGGTGTCTCATGTATCTTACAACAACCAGACCAGATATTTTATTTGCTGTGAGTATTTTATCTAGGTTTATGAGTAGTCCTAGTCAGTTACATTTGATTGCAGCAAAAAGGGTATTAAGATATCTCAAAGGAACATTGTTCTTTGGTGTGAAGTTTAAGAAAGGTCATAAGTTTAATTTGCAAGGATTTTCTAATAATGATTGGGCTAGTTCGGTGGATGATATGAAAAGTATGTCTGGGTATTGTTTCAGTATTGGTTCTGCTTGTTTCTCCTAGTGTTCCAAAAAGCAAGTTATTGTAGCTTAGTCTACTGCAGAGGCCGAGTTTATAGCAGCTACTGCAGCTGCAAATCAAGCTTTGTGGCTGAAAAAGATAATGAAAGATCTGTGGTTGAATTCTAGTGATTGCATTGAAGTTAACGTGGATAATCAGGCGGCGTTAGCAATATCTCAGAATCCAGTTTTCCATGGCAAAACCAAGCATTTCAAAGTCAAATTTTTCTTTCTGCGTGAGGTGCAACAAAGTGGCGAAGTTAAGTTGGTCTATTGCAGATCTGAAGATCAGCTTGCAGACATGTTCACAAAACCACTTCAAGCTGGAAGATTTGAAGTACTAAGAAAGAAAATTGGAGTATGCAGCAGCAACTGATCCAAGGAGGAGTTTGTTGGATTATAATGTCTCCGTTGCTGTTTTATGTTTTCTTTTATTTATTCTGTTTTCTGCTGTTTTTACTCTGTTTTACTCTGTTTTTTTTTGTTATAACTGCTATCCTTGGTTCGTTCGAGGAGAGCGGAAAAGAATCGAGGTTTGTGCTGCTCGACCATATCCATATCCAGCCGTTCCTTGCCGTGGAGGTACGGACCAATGGAGACGATCAGCGGCTCGTAAGCCTTCTCGTTGATCAGAACCAGGCTTCGTGGGGCTCTCAAAATACAGCAGGAGTATTTACTGGCGGAGGGTTTCAGAAGAGTGGGCGGTTCCTTGAACCGCACCTCCACTGACGATGATCACTCGCGTGCCCCGCTGATCACATGGCGGTCCGTTCCTCCACTGTTCTGGTCTTGGCTTCCTCCTCCGGTCGTTTGCACCTCCATTCCGGTCCGGAACGTTTGCTTCAGCGGAAAGCCAGTGGCCAGAATGTGCCGGGAGGGCCTCCACAAGAAATTATGGATTCAACACCGCTGACATTCGAAAATGTTTCGGCCGATAGTGAGAGCGGGTGTTAATTTTCCTTCGATAAAATGGTGGTTGTGCAAACCCACACGACACCACGCCCCGACCTTTAAAGGCTTATTTGGTAATCATATTAAACTTTTATTTTTATATTCTTTTTTTCCCAAAAACATAAAAATAACATAAATCCGTCCAGTAACCTCAGTTAATTTTTCTATTCCTCAAAATAAAAAAGTGGCTAGAGAATAGATTTAGAATATAAATAGAATGTACAAGAAAATTATTTTTTTGTTCCTAGAAATAGATGTGAAAAAAACTATTTCTGAACATTCTCGGGAACAAAAATGTTACGAAACGCACCCTAAGAGAATATAAAGAACCGAGAATTGATCACAAACCTTGGGTTCATTAACTTGTTTGTTATGGTCCACACTAGGAAAATTATCAAAACAGTTTAAAACCTTTTACATTTTATCAATTCAATCTTAAATATTTTCATATTGTACCAATTAATCCATCTACCAATTTTGGCCCATGCTAGCTATTGTAAGTAGCACAATCAGCACTAACACGGACATTTTTTAAATTTTTTTAATGTTTTTTTTTTGTTTTCTTCTCTTTTCCTTTTTTTTTTTACTGTGGCTAGCAAAGGCCGCAATGTCCCGGCTAATTGCAATATAAAAAGTAAAAAATAAAAATAAAAAAAGATAATAATATTATTAAAAATTCTCCACATTAAAGTCGGTTATGTTAAGTTAAATAATTGGCATCCATGTCAGTAATTTCTTGCCAAAATAGGTCGGATGAACTCAATTGGTGAAACATGTAAATGTTTAAAATTCAACTGGTACAATGTGAAAATGTTTTATGACTAAATTAATAAAATTGTAATAGATTTATGACTTTGTTTGTAATTCCCCCCCCCCCCCCACTCTAGTATTATATCCATTAGGAGAGGGCGATCACCATTTATTTATTTATTTATTTGTTGTTTTTGCCAAAGGCGGGCATTAATTTAATCCACTTGTAAGTTGCAACCTATACCATGTGTATTCAAAAAATTATTAAAAGATGGCACGTCAAAATTTTCTGTAATCAAATTATATGGAATTAATGGAGGAATTCTATAATATTAGATGAGTTTTTGGACTTGATCATACTTTTTTAAAGTTTTATAATTCAACGGTACTTTTACAATAAGTTTTAAAATTTTGTTTACACTTATTACCATGGTTTATCCTAGGTGTCCTCCTTTGTTGCGTCATGGATATGTGTGGTGGAGGGTGTCCGAGCGGGTTCTTTCAATTATGTTCTTTCGATTGCTTAAATTGTTGCCTTTTGGTTTCCCAAGGTTCCTTCTTTTTCTCCGGTTCCTCTCGCTTACCTCTTTAGTAAATCAAGTTGTTTTGTGCCCCAGCTAGTGAGCTCAATGGAGGGACTAGGGCCGTGTTCTTGTAGACACAACTTTTCGTCCATTGAAACGTCAAGTCCCGTTCGACCAAAAAAACCAAAAAAAAAACGGAGAAAGAAAGAGACGTCAAATCCCGACGATCACTCTTTCACTCCGCCACGTCCGTCCATCTGTGCAAAGCGCTACTCTGGGAAGGATGGATCAATCCCATGTCCATCTTCCTGGGATCGATGCAGAGATTCCGTATAAGAACACCCAAATAAGCTACTCAAATCATGGGACTCTTCATTAAATCTCCACCCTTCTTCTTAAGATATAAGATCTATCCAAAGTCCACCGTGCCGCCCATCTTTCCATTACTATAACGTGGGCCTTCGTCCTTCCGAATTCCACAAAAAATGATCGATTGTCCACTGAAAAATTTAGCAGTCTTCTCATCAGAGTACAGGATGTTGAAAGTTGCTTTCGTTTTTGCTTGAGGAGATCGTGCTTCATTCAAGTAT
Organism: Eucalyptus melliodora; assembly: GCA_004368105.4. Taxonomy (NCBI): domain Eukaryota; kingdom Viridiplantae; phylum Streptophyta; class Magnoliopsida; order Myrtales; family Myrtaceae; genus Eucalyptus; species Eucalyptus melliodora. Next base: position 33,411,435 of record CM023411.3, on the reverse strand, counting down.
GCAGACTATATTTTGGGGCAACGAGCAAGGTGCCGTTGATGGGAATTTCTTCAGGAACGCACTCGGTCCTGGAGCACTCATCCATCCTTGGGCATCACCGAGTCATCATCACTCTATATGAACTCATTTTTGCTTATTGTGAAATGGAGGACACAAATTCACGGGTTAAAGTTCGTTATGCACAAGAAAAGCGTTACATTCCTCCATTCCTCGCTCCTTCAATTGTGTCTTTGATTTGTGGGTTGAAGTTACGAATGTCACTTCTGTGCAACTTCTAACTAAATATAAATAAATGTAGATAGTACATGTTTTTGTAACCATCAAAATATCATTTTGTGGGCATAGGTCTTTCTTATTTGCTGAATATATATACTAGCATAAGACTAAACGAAAAAAGAGTAAAAATATATCTTCATTTGGCATTATGCCCGCTGATTTATATATACCCTTTCTGAATTACTCAAAACATAAAATAAGTGAAGAAAAAATCTCCATGAGAAACGGACAAAGGCCGGGTAGTTAGCTCTAGTTTGCTCATGAATGGCATCTCAATTTTGTCTCTAACTCACCCAATCCTCAACCTGCGTATTGAGCAATTATTGGAAAAAAGTAGCAGCATTCCGCTAGAGGAATAATTTATTTGTCCAAAAGTGATTGGATAGGTCTGATCTGACGAATTACACAAAATTACCAATCACACGACAAAAGTCTAATCAGACTCACGTTAAGTCTCACAAAAGAAGAGAGGAGAAATTGCACTGTGTGATTGTGCCGCAAATATAGAATTCTTATTCAGGGATCAACCATCATCGAACTGTGGCCATTCAATCTCATCCATAACCAAGTAAATTTCGCAGAAGGGCAGTTTACAAAATTGTCATTGGTCCTAATTGATTATAATTGATATTGCCATATCTTGTTATTTTAAATAGCCAAAGACCCTATCATTTCCAAGGGTATTGGAGAAATACCTATTATGATCGCCTTCACTAATGTTTTCCATCCAACCGGTCTCATCAAGTCACGGTTCATGGGCATGTTTTCGTCCCATCACATTCAGATATATAAGGTGCAAGTGACCATCGCATTCAGATATATGAGGTGCAAAGACTTTTTGCTGCCATTTCACATGTAACATAATGGTCTTGTTAATAGAGTGTCATCTGAATGCTTATTAATTTCATTTAACAAAGATATATTTTAATTTTCAAATTGTTAATTGCACAATCACATGAGAAAAGTAGTAAATTCAAAATTACGATCTAAAAATCGGGCACCTAGAACTGCACTTGTTTATATGTACAGTTAACTTTAAACAGAGACTAGCGTCCTCAAGTAAGGACCTGTGAATTTACTTTGAAGGCTTAATAACTCCACTGACATCTTGGAGTGTCACTATCGAGCATCTTGGATTGGGTGTATAAATGTACACATATTTTCAAGTTGTTTGTAATTTATGTTCATACAATCACGTTGTTCATATTTTTATTTAAATGTTTATATTTATATTTATCTCCTCATATATCTCCTTAGATCTCAGATTGTTATGGCATCAGAGTCGAGGGAATATGTTATTCTGTGTGATAAATCAAATTTAACATTTGTGCTTGAACACTTTCTTAAGTAAGGTTTTGTTTACATAGTTGTGGTCCAGGCAGTAAATTCCTAAGGTGGCTAATGAGTCCATTGATCAGCACTGATTGGTAGCTTAAGATGTGAACAAACATATATGTTAAAAATAGATTTATTACGAAAAACGTCTTTTTCCAGGTCGATATTATACTACTACTTTCCAGGTCGATTTTATTATATTTCCCTAAGGAAAATATTCACACTTGTAACCCATCAAAATATTATTATACTGGCGTAAGACTTTGTTGATTGCTGTGTGTGTCTCTATATATATATATGACTTAGATGACCACTAATTCATACGTACTGGATAATCATTACACCAAAAAAATAAAAAAATAAATAATAATAATAATAATAATAATAATAATAATAATAATATTATTATTATTATTATTATTATTATTATTATTATTATTATTAATGAAAAATTTCCAGCTAGTCTTGTGAGAATTTGATGATAACTTGTATTTATTAGGTCCAGATAATCTTGGGAAATTTACTTATATGACGGAACGGGATTACTCATAAGTTTTAGTTTTGGTCTTTCGGTTGTGGTTTCGAGAAGTTTTAATCCTCGAAAGCTAGAGTTGTTATTGTAGATCGGCGATATCCTTTTCTGGAAACAAACTTCTTTCATTTAGTCGGATGTCACTTTAATATTTGAATATATGATGGAATGGACTATCTTCTCTTAGATTAATAAAAGGATGGAGAGGAGTCATCAGCACACCTATTCCTATGAGGTTAATATAAGGGTCTTACACAGTTGAGGTCGCTCATGTAAATTAAGAAGCCTTAACATATTTCTTGGACAACACATTCATTTTCTGGTTTTTCATTGTGTGATTTTCCTTTGTCAACTCTGAATCAGTCTAATACAATTATTAGATATTACCTTACTGGTAAAACATTACAACTTTAGTTACTAGATATTCTTAAATATCATGAGACAGTTCTCTACAATTTATGAAAATTGGTCAGCTCAAAAAATAATAGAAAGAGAGACAATAGAGTGCGATCACATCGAATGGTAATTATCACCGAGTGAAATGTACGTAGGAAATCTACAATCCGAGAGCTATTGGACTGCATGAGCATATAATATAGCTAGGAGGATGGAACCATTTTTATTCACCATTAAACTTCCCAAATCACCACTAACGCGACAATAAACCAACCAAATGAGTACAAATAGCGACCAAGGTAGCCGCCATAGAGGACACACTCAAGAATTTATTGACATTGACTCAATGCATGGCAGAGCACGTAGAAAAACATTTGAAAAAGGTACAAATTTGTGTAACCCTATCTACTAATAGACATCCAAATGCTGTTTATTATTGTTTCACTTACAATTGCCACGTATCGACCTATTTTTTATTTGAAAGCACTTTGTAATCACATTGACCTAATATAACAATCGCATTACATGAATAACAGATAATTCAACATGTATTGCCTCCTAAAACAATGATGTAATCATATAAGCATTCAATGATCAAGTTAAGTGAAATAAGTCAAGCTTGAACAAATTATGGCAAACAATGCTAGGTATACTACAATCGAGGAAAAGTACTAAAAAAGTCTTACATCTATTACATTGGTACCAATTTAGTCTTAAACTTTTCAATTGAATTAATTCAATCTTAAAGATTTTTCACATTGGTATCAATTTAGTCCATCTGGTTAATTTTGACCAGTCAACGTTGACGTGGATGCTAGCCAATGGTTGAACGCTATGTGGACACTGGCCTGGACACTGACATGGTAATTTTTTTAATAATTTTTTTTATTTTTTCAAAATTTTTAATTAATTCTTTCTTTTCTTTTCTTTTCTTTTCTTTTTTTTCTTTTTTCTTTTTCTTTTTTCCTTTTCTTTTCTCCCTTCTTCATCCTCCTTGGACTGTCCTCTTGGTGGCTAGCAAGGGCTTCAAGGGCTTTGAGGGCCTCTGACAAGAGTCTCATTGGCCACCGCAAGGACAGACCAAGGAGGAAGAAGGGAGAAAAGAAAAGGAAAAAGAAAAGAAAAAAGAAAATAAGAAAATAAAAAATTATTAAAAATTGCCACGTCAACATTCGGTTACCAGCCAGCATCCACGTTAGCGCCAGCCGACCAAAATTAGTCAAATAGACTGAATTGATACCAATGTAAAAATTGACAAAAACTGAAGAAGAAGAGAAAAAGACGTTGGGAATTTTCTGTTTTCTGTGTATTTTCATTCACTGTATTGTAATGTACAAAAGGAGTCATTATATAATACAAATGACTAGTAATAAAAAAAGAATGATTATATCTTTCTAATCCATGAGTATCAGATCTAATCCTAAATTGACTAAAATAAAACTTTGGTATCTCTTGAGATATTATCCCGAATCATATCTTTCAACACTCCCCCTCAAGCTAGTGGCTTGTATATGTCCAAGACGCTAAGCTTGCTTAGAAGATATGAATGTTGCCTCTAACACAAAGGCTTGGTAAAGATATCCGTAGGTTGTTCTGTGGTTATGATTCCTCTTGCTTCAATTATTCCTTCTTGAATCTTCTCTCGAGTAAAGTAGCAGTCGACTTCTATGTGCTTCGTTCTCTCATGCAACACAGGATTTACGGCAAGTTTAAGTGCAGAGGCATTATCACAAAATAATAAAGTCGGTCCTCTAACCTTTACTCCAAGATCCAGAAGCAAGCCTCATAACCAGACAATCTCACAAACTACCTTAGCCATGGACCGATACTCAACTTCTGTCGATGACAAGGATACAGTGGTTTGTTTCTTTGTCTTCCATGAGAGCAATGATTCCCCAAGTTTGATGCAAAAACCAGTGATAGATCTTCGACTGATAGGGCAAGTCGCATAATCCGCATCACAGTAGGCTGTCATTTCCATATTGCACTTGTGTGATAAATGAATTCCTAGTCTCGGACATTTCTTCAAATACTTCACCACTTTCAAAGCGGCATTCATATGGGACTACTTTGGACTATACATGAATTGACTAAGTGTCTGAACAGCATAACAAATGTCAGGCCTTTTCATAGTCAGATAGATGAGTTTCCCAACTAGTCTCTGATAACTTGATGGATCCTTCAGCAATAGATCATCTTCTGTAGACTGAAGACCCACATCATAATCTACAGTTGTTAGCTTAACATTTTGCTCAATAGGGATGACTGCCGATTTGCACCCTGATAATCCTGCTTCTGATATAATTTCCAATACATATTTTCGTTGGCTAAGAGAGATACCTTGTTCTGAACAGGCTATCTCAATACCAAGAAAATACTTTGGTGGCCCCAAGTCTTTGATATGAAAAGTGGAGCGAAGATTTTCTTTAAGATTCTTCACAGCAAGTTCATCATTTCCCATTATAAGTATGTTATCAACGTATATCATCAAGTAGATAGATGACGTACCTTTTGTCCAAGAGAAAAGAGCATAATCATGCTTGGACTGTTTGAATCCTACAGCTGTGAGGGCGTTGGTGAACATGGCATACCATTGCCGCAAAGCCTGTTTGAGGCCATAAAGGGATTTACGGAGACGACATACCCTGGACTCCCCTCTGTCTCCGTAAACCCGGTGGAAGGTCCATATAAATCTCTTCATCCAAATCTCCATGGAGAAATGCATTATGGACATCCATTTGGTGTAATGACCAATCACGAAATGCAACAATGGATAAGAAAGTGCGGACTGTGACATCCTTTGCTACTGGGGAAAATGTTTCGCGATAGTCAAATCCTTCCCTCTGTGTGAAGCCTTTGGCCACTAATTGAGCCTTATATCTTTCAATAGAGCCGTCTGCCCTATATTTGATCTTGTATACCCATTTGCAACCAATCAGCTTGTGATGAGGTGGTAATGGTACAACATCCCATGTACGATTTTCCATCAAGGCATGTAATTCCTTCTCCATAGCCTCTTGCCAATGTGGGTCTTTTACAGCTTCAGTGTAATGAGATGGCTCTCGCTCCTTAGATACTCGACTAATACAGCATATATGGTCGGGTGACAATCTATGGAAGGAGACATATGAGGAAATTGGATAATGTGTACCTGATGAATTTGAGGCCGTGCAAATGTAATCTCTTTTCCATGTAGGTGGACGAGTAATACGACCAGATCGTCTTGGCATTTGGGACGGAGAAATGGAAGATATCTCCTCATTTTTGGGCATTTCTTCAGGATCAACAGGTGCCGGAGATGTCATATTTGTGGAAGGATTTGGTTCGTTCGTATTTCCCATAGAAGAATACATATTTGTATCATCCATAGAAATCCCCTCTGAAATTGGTGATGGTGCTATAACCTCTGAATGACGCCCTGGAAACCCCACTATATATGACTAGCCAGAAGGTAAGTCTTCATCCGATAAAGAACGATAGGAATCCTTAGCTCTGTCAGAATTCTCAAATAATGGTGATTCATCTCGAAAAGGGAATATCTTCTCATGAGAAATGACGTCCCTGCTTATAAAGAAATTTCCAGTGGATGGCTCAAGGACTTGGTATCCCTTTTGTAGAGTTGGATACCCCATGAATATACACCTACAAGCTTGGGGACTCATCTTGTCTCGAGGGCCCATTGTTGTCACATAACATAGATAACCGAAAACTCTTAGGTGACGAATATCTGGTTTCCTTCAATAAAGCATTTCAAATGGAGTTTTTCCATTAAGAACACGGCTCGACATACGATTAATCAAATAAGCAACCGTGACAATACAATCCCCCCAAAATTCTTCAGGAATGGAAGCTTGAAATTTAATAGCACATGACACTTCAAATAAATGGCGGTGCTTACTCTCAATAATGCCATTTTGCTGTGGAGTGTAGATACACGAGCTTTCATGCAATATTCCATTTGAAGAAAAAAAGTTTGTGCAGTCATTACTAAAGAATTCCCTTCCATTATCAGTGTGAATCCTCTTAATAGACTTCCCAAATTGATTCTTGGATAAAGAAAAGAATGTTTTCAGATGATGGAACACTTGGCTTTTCGATTGCATGAGAAATACCCATGTGGCTCTTGAATCATCCACAATTGTGAGGAAAAAACGAGATCCATCACGATGGCGTGTGCGATAAGGGCCCCAAATATCAGCATGAATTAGGGAAAATGGATTTTTTGCATGAGAAGACTGTTTGGAAAAGGTGCACAAGTTTGTTTCGCCAAAGGGCAAATGGGACATTGAGAACAAGGAAAAAAAGGCACTATGACCCAGTCTTTGATGATCAAGGAAATTTTTATCATTGGTAGTAGAGTTACACAATAATTGATTATTCAATTCAATACATGAAAAATTGGAATTGCTGGGAATATTCATCCAAAAGTATAGCCCTTCTAAAATGCTACCCAAGCCCATCAGTTTGCCATCGAAAGAGCCTGAAATAAGCTACTGTCAAAATTGAATAGGACTCGGCACGAATTTTCTTCACAAACTCGAGAAACATATAGGAGATTGAAATGGAAATCTGTAACATACAGTACATTCTTGAGTGTGATAAGTGGGCTAAGATTCACTGTGCCAATCATCATGACAAGTGTGGTATTTCCATTTGGAAGCTGTACTGAGACTGGTATGGATAATTTTTGAGTTTTTGAGAAAAAAACTTTTATTACAGGCAATGTGATCACTAGCTCCTGAACCAATTATCCATCTATCCTTGGAAATTGAATTCATTAAGTAGTATGAACTACCTGTGAAACTTCCAGCCTTGTCAGACGCATTCAATTTCTTGAAAGCCTTCATAAGTTCTTGATACTGTTCATAGCTAATTGGCTGACCAAAATTATCAGCACGTTGACCTGTAACCTGAAAAGTTGTTGAAGAATCCTTTTTTCCTTTTTCTCCGGGCTTTCCATGCAATTTCCAGCAGTTATCAATTGTATGATGTGGACGCTTGCAATAGTCACAATATAATTTACCTTTGCCCTTGAAATTTCCCTTTGATGCTGTGGCTCCAATTGACAATTTTAGAACAAGGGCCATCATCACTTCATGTGGGCCGTCAGATGAAAAAACACTCTGTGGGCCATCCGATCCTGTTAAGGGTGAGAAGGCGTGTGGACCATCAGATCCTACCGAGAATGGATCTGGACCGTCCGCCCCTCTCTTAAAGTTTCAGGGGTCTTCAGCAAAAAACCCTAATTTGTTCCTTCGGTCTCCTTGCCCCCTTTTCGCGACTCCTCTCTGAGACAGGTTCATGTGAACCGCCAGCACCATCCCACCACCGGTTTTGAGGTCGGAAACAGCAAGGCATTGGCTCTCCTCCTGCACAGCAAGTTGATAGATCCGACTGAGTGTCGGCGTCGACTCCATAGTAAGTATTTGTGACCGAAATGAGAGATAGGACTTGTTTAAAATCAAGAGGAATCTAGTAATCTTCTCTCTTTCTCGGATCGCTTGGTATTGTTGCAAAGTCGAGTCGAGTCCCTCCAATTTCTCCTCCACCGCTTCTAATTCGTTCCATAAGGCCGAGAGTTTGTTGTAAATCGCGGCTACACTTAGGTTCCCCTGTTTCAGATTTGAAAATTGCTGAGTTAGTGAAAAAATTCTTACTCAATCTAATTTTCCATACATTTCCTTTATATTTTCCCACATCCATTTCGAATCCTCCGTGGGAGGTAATCCAGCTATGACTTCGGAGGTGATGCAGTTTCCGATCCACGTTCGGACAAGCTAATTGCATTTCCTCCATAGTCGTGCCTGCCGCTCGTCGGATGGAATTGGGACGGTCCCGTCGATAAATCCGTCTTTGTCTTTGGTCACCAGTGCTCGCCGGAACTCCCATGCCCAGCTTGAGTAGTTATCGGTACCGGACAGTTGCTGGGTAATGAGTCGCAGCTCCGTCCATCGGCCGTTGTGGTGTAGAGCGGGTTACCGGGTTCCGGGTGTTCGCTAGCGGCGACATACGAATACGGAAGAAATTCGGGTTGGGGAACCGGATAGGGATTCGACCCCAAACCCGGATTACCCGATTCGGACATATGCCCCGCATAAAACATACTCGGCCCGGTGGATGAGCCTACCCCGGGAATGATTGGTGAGCCTCCATCGGGTTGGGCCTGCACTTCGTGGCCTTGATTCATTGGTGTGGGTCCATAAAACCATGGGCCAAGCGCCATCTGGACAAGCAGCCACTGGATGGACTGACCCGCGATGGGTTGTCCCTGGTTGGGCTGGGCTTGAGCCCTCTGTTCTTGAATTGCAACACCAGCAGACAGATCTGAGACATTAGCTTCTTGCCGTATGACGGATTCCTCTGGTGTTCCTTCCTCTGGCATCGACGAAGGATCTTTAGGCATGGTGTCGGTAAGTGTAAATGGTAAGAAAAATGTTTGGTTTTTTAAGATATGCAGACACTGATTCCTACACCAAAGTGCTAACCTTGTTTTGCAGGTTAGAGTTCCTGCAGCAACAAAGGGGCAATTCTATCCGGTGGCCAATCAAGTATGAAAGCTGCGGAAGCTAGGTCAAGAGTGTCTGCTCTAATACCATGACAAAAACTGAAGAAGAAGAGAAAAAGACGTGGGGAATTTTCTGTTTTCTGTGTATATTCATTCACTGTATTGTAATGTACAAAAGGAGTCATTAAATAATACAAATGACTAGTAATAAAAAAAGAATGATTATATCTTTCTAATCCATGAGTATCGGATCTAATCCTAAAATGACTAAAATAAAACTTCGGTATCTCTTGAGATATTATTCCAAATCATATCTTTCAACAAAAATGTTTATGATTAGATTGGTCCAATTAATTGGTACCAATGTCATATATTTGTAACTTTTTGGTATTTTTTCCCTACAATAAGTTCACATAGATATAAAATGATGTGACATATTCGAAGTGGGTATTAATAATACCAACAAAGAAAAGTCCCTTGCATACTTGACTTTTCACATGTATAAGTCTTGTCGGATACAGTGCTCAAAATGTTCGTTATAAAATTCTATTGCATGTGGTGAGGTCTCACAAATTTAGTTGTTTTTGACTTTTTATTTTTTTATTATAATTTTTTTTTTTTTTTTATGGTCATACTATCAGCTGTTGATTCATATGAAAATCAAATTTCTGATATAAACGATGTCTACATAGGGGAGAACATCTTTCGACCCAAAAAAAAAAAAAAAAATGGGGGAGAACATCGATCACTTGCGACTCTCACAATTTTCTTTTTGCTAGGTAAGCAAGTGATATATGCTGGGAGTAATTCTATTTCAAGGCTAATAGAAACCCATTACGTCAATCTCGAAATCTTGCAATCAGCTGGAGCTACAAGAGAGGTCAGTCTTGGCATACTACACAAACTGCTATGATTAAGTGCTCCAAGCAGCGTGTGGAGTCGGACACGGACATCTTCTTTGAGAAATTGCCAGTGGAGCTGTACTTCAGTGAAGGTGTAGGACGATGTAATGTTATGGTCGATGCAAATGGACGGACCGGACCACGCAGGGGTAGGCACGTTGACTTGAAAGACCTTCGAATTCGACCGAGAAAAGAATTTAAAAAAAAAAATTCAGACCGCCGTTCAATGTTCCCACTATTTACTATATTAGATTTGTAGGCCAACTTTCAATGACAAAGTCTCATAGGAGACCGCTTCAGCATTGCATTCAACACTTTGTTATATGTTTTCTGCACGTGTGTCGAGGATTAGGTGAGTTAGAGACGAAATTGAGACGCCATGCATGTGAGCAAACAAGACCGAGGTGCCCGAAGTTCATGTCTTCCCAAAAATGCTGTGACGTGTGTCGATTTTTTTAACAAATATGCTTCTTTTATTCAGTTCAGTATCACTTCAATATGTGAACATGATAGATCGTGTTATCTTCCATTCCATTATTGAATGAGATTGAACGCTAGTCCACCATAGTCATCATTACAATAATGATAGCCCTACAAAGCCCTATAGAATATTTGGTTATGGTATGACTATTTAGTAAGGGAATGGCATAGAATATTTGCATTGTTAAAATAATGCAAATTGACCAGACTTATCATATTTCTTAAACAATGCATTCATTTTTTTTCCTGGTTTCACGTTCAACGCTTTGTTACAAGTTTTTTGCTTATGTGTCGAGGATTACGTGAGTCAGAGACGAAATTGAGAAGCCACGCACGTGAGCAAACAAGACCGAAGTGCCCGAAGTTGAGGTCTTCCCAAAAATGCGGTGGCGAGTCAGTTTTTTAACGAATATGCTTCTTTCATTCAGTTTAGTATCACTTCAATATGTGGACACGATAGATCGAGTTATCTTCCATTCCATCATTGTACAAGATCGAACGCTAGTCGACCATATTCACCATTATGATATCGATAGTCCTACATGTTGGGCAGAACCAGGGATAACAATTCACTGCAAACCAAACCTAATCTAAAATCAATTTCTTCCCCTGAAATTAAACCAACCAAAATCAACTTAACTCCATCAATAACCAGCCTTATATAACATTGGAGTAAGCAAATATAATGCTGAAAGAATGACTAGATAAAGTCAACAATGACACTAAAGTTTAATGTGAAACCCTAATGCGGGAAAAATTACAAACCGCCAAAAAAATTTCACTAATCGCTAATGATAATATGATACACAAAATTGTTTTCTCTAGTCACATACTAGAGGCTCCACATAAGTATTATAAACTCTCTTTTTTTTTTTCTTTTTTTTGTGGTAAAGAGTATTATAAACTCATTTCCTCACCACAAAGATGAATAACATAAATGGGACAGGAGAACTTTAACTGTAATTGGAGAATTCGGAGACAGTTCTTGACGAGTGAAAATCATTCACTCATAACCCTCGATCTCACGAACAACATACTCAAATTTGAGCCGATTCTATCAACGTTTGACTTTCGAATCGGGATTAACTTTAACTGTAATTGGAGAATTCGGAGACAGTTCTTGACATATGAAAATCATTCATTCATAACTCTCGATCTCACAAACAACATACTCAAATTTGAGCCGATTCTGTCAACGTTTGACTTTCAAATCGAGATCATAAAATTTCAGCTCTCTTCTTGGTTTCCTCCTCCCCTGTTCTTCGGTGAGCTTATGTGGGTGCACTCTCTCACCTCACTTCACTCTCTTCGGGCTCCCTTTCGGGCACGCACGAAGAAGCCCCTTCTTTTTGTTATTATTATTTTTTTTTACTTTGACTTCTTTTTGTTTTCTTTTGTTTCATGTGTTAGCTGGGCCTCACATGGAGCGGACCCAGCCAACCCTACAAATCCGTATAGAATATTTGGGGATAAGTACACTAATGGTGCCATAAGTTGTGTACGGCGCTCACTTTGGTGCCAAAAGTTTCTGTCGGATCACTTAAGTGCCAAATCGGAGGAAAAACGCTCACTTTGGTGCCATCGGCGAAAGATTCCGGCCAAAATGATTTTTTTTTAGAAAAAAAAATCAATAAGCCTTTAAATGACGTCGTTTTCGGTCCTCCTTAAGAAAACGACGTCGTTTTGCCATCCTACGTGGATGGCTTCATGGAAACGACGTCGTTTAGCTCACATGGGGAAAAATTAGGGTTTCCGCCGCTCGGCCACCGTCGTTCGCCCGCCGTTGCTCGGCCACTGTCGCTGCTCGACCACTGTTGCTCAGCCACCATTGTAGTTGCTCGACTAGGTGAGCGAGGAGAGAATGAAATTGTTGAAGGAAAAATCGAAGGCGAGGGCGGAGGAGGAGGAGGAAGAAGATGGGTCGAAGGGGCTGCAGGTGCGCTGCTACTGCTGGTGCGTTGCTGGTGTCGTTGCTGGTGTGCTGCCGGTGCTGTTGCTGGTGCCATGCTGGTGTTGTTGCTGGTGTGGGTCTTCGAGGAAGAAGAAGACACGAAGATGAGCTTCCCTCTCTCTCAATTTGGGGATTAGGGTTTCAAAATTGGGGGAAAGATGCCAAACGGCGTCGTTTTGGTGTTTGGATGCTGACTCAAGTCTCCGACGAGCCACATCGGCGTCAAAAATTAATAAAAAAAGGCCACGTCGGATTTCCGGCCAATTTCGTTGGAGTTGGCACCAAAGTGAGCGTTTTTCAAATTTTTTGGCACTTAAGTGATCCGATGGAAACTTTTGGCACCAAAGTGAGCGTCGTACACAACTTATGGCACCATTAGTGTACTTATCCCGAATATTTGGTTTATTGGTATGACTATTACTAGTAGAGTATTTGCGTTGTTAAAATAATGTAAATTGACCAGACTTATCACATTTCTTATACAATGCATTCATTTTTTCCTGGTTTTTAAATTTGCAGGTTCTAATTACCTTATTGATAAATGCTACGGCATTAGTTACTATAAAGTATCACGAACATTTGCTGGAATAGAGAGAGAGAGAGAGAGTCAATGACAACTACCACCAAGTGAAATATTTGACTGTATGTGCATGTAAGTATATATGAGGGTGGAAACCTTTTTATTTGCCATTAAATTTCTCAAACCACCATTAATACGACAAACCTGAAGATTTTGTGTAATTTCTTGCTCTGAAGCCAGAAAAGACTCGTCCAAAAATATAAATCGATAGACGAACGTAATTTAGTATTTTTATTTTAACAAAGCCAACCAAACGAGTACAAGCAGACACCAAGTAGTCACCACATGGGGTACGCAAGAACAACACCAAGAAAACAAGTGCGGAAAAGAAATGAGGAAAAAACTCATGAACACTGGAACAAGAGTGACTTATTGTTTGACCCCCGGGGGCGGGGGGCTGCGGTTACAACAAAAGACGCTTTATTGTCCGAACGAGGAAGAAAAGCGAAAAAACCAAACCGTGCAAAATCCCTTATGTAGCACTCTTCCGAGCCGTACTTTCTCTTTTCCCATTTCAAGCAGTCGGGCATCAAGGTGGGGGCGAGGGCTAGGAAGGGCGAGGATATGAATCCCCGAGGTCATCAAGGTGGGTGTGTTATCCTTTTCCTTGCCCTCTCCCTCCCCGTCCTCCTCCAGTTCCTCCTGTTCCTGTACTACCAGCATTGCCAGGCGGGTTGCCAGGCGGGTACTCAGGCGGGTATCTTACACTGAATGACACCGGACGACGGTCTTCAGTGGGAAAACGGTTCGGAATGGTCGAGGGCAGTCGCGGAGCGCTCAGTGTGTCAGATGCCTCCAGGGCTTGGGAAAACACGTCCTGCACTTTGGTCTCAATCTCTCTGCGCGACTCGCGGGGGAGCTTCGGGAGCAGCCCCTCAAAACACCTCTCCAGAAACGCTTCCTTCCCGTCATCGGGGAGCTTGTTCAGCACGTTCCCCACAATCCCGCCGACCAGGTCCTTGAGCAGCTCCTCCTTGGCTTCAAGGGGCAATTGGCCGAACATTTGCCCCGCATCACCATCGTCTAGGTTCTCCGATGGCTCCTCCTCCTCCTCCTCCTCACCATCCGGCGCACGATCAGCAATGGCTCTGCGCTTACCCAGAGGAACGATGGTCTCGGCCGTGTCGGCGAAGTTCATGAGGAAGTTGAAGACAGGATCGAAGACCTCAGAGGTCTCGCGGCTCCTTTTCCCGTTCCGAGTCTGGGGATCCGTGAGGGACATGGCGGTGATGACCGAGAGGGAATATGGCTCAGCTGTGGACGAATTCGGGAGTTGGGTTCTGGGGCTTAAACGGCGAACAAAGAACTCATTTATGGTGGAGGACTAGGGAAGAGAAAAGTCCCTCGTTGTATTAAAGGAAAATTAATTTGAAAGATTGAGATAGCTTTTGTAAATTAACTTTCTCTGAACAAGTTTCAGAAGAGACTGCACTAAGTAAAATTTATCGAACAGGATTGAATGGCCAGGATTTCGACGGTGCTTGACTTTTGAGCACAAGATGTCTCATTTGTTAAGCACGATCATGTGGTGTGGTTTTTGTTTCGCGAGATCTACCTAAGATGATATTCATTATTTGTTATAATGTGATTAATATAATTCATCAGATCTAATCTGTCCAATTGCTTCTCCACAAATAATTCCTCTAGCCGACTTGCTTTTGTCCTTATTATTATACTTGACGCCCGTATCTCGGGTTAGGCAATTTTATTTTTTTTAAAGGGTTTGCGAGGTTAGGTTAGAGGCATCGTGCGTGTGAGCAAACTAGCAGTCCCAGCCTCGGCTTTCACTATTTCTCCTAGACTAATTTGGATGCACCAGCTGGAATTTTTTCATGAATTTAATTATGTATTGATTAATTGAAAAGGCTCTTACGAACAGGAATCTTTGAGGAAAAAAAAAATAAAGAAGAAGACACGCAATTTTTTTGGGTGGAAATGTCCTTTTTTAAAATCACAAAAAAAAAAAAAAACTGCTCTAGACAATCTTTTCACTATTAATATTAATTTCGAAGTTTTAAATTTCAATGTTATAGCTACAAAAGATATTACCCTAATATATAGTAGGAGTTTAGATCATATGTATTTATGACAAAAATTACATGTATACCATTACCAACAAAAGCTCTAAGCTTTAATAGCATGAAAATTATATTTTTCCATCACTATCGAATGGTGTATTTTTTTTTTTCCCGTGAGACCTAATGTGAATCTCACCATATTTTTACAATATGATGGGTATAGTTCATTAGATCAAATCCGTCCGAATTATTCCTCCAGCCGAGTGCTTTATTATCGTTTTCATTAATTGCTCGATACCTGTGCTGAGGATTAGATGAGTCACGAACAGAATTGAGGTGCTATTGCATGGGAGCGAACTAGCGAACTACCGGGCGTTTGTCTTTTTCTCACTAGACTACCTTGAATGCATATGTACGTGCACGTCCAGGTAATTTCTCGTAAACTCTTTTTTCTTATGTAAATTAATTTAAAAGGCTATATTTAAGTTAGTGGGCATGATGCTCACATACCTATTATATTTTCCTTAAAGTCTTGTGCTAGTACATACCTTCAACAAACAAAGTTTTACGCCGATATAATAATATTTTGACGGGTGAGTATGATTATTTTACACAGTTATTTATATTTAAAAAAGTTATCATGAAGGTGATGGTCATAACTTCAACCGACGAATTAGAGACGGGATTGAAGGAGAGAGGAGGAAGGAATATATCGCCTGTCACGAAAAAGTGTTGAAGCTTTTTAATTAGAGGTACCTAGTACATATAAATCCGAATAAGCAAGAACAACAACTAGACAACAAGTATGGGAAACCGGAGGGGAATGGAAAAAAAAAATGATAAAACTAGAACAAGAGTGGCTTAATTGTTTGATGGGGCTGCAAGAGTGACTTCTCATTTAAAATTGGGAAAATGCCACAAAAAATCTCAGACTTTATTAACCATAATGCATTTACTCCAAACTTTTTTATTACATCAGAAATTCCAAACTTTTACTCGTGTGACATATTTACATCAAACTTTTTTTCTGTGACATCAAAAAATCTAAACTTATACTTTTGTGGCACTAAAAACCCTAAAATTTTATTTTGTAACACCAAAAATACTAAACTTATATTCACGGGACATATTTATCCCAAAAATTTGATGTCATAGAAAAAAGTTTGGAATTTTTGGTATCACAAGAAAAAAAAATTGGGGATTGTGGTATCAAAAAAAAAAAGTTTAGGATAAATGTGTTAGATAGGTAATAGTTTGGGGTTTTTAGTATCACAAAATAATTTGGGATAAATGTGTCACAATAAACATAGTTTAGGATTTTTTGTGGCTTTTACCCTTTAAACTTAGAGTAGTTGTTTCCTTCAGTTTAGAAATGGTAAGTGTTTAGGATTGAAAAACTCTTTCCCTCAACAATCAAGCTAATCTCTCATCTGTTGACATGAACTCCATTCGTCGTATCATCATCAACAATGGCTCTACGCTCAGACTGAGGTACGATGGTCTCATAATCGAAAATCTCAGAGGCCCCATGGCTCTTCTTCCCATTCCGGCTCTGGGAATCCGACAGAGACATAGTGTTGATCAAGAGTGAATGGCTTACTGGCGGTGGACGGACATGGGAGTCGGGAAATGGGGCTTAAATAGCGAACGAGGAATAATTTTTTGTCGACCTGGAAAGGACGAAAGTGCACGTTTTAGTAATGGAAAATTGGGTGGCACCATTGACGTTGGACCGATCTTAGATTTTCACTCACTAGAGTGAAGAAGAAGAAGAGAGGAGATTCCTTGAAGAGTTGGCATGATCAGAGGAATTAACTTGGGTGTTTTTTGTACGCAATCTCTACATCTATCCCAAGAAGGAGGGCATGTAATTGATATATCCTCCCCCACTAGCGGTTTTGCATGGATGAAGCAAGCGCTTAGTGGAGTGAAAGAGCGATCGCCTGGACTTCACATTTCAACGGAGGGAAAGTTCTGTCTAGAAGAATACAATCCTGGTCTCCCGCCCATTGAGCTCACTAGCTGGGAAACTCGGGCTAGAGCAAAAACACCGAGCGCCAAAAAAGGAACAAAAATTAGAAGAAGCTTGCGAAGCCAAGAGCCAACAAGTTTTATGAACCCGTTTTGTTTTTTTCGGAGGAGCATTGGCCTAAAGGGTATTCATGATCTTAATCGGAAAGAAACCTTAGAGAGACTCTTCTCCACTCTCATTAAACACCTTGAAGTATATGGTGCCATTTGTGATCATCGCCTCTATCCGAGAAGAACCTACTAGCAATTCCCCACTCTCGAGACTCTCAATTTAACAATCTACCGTACATGGTGCAAGCGTTGACTCGATATAGATGCAAGGTAAGTGAACGCCTCGAATGTTGTGCAGAGTACATATTTTCCCCCTGAATTTGGCCTGTCCTTCAACTCGTCCTGCAAAGGTATGTTTCGGTCCTTGATATGTTTGAGCCGAATGCTTACACGCCTGTGGCGATCGCGTCTTACAGGATCACATGAGTTGGAACACCACAAGCAACGCCGAGCTCATTGAAAACGAATTACAGGGCTGAGAAAGTCTCCTGATCTGGGCTTGGTCCCGTTGGTGGAGCGACGGTGGTACCGATATCAGGAGTCCCTTAGGGGGTCAGTGTGAAATAATTTACAGCAATGTTTCATGCCGCTATGGGGCTGCATGGAAACACTTCTGTTCTTTTTTTGTTCCCGAGAACAGAAAAAAAAAAAAAAAAAAGTGTTTCTGTTCCAGGAAATAATTTTTAAATAAAAAAATGCGTTTGGTAAACTTGTTCCGGAAATAAAAAATGAACAGAAATACATTTGGTAAATTTTATTCTTTTTTTGTTTCTTTTAATTTTTTAATATTTTTATTTTATTTTTCATTTTTTTCCTTTCTTTTTTATTTTTTCTTCTTTCGGCCGGTCACCTGCAGCCTCGCCCAGCCACAGCGAGGCCGAGCGTTGCCGGCCCCCTCGCCGGATCTGGGCGAGGCTGAGTTCGCCCAGCCAAGGCGAGGCTCAGCCTCGTCGGGGGTCGGCGATGCTCCGGCGAGGTCTCCGACCCTCGACGGCGTCGCAGGCCCTCGACGGCCGGTTGCCGGCCATGGCCGAGGCCGGCGACCTACCAAAGAAAAAAGAAGAAAAATAGAAGAAGAAAAGAGAAGAGAGAGAAGAAGAAATGTTTCTTCAAAATCGTTTCTGGAACAAGAAGTAAATTTTTTTTGTTCCAATTTTGTTCCGGGAACAAAAGAACAAAAAAAGAACAGAAACGCAACCAAACGCGTTTTTGTTCTTTTTTTTGTTCCCAGGAACAAAAAAACAAAAAAATTGTTCAGAAACAGAAATGAGGAACAAAAACATGCACGCCCTATACAAATTATTAGTAATGGGGGTGCTTATCATTTGTCCGCATCAGGGCATTATACTTATACTTTTGACTGTTTCATTGATATGCGCAATAAGGAATTGAGGATCCATTCACACAAAGTCTCCTGAGATGGTTGACATTAGCTTGCACATGAAAATCCCCCCGTCTCATCTCACATGTGATGTTTAACCAATATTTTGGGTTTAAATAATGTGCCGTCGCGAAAATCAATAAGCATCATTTCAACTTGCAAATACAGGTCTCGCTTGAACTTTGATACCGAGAAATTAAAAGTTGGGGCAAATCTATTTGCAGTGAGCTATATCATGGTAAAGTTACCGGGCCTCAGACGACTGACAATCATCAATTAATGATACAACGACTAACAATAATTCTCAATCTCATCACTGGTTATCCAACAGCTCATAATGAGGCCGACAATTTTGCCGGGATTTTATCCCCCGCTGCTTTACAAAGGCCCATTACGTTATGGATCACAGAAGTTTAAGTCTTGAAAGCTGGAGAAATTATCGCAGGTCAGCATTATCCTTTTCTACAAATACGCTTCTTTCATTCAGTTTTGCGTCGCTTTAATATTCGAACATGATAGAATGGACCATCTTCCTTTAGATCTATAAAAGGACGGGGAGGTGAGGGTCTTCCACTCCCTCCAAAATACTCGGTTGAGGCCATAACTACTCGATGATGGAATCGAATTGATTTTTTTTCATTGTAAAAATCATATAAATTGAGTAGCCTCAACGTATTTTCAAAAAACGCGTTTATTCTTTCTGGTTATTAATTATGCAATTTCCCATTATCAAGTCCGAGTCAATCTAATAGAGAAACCAAATACTACCTTATCAATAGAACGCTACAACATTAAGTAATGGATGTTTTAAAGTACCACGTGAAGGTTCACAGTTTATAAAAGTTGGTCAGCTTAGAAGGAATAAAAACAAGAAAAGAAAAAAAGAGACAAAAGAGTAGCGTTATCACGCCCAGTGGTAACTACCACCAAGCGAAATATATGCGACAAGTTTTTTGTGAGGAAAGCCATCTAACTGCAAACCAATTTATTCATCATTAAACTTCTCAAACCACCAGTCATACAACAAACCAACCAAAGGAGTGCAAACTGCGACTACTTTGTCGCAAGATAGGACACACACACGAGTTTATTCTACATATTTTTGACACGCAGAGAGAGAGAGAGAGAGAGAGAGAGAGAGAGAGAGAGAGAGAGAGAAGGAAGAACATAGTAAGAGCAATCACGCATTCATACGACCCATTAGATTCAGTCTCATTACCATCTTCGTCCCCCTCGCACTCCTCCTCCGCCAGCTCAGCCTTTCCCTCCTTTAGGTTTAATGATCGTCTTCGGGTATTTAATCTTGATCCCATCCGGTTGAAGGGCGTCGCCAGGGAACTGGTTCCCGAAGGCCCACGGCGATTCCGGAGTGCTCAGTGTCGCGAAAGCCTCTTGGGATGGGGACAACAGGTCATTCGCTTTGATTTCAATTGCTCTCTGCGACTCGCTGGGAAGCTTAGGGAACAGCCCGTCGAAACACCTCACCAGAAACGCTTCTTTCCCGTCCTCAGGGAGCTTGTCCAGCATGTTCCCCAGGATCTCGCCGAACACGTACTTGAGCAGCTCATCCTTGGCTATCACGGGCAACTTGTCAAACATTTCCCCTGCATTACCATTGCCCACGTTCTCCAATGGCTTCTCCTCCCCATCAACTTGGACTTGGTTCATCGTATCATCATCAACGACGGCTCCGCTCTTAGGATGAGGAACAATGGTCTCCGCCTCAGTGGCAAAGTTCATGAGGAAGCCGAAAACGGAATCATAGACCTCGGAGGTCTCACGGCTATTCTTCTCGTTCTGGGTCTCAGAATCCGGTAGGGACATAGTGGTGATCAAGAGTGAAGGGCTTAGTGGCGGGGGACGAACTCGAGAGAGTGTTCCGGGCTTTAATAGCGAACAAGAAATCACCTTTCGTGGAGAACTTCACGTTTTCATAATGGATAATTGGGTCACGCTATTGGCGTTCCATCATGTCATGTACGTCAGTCTTAGATATTAAAAACACGTATGGGTGAGGAGGAGCTTTCAAGAGCGTAAGTGGGAGATGAAGATAGAGATGAAAATGAGTGAAGTGAGAAGGTGATAGAAAGACGTGGATCTTAGTTGTCCGTTTTAGTTGGAGGGATTCGATTTTCACTTGAGAATTTTGGAAATTGAGTTCAGACAATTATCGGCGAAAAAAGAGTTGGAGGGATTATTCGCCCGTCCATAGGTGAATAATGGCATCTTACAAGTACATGGTTGTCGTCTGCAACAACGTGTCACCGGTGAGATGAGGCATCAATTGGGGCGAAGTCATCCAGTTCACGGTTTACTTTGAAACAAACATCACTCCGGTGGATACTTTGTAAAAAAAAACTGCCCACAAAAGGTTGTTTTGATTTTTTTTTCCTATACAATTATTAAAACCACGCATTGATGTAATAACTTAAACTTTTTAAATGGTTAGCAATAATCCTCAAAAAATCTTTCATAAGATCATAGCAGATTGTTTTGAGTCCAAATCTTTTTTGATTTTGTCTTTCTTGTTATATATTCTTGAGTTTTAATCTTAGACCAAAATCTAACTTACATGTGAAGAGAGTGTTATTTTAAATATTAATTTTTATTCCCCTATTATTTTCTTTCAAGTCAAAATACTTTTTATATGTAAAAAGTGATATATTAAAATAGTAAAATCACACCTTCTTCTAGTTTAAGCTTTTGGAATAATGGCCTTACAGAATCTTTCAATATCTTTACTCAAGCGATTGAAGAATAAGAAGATGGGAGATTCCATGTAAAGTGGCATGGTTGTGACGTGAGGAATTCATTTGGGCATTTTTTATATGCAATATCTGTATTGATCCCGGGTGGGTGTGCGTGCGAAGGATCCAACCTCCCAAGAGTAGCGCTTTGCATGTATGAACAAGCACAAGGTGGAGTGACAAAGTGATGGCCCGAGCTTCACGTTTCAATGGATAACAAGTTTACATCTAGATGAACACACACTAAGTCCACTAGTACAGGTGGTTGATGCACACGTACGATGAACAGGGAAGTTCACTGGTATGGAGCTGTAGGTATAACGAGAAAGGCTTGGTTGACTTAGAAGAATTTCGAATTCAACGAAGAAATTAATTTAAAAAGATTCAGATGACCATCAAGTGTTCACATTGTATACCATATTCATTTAGTGTATCAACTTTCTTTGACAAAGCTTGAGAAGAAACAGTACCAAATGAAATTTACTTGTTTTTCAATGAGTTTGCATGCCCATGGATTAATGAGAATTTGATACTTGAGTGCGAATTGTATTTTCGTTAAGTAGTCATACGGTGCACTTTTTTTTTCTGATGAGAACTAACGTGAATCTCATTATTATTTCTTTATCATTTGATTAATATAATTGATTAGATAAAATCAATTCAATTAGTTCTCGACAAATAAATTATTCCTCCAGCAGAATGCTTTGTTACTTCCTTTTTCAATGATTGCTCGATACGCGGGCCAAGGATTAGGTGAGTTGGAAACAAAATTGAGATTCATGCATGCAAGCAAACTAGAGCAATTAAACATGCCTGTGTTTTCGTCACTAGAATGGCTGAAATGCACGCACACGTGCGGCAAATTGTTTATACATTGATTGATCGACAAGGCTTTATATAAATTAATGGACATGATGCTCAATGAAGATACATAATTATTGTATTTTCCTTGAGTCTTACGCTACTCTCTCTCTCTCTCTCTCTCTCTCTCTCTCTCTCTCTCTCTCTCTCTCTCTCTCTCTCTCTCTCTCTCTCTCTATATATATATATAGCAAAGTCTTGTGCCCATATAATATATTTTGATGGCTTACAAGAATAAAAAGTGCCCACCTTCATTTGTATTTAATCAGATATATATGGAGGTGATGTTCGTAACTTTAAGCCATCAATCAAACACGATTAAGAGAAAGAGGAAGAGAGGAATATGCTAACTATCATGAAAAATGTCAAAGCTTTTCGAGTATAAACGCAATGCCAAGTTACGCAGTTTGTATCAATCTGAGAAAGCAGGAGCAACACCTAAGACAACAAGAATGACAAAGAGGGGGAAATGGGAGATGACTAAGAAACACAAGAACGAGAGTGACTGATAGCAAACAATAAATAATTTTTGGTCGAGTTGGGAAGGACGAAAGTCCTCGTTGTAGTAATGGAAAAATGGGTGGCACCATTCACTTTGAATCGATCTTATATCTTCACTCGCTTGAGTGAAGAAGAAAATTCCATGAAGAGTGGCATGTGTCGTATGGAATTTATTTGGGTCTATTTGGATGCAATCTCTGCGATGATCCCAAGAAGGTGGGCTTGTAATTGATCCATCCTCCCCGAGTAGCGCTTTGAAATGAAGACGCAAGCACTTGGTGGAGTGAAAGAGTGATCGCTTGGGCTTGGACGTTTGAATGGATGAAAAGATGTGTCTAGAAGAATACAATCCTAGTCCCCGCATTAAACTCACTGGCTAGGGAACTCACGCTAGATTGAATTGCCGAGTGCCAAAAGGGAGCGAAAAATAGAAAGAAGCTTGCGAAACGGAAAGGCGACAAGCTACACCAACCTGTTTTGCTCTCCTTGGGGGCGCAGTGGCCTCATCAAAAAGGGACCTCATTATTGGAGACACTCTTCTCGACTCTCCATACATGCCTTGAGGCATATATTGATAGCCATGATCACTTACCAGGATTGTCAAATGATGTTTACATGTGGCATCATATATTTACACAAGATCCGAATGTTAAAATAGTTTGTTATCATCAAAACGAAGTGATTGTTGATATAAAGAGAAGTAGTGGTTGATCAATAAATGTGGTAATAGTGGGGTTAAGGTATCTATTCGCAAGAGATGTGTTGATTGGTTTTGTATTTATAAGACCAAATCATACATGGTCTATCATAACTATTCAAAAGAACAACAAATCTCTCTTGTTCACAACATTATCTCTCTTTTTTCTTTTCATTCACAAGTTTGACAACACATTTTCCAAAGAGGAAAATTAAGTAATTGCCAAACTCATTTCTATATGGCTTTGGTGTATATCCGGGAGATATATGTGTCTTAAACTGATCAACAACAATGGAGCATATAATATCTTAAGACAATGATAGTCATCATGCATCAAAGTATCAAAAAATTATAAATTACTACTCCTTCCACAATCAAATCTTCCCAACATGGAAGGTTATGACTAAAGGACATCTTTTCTTTTTTCACAATCAAATCTTCCACACTTCAAGGTTGCAGCTCCAGATGGCCGATAATGTTAGAAATTAAACCAAATTCATTGGCACCGATAACTATTCGGTACCTGCATTAAATAAAGTTATAATTGCAGTGTTATCTTTAATGAGTCTGTTTGTATTTGTAGGTGTAGTGATTATTTCTAAAGATAAGGTAAGATATGATGATTGTTTTGTATAAATAAGGGAGTATTATAATTGTTTTTTGTTAAGGTGAAATAAATCTACAAACCTATCTATCTTTTTTTACTCTTCCTTACATAAGTTGTGAATGTTTTATCTTCAAATTACTTTCATCAGATAATACTTAGTCGAAATAGGTCAAGCAACTGCTTGACATTGAAAACCCCGTAGAACTTCTCCAATTTTTCCAGTGGCCTTTGAGCTGTGATGTTGAAGAATCTTAGCGTGAGCTTGTTGAGGGAGGGACTAGCGGCTTTATCCGCTATCTCGTCCTTCGAAAGGTCGAAGACCACTTGAAGGACAAATAAAGGGATCTGGTTTTCGATCTGAAGAAGGTCCTTTAGGAGGAAGGGGAAGATCCATGGTGTCACGAAGAAAGGATCATCTGGATTAGGCCGAATTACACGACCGAAGATGCAGAACACCTCAATGATAAAACAGGCATCGAGGACCATTTTCTCGATAAAGGAGACGACGTCTGAAGACGAAGAGTGGAGACGGCAAGTAGAGAGCTCAGGAGATGAAGTGAGGTCAGAGCCTGGAGAGATTTGTGTGTAGAGTTGAATCCATCGAGTTGAGTTGTTAAACACTAGGGTATTTGGTATAAATTAGGGCTAGGAAATACTCAAATATGTGAGTGATTGTGACTATGTAATTCTCCGATTTATTATTGGATCATTTGCTGGCTCTTTTCATGAACGTAGGTTCCAACATTTGGACCGAACCACCTAAAATTTCTTGTGTCCTTTTATTATTCATCGTTTTATTTTTCTGTCAATTTCTATAGCTCCCAATTTAATTGGGAGGTTTTGATCTGCTTTCACTACGTCACCAATTATAACAGTTTCAATTTGAATCGCAAGTTTTAGATTTGGTCTCGCTAGAACTGTGATACCAAGAAATTAAAGTGGGGCAAATGTACCCTGGTGTGGACTATACCATGGAAAAGTTGTCGAGCCTCAGACGACTGACAATCATCAATTAGTGATACGATGATTGAACATGATTCTCCATCTCATCATTGGTTAATCCAACAGCTCATAATGAGGCAGACAATTTTGCCCGGATTTTATCTCCTGGCATTTTACAAAGGCCCATTAGGTTCTGGATCAGAGAAGTGTAAGTCTTGAAAGCTAGAGTAATTCTTGTAGATCAGCAATGTCCTTTTCTATAAATATGCTTCTTTCATTTAGTTTCGTGTCGCTTTAATAGATGAACATGATATAATGGACGATAGAATGGATGATCTTCCTTTAGATCTATAACAGGACAGGGAGAGAAGGATCCTCCAGTCCCTACGGAATACTCGGTGTAAGCCATAACTACTCAATGATGGAATCGAATTGATTGTTTTCATCGTAAAAATCATATAAAATGAGGAGCCTCAACATATTTTCAGAAAACGCGTTCATTCTTTCTGGTTTTTTATCAAGCAATTTCCCCTTATCAAGTCCGAGTTAATCTAATACAGAAACTAAATACTACCTTGCAACATTAATTATTAGATACTGTAAAGTATCCCGCGACGGTTCTCCACGGTTTATAAAAGTTGGCCAGCTTAAAAGTTGAAAAACAAGAAAAGAAAAGAGAGGGAATAGAGTAGCGTTATCACACCCCGTAAGTACCACCGGACGAAATATATAAGACAAATCTACGCTTTTTGTGACGAGCTATTTGACTGCATGTGCACGCAAGTTGGTCCGAGGGTTGAACCAATTTATTCATCATTAAACTTCTCAAACTACCACTCATACAACAAACCAGCCAAAGGAGTGCAAACTGCGACTACTTTGTCGCCATATAGGACACACACCAGAGTTTATTCTACATATTTTTGACATAGAGAGAGAGAGAGAGAGAGAGAGAGAGAGAGAGAGAGAGAGAGAAGGAAGAACGTAGTAAGAGCAATCACGCTTTCATACGACCCAAGAGATTCATTCTCATTACCATCTTCGTCCCCCTCCCCCTCCAGCTCCCCCTTTCCCTCCTTTATCTTTAATGATCGTTTTTGGGTATTTAATGCTGAACCCAACAGGTTCAAGGGCGTCGCCGGCAAACTGGTTCCCGAAGGCCGAGGGCGATTCCGGACCACTCAGTGTCGTGAAAGCCTCTTGGGATGGGGACAACAGGCCCGTCACTTTGATTTCAGTCGCTCTCTGCGACTCGCAGGGAAGCTTAGGGAACAGCCCGTCGAAACACCTCACCAGAAACGCTTCCTTCCCGTCCGCTGGGAGCTTGTCCAGCATGTTCCCCAGGATCTCGCCAAACAAGTCCTTGAGCAGCTCCTCCTTGGCTGTCACGGGCAACTTGTCGAACGTTTCCCCAGCATTACCGTTGCCCACGTTCTCCAATGGCTCCTTCTCCCCGTCAACTGGGACTTGGTTCGTCGTATCATCATCGACGATGGCTCCGCTCTTAGGATGAGGAACAATGGTCTCGGCCTTGTCAGCAAAGTTCATGAGGAAGCCGAACACGGAATCATAGACCTCGGAGGTCTCACGGCTCATCTTCCCGTCCTTGGTCTCGGAATCCGGCAGGGACATAGTGGTGATTAAGAGCGAATGGCTTAGTGGCGGGGGACGAATTCGAGAAAGTGTTCCAGGCTTTAATAGCGAACAAGAAATCACTTTTCGTGGAGAACTTAACGTTCTCATAATGGAGACTTGGGTAGCTCCATTGGCTTTCCGTCATGTCGTGCACGTGATGCTTAGATATTAATACCACGTTTGGGTGAGGAGGAGCTTTCAAGAGCGTAGGTGGGAGATGAAGATAGAGACGAATATAAGTGGAGTGAGAAGGTGATAGAAAGACGTGGATTTTAGTTGCCCGTTTTAGTTGGAGGGATTAGATTTTCACTTGAGAATTTTGGAAATTGAGTTCAACAATTTCGAACAAAAAATGAATTGGAGGGATTATTTGCCCGTCCACAGGGCAAATAATGGCATGTAACAAGTATATGGTTGTTGTCCGTGACAACATGTGTCGCCGGTGAGATGAGGAATCAATTGAGGCGAAGTCATCAAGTTCGGGGTTTATATTGAAACAAACATCAATCCGGTGGATACTTAGAGGAAAATTGCCCACAGAGGTTTGTTTAATATTTTTTTCCCCTTACCTTGTTCAGTTATTTAAATCACGCATTTATGTAATAACTTAAAATTTTTAAATAATTGGTAATGGCTCCCATAAAATCTTTTATGATATCAAAACAAATTGTACAAATTCCAAATTTTTGTCCCTATGTCTTCCTATTATATTTTCTCATGTTTTAATCTTAGATCGAGATCTAACTTATGTGCGAAGAGAGTGTTATTTTAAATATTAATTTTGATTCCCCTATTATTAATTTCAACGTCAAAATCCACTTATGTGTAATGGAAAGTGATCTATTAAAACAGTAAAATCACGCCTTTTTCTAGTTTAAGATTTTTGAATAGTGGCCCCATGGAATCTTTACATATCTTTACTCAAGCGAGTGAAGAAGAAGAAGGCGATGGGATATTCCATGTAAAGTGGCATGGTTGTGACGTGAGGAATTCATTTGGGTATTTTTTTATATGCAATCTCTGGATCGATCCGGGTAGGTGTGCATGCGATGGATCCAACCTGCCTGGAATAGCGCTTTGTATGGATGAAGTAAGCACGAGGTGAAGTATTAGAGTGATGGCCCAGACTTCACGTTTCAATGGATGACAAGTTATATCTAGATCAACACCCACTCAGTCTACTAGTACAGGCGGCTGACGCACATGTACAATGGAAAGGGAAGTTCACTGGTACGGAGCCGCAGGTATCGCGAAAAGGGTTGGTTGACTTAGAAGAATTTCGAATTCAATGGAGAAATTAATTTAAAAAGACTCAGATGACTATCAAGTGTTCACATCGTATGCTCTATTCAATTTGTACATTAACTTTCTTTGACAAAGCTTGAGAAGAAACTGTACCAAATGAAATTCACCTGTTTTTCAACGAGTTTGAATGCCCATGGTTTAATGAGAGTTTGATACTTGAGTGCGAAATGTATTTTCGTTGCGTAGTCACGCGGTGCTCTAGGTTTTTTCTTCTATGAGAACTAACGTGAATCTCATTATTATTTTTTTGTCATTTGATTAATATAATTGATCAGATAAAATCTATTCAATTAGATCTCGACAAATAAATTATCCCTCCAGCGGAATGCTTTGTTACTTCTTTTTTCAATGATTGCTCGTTACGCGGGCCAAGGATTGGGTGAGTTGCATACGAAATTGAGATTCATGCATGCAAGCAAACTAAAGCAATCGACCAGGCCTGTCTGTTTGTCACTAGACTTGCTGAAATATACGCACACTTGCGACAAATTGTTTATACATTGATTGACAGAAAAAGGTTATATATAAATTAATGGGCATGATGCTCAATGAAGATCCATAATTACTGTATTTTCCTTGAGTCTTATGAGATATATATATCATAATTATGGTATTTTCCTGGAGTCTTATTCTACTATATATATATTGATGGCTCTCCTCTTGCAAGAATAAATAGTGCCCACCTTCATTTATATTTAATCAGATTTGCATGGAGGTGATGTTTGTAACTTTAACCCATCAATCAAACACATGATTAAAAGAGAGAGGAAGAGAGGAATATGCCGACTATCATGAAGAGTGTCAAAGCTTTTCGAGTGCTGCAGCAATGCCAAGGTACACAGTTTATATCAATCTGAGAAAGCAGAAGCAACACCTAAGACAGTAAGAATGAGAAAGAGGGGGAAAATGGGAAATAACTAAGAAATACAACAACTGTTGGCAAATATGGCTTCGAAATGAGTTGAACAATGAAATCGGATTGAATAAAACAACTCGGATTTTGAGACGTGATATCACTTTCTTTAAGGATTTATTTGCCCCACAACGTTGCTAATGGTCACCGGCAAAAATCCTTCAGGATACAATAAAGTCTCGGATGAGAATACTAGATAGCAATTCTAGTATTTCTCCAGGGTCTCTCTAAGAAACAATCAAACAATTGGCTGTAGTTTTTTCAGAAAGAAGACTCGAAAATAACCACACTTTTCTTTCTGAAAAATGACAAGTATATATATGAAACAGTCTTGCAACTCTTCGTGAAAATTGCGAACAAACACGTCTTTAGAAAATTGTTCGGATAAACAAATGCAACTCTTCGGAAGAAGTCGAAAAACGAACAATTGCAATCCTTCGGGAAAGTTAAAAACCGAATAGGTAATTTTCCAAAGGTTGTCTTGAAAAGAAACAAACAAAATTCGAAATTTTTTTTTAAATAGAATTTCGAATTTTTATTTATATTTCATTTCCGGAATTCTCAAATTAAAAGGCAACCTTTGAACTAAAATAAAAAATAAAAAATAAATAGCAAGGGATTAATGCTAATTAAACCGCGGGGCGCGCAAAGTGCTAAGTGCGCCAAATAATCGCGCACCCGCACGCGGGTATGGTGGGGTCCACCCCCACCTAATCACTCCTTTAACTACAAAAGGAAATCCCACATATTTAAACTGACCCACTTGCTCCCACCTTTTATATGTGGGACAAAGTAAAAAGCACCCATTTTGTTTTAACAAATAAAATTCCAACAATCCCCCACTTTGTTTGTAAAACAAAGATTTCAAAATAAAATTTTAAAAAATCATACAGCCAAAGATAGCGAACAATAAATAATTCATGGTCGACTTGGGAAGGAGGAAAGTCCTCGTTGTAGTGATGGAAAAATAGGTGGCACCATTCACTTTGAATCGATCTTATATCTTCACTCGCTTGAGTGAAGAAGAAAGGAGTGGAGATTCTACGAAGAGTGGCATGTGTCGTGTGGAATTTATTTGGGCCTATTTATATGCAATCTCTGCGTTGATCCCAAGAAGGTGGGCATGTAAATGATCCATCCTCCCCGAGTAGCGCTTCTCATGCAAGACGCAAGCACCTGGTGGAGTGAAAGAGTGATCGCTTGGACTTGGACGTTTGAATGGATGAAAAGATGTGTCTAGAAGAATACAATCCTAGTCCCCCCATTGAGCTCACCGGCTAGGGAACTCACGCTAGATTGAATTGCCGAGTGTCAACAGGGAACGAAAAATAGAAAGAAGCTCGTGAAACCGAAAGGCGACAAGCTACACCAGCCTGTTTTGCTCTTTTAGGAGGAGCAGTGACCTGATCAAAAGAGGGACCTCATTTTGCGATACACCCTTCTCGACTCTCAATACTTGCCTCTTAGCATATATTGATAGCCATGATCACCTGCTAGGATTGTCAAATGATGTTTACATGTGGCATCATATAGTTACACAAACTCTGAAAGTTGAAATAGTTTGTTATCATGAAAAGAAGTGATCGTTGATATAAGGAGAAGTGGTGGTTGATCAAGAAATGTGGTAATGGTCGGGTTAAAGTATCTTTCCCAGAACATGTGTTGATTAATTGTATGTAAATAGGACCAAATCATACACTGTACATCACAACTGTTCAGAAGAACGACAAATCTCTCTTATTCACAGCATTATCTCATTTTTCCTTTTCACACACAAGTTTGACAACACATTTTCCAAGAGGAAAATTAAGTAATTGCTGAACTCAATTTAATATGCTTTGGTGTATATCCAGAAAATATATTTGTTTTAAACCAATCAACAACAATAGGGCATGTAATACCTTAAGATAATGATGATCATCACGTACCGAAGCATCAAAGAATTATAAATTACTACTCTATCTTCTCCCGCAATCAAATCTTCCCATCATAGAAGGCCACCACTAAAAGACATCGATTCTTTTTCAGCTAATCCCAATCTTGCAATCAGCTAGAACCACAAGAGAGGTCCAAGCTCATATTTTTACACTAGGGATTCATAAAAAATTTTGACATGCTTTTTTGCATAAATTGCTTTATAAGTAATTTAAGTTACTTCAACATGTAGGTGATCTATAATTTGTCCACGCTTCACACCCTTCTTGGCTTGTGAAATAAGTAACTTAAGTTTACAAGCCAAGAACAATATAATAATAAGTAGCTTAAGTTACTTATCAAAAAGGCAATAATGCGCCATGCAAGTTGCAACTTGCCATTATATAGAAAAGAAAAGAAAAGAATTGACCAAACTTCTAGGAAACATCTCAATCGATATAGTCCGACCAACCCAACTCAATCCTTAATACATGGATCTAGCCGCAAAACCTTATAAAACAAAGCAATATAATTAACAGCATCTAATAACAGATGAGATCCATCACTCAGGGAATTAAGTGAAACCCTGAAGTACATTGCAAAAGTCTCTTCTTCCTCCTTTCTTCTCCAAATTTTTGGATGTTCAAATCGGTTCATTTTCAGATTTTGGAAGCTGCTTCTTTTTACCATGAATTTTCTTTATTAAAATGGAAAGCTTTATAAGAAACAAATTATGAGAAGCAAGAAAAAGGAATCTCAAATGAAACTTTTGTGAAATATTATTAGTGTCACCAGTCTGCACAATCAATATATATGAGTATGACCCATAAGCCGGCAAACTAGGACTGGCGATGGAAGTTATATCATGCAATAAAATTTTCCATTCCATTAATTAAGGTTCCGACAATACGCATGTTCACAAAATAAGAAAACAATATAATCTAATGTAACTTAGATCACGAGAACCAGTAAAAATTATCCACTCTAGATGTAAGGCTAACACTATATGTGCATGCCAATTTAAATAAATACAATAACATAAATTTAAATAGTCATTCTTATAAATAAACTGAGATACCTCCAAAAAAATCAATTGTCACATCATTCTTATGGTAGATAAAATGAACTTGTCACAGCATTTGCACGTGAGTGAATCTAGTAAACCATGCAAAATGCAACTGAGAAAGAAAGGCCAACTAGCCTGACAAGTCATGAATGTGTGCCCTGTTGATGGAGGGATTAGCGGGTGGGGCCGGAGTGTATTAGGCCCTGGGTTCAATCGTCGTGAACATCGCACATCCATTTACATAGAAGAAAGGAGTGAGACCAAAATATATATAATAAGACTTATCGAACCTATACATAAGGCTCACTAAATTCACTAGTACAATTGTATTCATCTTATGTAATAAATCTTTCGGACCAAAGTTTCTTTCATATTGACTTTTGTTTGATATAGGTTACATATTCTTTATCAAATCCACATATCCACCAATAGACCCATCAAATGGGTGGGTTGAGTTGAAAATAGTCTAACCCAAATTGACTCATTTAACTCGTTTTGACTCATTTTCATGCAATACAAATCTAGTCACTCATATCAAACCTGACCTGACCCATATTATTCATATTTAATCCAATCTAAGAAAATTCATACCCAAACTAAAGTGGGAGCGCAGAGTTACTAAGTGCGAGATTGAGTAAAGGTGAGAGAGAGAGAGTGAAGAGAGAATTATAGAGATGGTTTGAATCTAAGTAACTTGTGAACCCATATTATTTTGGGTTTTACCCTTTTGAACTCTTTTACTAATTCATATAACAACCAAGCCCAACAAATATGATTTAAGGACCCATTTTGACAAGTTTATCCATTGAGCATTAAAAAAAAAAAATAGAAAGAAAATTGAGATTGTATCCTCTCCGTCTCCTCAGTACAGTGGTGCTCGGCATCATGGCGGTGTCAACTGTTGCAATATATCGCCTTACATCTTTAACATGACAGCACATTATTTAACAAACAATATAAGAAATTTATAGACGAACACCAAGTAATTCATTAAGAAAATATTACAATTTTCGATGGACTTTCTTTATTTTAAAGAGAAAGTTATTACCATCTCGCTAATACAAGACATTCGGGTTAAGTAGACGAGAACAAGGGCGGTAATCACGTAAAATTTGCTCGTGCTTCTTATTACTACTACACCAAGTACTCCCTTATTTGCTTTTGCCTTTTGCTCCTCCGCCAACAGTCTTTGGAAATTGCACCTTGAATACCGGCGGGAATCCCACCGGTTCAAGGACATCAGTGGGAAACTGGTCGAAGGCCGAGGGCGATTCCAGAGCGCCCGGTGTCACGGAAGCCTCTTGAGATTGGGAAGACACGTCCTCCTTGGCTCTCACAGGCAATTTGTCGGACCTTTTCCCTGCATTACCATCGCCTCCCTTCTCCAATAGCTGCTCCTCCTTGACATGGACTCTGTCGGTCGCATCATCATTAGCGATGGCTCCACGCCTAGGCTGAGGAACGATGGTCTTTGAGTCAAAGACCTCGGAGGTCTCACGGCGCTTCGTCCCGTTCTCACTCTGGGAATTAGACATGGTGGTGATCGAGAGAGAATGGCTCGGTAGGGATGGACGAATTTAAGAGGAGTGTTCTGTGTTTAAGTAGAGGACGAGAATACATCTTTCGTGGAATAGTCCACTTTTTCATGATGGAAAATTGGGTGGCGCCATTGGCTTTCCATCATCTCATGCACGTGATTTTTAAGATTAAATGCTGCGTTTGGGTGAGGAGGAGCTTTCAAGAGCGTAGGTGGGAGAGCAAGATGAAATGAATATAGTAAAGTGAGAAGGTGGTTGAAAGTGAATTATTGAAGCCCGTTTTAGCCGCGAATTTTGGGGATTGGGTTTTAGTTTAAAGATTTTGGGGATAGATTGAAATTTGAGAATTTTGGAAATTGAGTTTAGCCAATTTTGGACAAAAATTGCCCATCCATGAGGCGAGTAATAGCACGTAACACATACATGATTATTGTCCACGACGACATGTGCTGCTGCTGAGAGGTGTCAAATGAGACTAATTCATCAAGTTCAGAGTTTACTTAGTAACAAACATCACTCCTGTAGGTACTTTGAGGGAAATTGCTTACAGAGGATCGACTCATTTTTTTCCCCTATTTAGTTATCAAAATCATGCATTCACGTAATAACTTAAACTTTTTAAACAATTGATAGTGGTGCAGGAGGATCGGCATCACAGGGATCCAAGCTGCCCCCCTAACCCCTGTAAAGGGTTGTGGCCGAGTAAGACAATGGGGCCGGAATCTTTTTCAAGGCTCGGATCCCGGCCTCTACCCAGACTTTCCTGGTGGTCATAGCCTTTTAAGGTCCTTAGCAAGACCTTAAAAGGCTATGACCACCGGCCGGCCACCCAGAGTTTCCTCTAGACTCTTCATTTCCTTGTACCTACCCCCTATGTTTCAGGGGGGATTGGCGTCACGGGGATCCAAGCTGCCCCCCTTACCCCTGTAAAGGGGTGTGGACGGGTAAGGCAATGGGGCCGAAATCTTTTTCGAGGCCCGGATCCCACCTCTACAAAGACTTTCCTGGTGGTCATAGCCTTTTAAGGTCTTGCTAAGGACCTACATGTGCTGCTGCTGAGAGGTGTCAAATGAGACTAATTCATCAAGTTCAGAGTTTACTTAGTAACAAACATCACTCCTGTAGGTACTACTTTGAGGGAAATTACTCAAAGAGGATCAACTCGTTTTTTCCCCCTATTTAGTTATTAAAATCATGCATTCCAATAATAACTTAAACTTTTTAAACAGTTGATAGTGGTTTTATAAAATTCTTCATGATATCAAAACAAGTTGTTTAAATTCAAATCTTTCCTGCTCGTATGTCTTCTCTATTATATATTTTCAAGTCTTAATCTTAAGCTAAATTCTAGCTTATGTGCAACGTGGGTGTTATTTTTAAATATTAAATTTTATTCCGCTATTTTTTATTCCAACGTTTTAGTTTTAGCAACTCATGGATAAGGAAAGTGTCATACATAAATAGTAAAACCACGTCTTCTCCTAATAATTCAAAATTTTAAAACAGAATTTTTCAATATCTTTACTTAAGCAAGTGAAGAAGAAGACGGGTGATTCCGTGTAAAGTGGCATGGTCATGACGTGAGGAATTCATTTGGGTAATATTTATATGCAATCTCTGGATTGGTCCCAGTAGGCGTGCATGCGATGAATCCAACCTCCCTGGAGTAGCGCTTTGCATGGACGAAGCCAAGCACGAGGCGGAGTGACAGAGTGATGGCCTGGAATTCACGTATTAATGGATGACAAGTTGTATCTAGACTAGAAGAACACTCATAAAGTCCACCATCACAAGTAATTGATGCACATATACAATGAAAAGGTTAGTTCGCTCGTACGGAACTGTAGGTATCGCAAAAAGGCTTGGATGACTTCGAAGAATTTCAAATTCAACGGAGAAATTAAAAAAAAAAAAAAATCAGATGATACTGTCTAGTATTCACATCATATAGTATATTCATTTTATAGATTAACTTTCTTTGACAAAACTTGAGAAGAAACCGTATCAAATGGAAATTTACTTATTTCTAAATGAGTTTGAGTATCCTTAATTTAATGAGAGTTTGATATTGATTGTAAATTATATTCTCGCTATGTACTCACATAATGCAATATTTTTTTTTTCCTTGAGACCTAACGTAAATCTCATTATTCTTATCATTTGATCGGTATAACTGATAAGATCAAATCTACTCAATTAGTTTTCGACAAATAAATTATTCATTTAATTGCTCGATACGTGGGCCAAGGATTAGGTGAGCTGGAGACAGAATGAAAATCCATGCATGCAAGCAAATTAGAATAAACTGCCGGGCCTTTGTCCGTTTCTCACCAGACCAGCTGGAGTGCACCCGCAAGTGCGGGAAATTTTTTATTTATTGATTGATTGAAAAGGCTATATAAAAATTAGTGGGCAATGGCATCATGCTCGATGACGAAACATTCTTTTTTGTATTTTTCTCGAGTCTTACGTTGGCATATATTTTCAGCAGATAAGGAAGTCTAATGACCATATAATATTATATTGATGGGTTATGAGTATAAATATAACCCACCATTATTTATATTTAATTAGACGTGCGTGGACGTGATGTGCGTAATCTTAATTGACCAATCGAAAATATGATTAAAAGAGAGAGAGAGAATGAGAGGAATACGTTGACCGTAACGGGAAAGTGTCAAAATATTTCGAGGGCTGCAGCAATGCCAACGGCAAGTGAAGGTACACAGTATAAATCAATCTGAGCAAGCAAGAACAACGAAGAATGGAAAGAAGCTTGGAAAACCGAATAGGCGACAAGTTACACCAGCCTGTTTTTACTCACCATGGAGGAGTAGTGGCCAGTTCGACAAGGAGCCTCATTATTTGAGACACTTCTTGACTCTCACTACACATCTTGGGACGTACATCGATGGCCATGATCACCCACCAATATTGTCAAACAATGTTTACGTGTGACGTCATAAAGTTACGCAAGCTCGAAAGGCCATGACTACAAGACATCGCCCGGTTCTTCCTTGGCTAATCCAATTCTTGTAATCAGCTAGAGCTACGAGAGAGGTCCAAGCTCATATTTTCACACCGAGGATTCATAAAAAATTTTGACTTACTTTTTTACGTAAACTGCTAATAGTAAGTAATTTAAGTTACTTCAAGACGTAGGGGATCTATAATTTGTCCACGCTTGACAGCCTTGTTTGGCTTATGTAGCTTAAGTTACTTAACCATTAGGCAGCAATGCGCTACGCAAGTGGCAATTTGTCACTAAAATAAAAAATAGAAAAAAGAATTTAGTCAAACTTCTGGGGAACATCGCAATTGAGTACATATATAGACCAGCCGAACCAACCCATTCCGCAAGACATGGATCCAGCCACAAAACCTTAAAAAAACGAAGTAATATATTTAATATCATCCAATAGCAGTAGGATCCATCACTCAAGGAATTCAATACATTTTTAGATTCTGGAAGCTGCTTTTTTTTTTTTTTTTCCGTGAATTTTCTTTTTAAAACTGGAAAGCTCTGTGAAGAACAAAGTATGAAAAATTAATTTAGTGAAACATTAGAAATGTTACCAATTTGCGCAATCAATATGTATGAGGATGACCCATAAGCTGGCAAATCATAAGAACAGACGCTGGTACAGGTATTGTGCAATAAACTTCGCCATTCCATTTAATGTTCCCCCGCTAAAATACAGAGATCTCTCCTAAAAATTAACGGTCTCACCTATCTTAAACAAAACGACTTTGTTACTGCATTTGCCCATGAATAGATCTATTACGCATGAGTAGGAGCCCGTGCAAATGCACATGGAAAGTGCAATTGACAAAGGCAAACTCTTATATAGAAACGGATCGCTCACTAAGTTCCCCATTAAAATTGAATTTTGTGTACTTTAGCCCAATCTATGTAAACAATCTTACGGATCGTACTTTCTCCTATCATTGTTGAGACATATGTGCAAGTTGTGTTAAAGAAATCTCATATTTGAGAATTAAATCATGTGGAACAATTAATATATCCAAGTTAATCAATAACTCATTAATTTATGTTTTTGAGTAAAGTGGATCTAATTGATATATTAATGCGCTTGGACCTAGGCTTCCTCTTAACAATCTCTCCTAATGACAGTATGAGGTTTCTACCGCGTGCTCCTAACAATCAAGAATTTTGTTTGATATAGATTTCATATTCCTATGTAATTCACATATCCACCTAGCATAGAAAAACGCATTAAGAGAACAATTAAATATGTATAATTATCGCCCTCTCCCTCTGCTCAGCATAGCGGTGCTCGGTATCACTTCATTTGAGAACAGGTTAAAAAGAATGAGGTTGAAGTGTTGCATGTGAAGATTGGAGATCAAGTGGTAGACATTTTTACCAAACCTCTCATAATCGATCCTTTTTCGAAAGTTCAAAAGCCTGCTTGGAATGATCGATGGAAGAGAATTTGGTTTAAGGAGGAGTGTTAGAAATTAGACCAAATTTGTTGGTGCCGATAACTGTTCAATAACCGCATTGAAGAAGAGTCATAATTGCAACATTATCTTTAATGAGTCTATTTGTATTTTTACGTGCAGTGACTATTTTTAGAGATAGTGATTGTTTTTTAAATATAATGTGAGATATGATGACTGTTTTGTTAGTTTCTAGATAGCTTTATTTATTAGGAAGAGTAAATGTCATGTAACAAGTCTATAAATAGGGAAGTCTTGTAATTGTTTTTTGTGAAGGTGAAATAAAT
Source organism: Eucalyptus melliodora (assembly GCA_004368105.4). NCBI lineage: Eukaryota > Viridiplantae > Streptophyta > Magnoliopsida > Myrtales > Myrtaceae > Eucalyptus > Eucalyptus melliodora. The sequence continues at coordinate 33,373,520 of CM023411.3, read as the reverse complement.
CTACAATCCTATCTATCTTCTTCTCTTCTTTGTGTGAGTTGTGAGCATTTCACCTTTAAATTACTTTCATCAAGGAGGATCGACTAATAATCTCATTCTATGTCTCAAAGGTGAAATACTCCACCGTCCGTGCGTAAAATGTTAAGAGCAAGCTTTGGTTAGTACTTTTGTGACAAATGCCCTAATCCATGTAACTTGCGCTGCTGCTTTATCGAGCCTGCTCTCTTTAGATCTATAGCCGCTCTCCAATCCAAGAACATGATTGAAAGAACCCACTCAAACACCCTCCAATACCATATCCATTACCCAATAAAATAGGACGCCTCGGATTAACTACGGGCGTCAATGCAATCGAAGTACAAAAACTTACTAAGAAAGTATTGCGAGAAAACTTATCTATGTTAATGCTTAGGGCACTGACTACAAGAACACTCATTAAACAGATCGAGCAAGTAGAATCTTGACTTTCAGTTCATCGGTAGCCCATATTGCGAGAAAAAGTTGATGTATTAGAGAACCAAAACTTTCCTTGTTATCAAAATCTCATAACAGTCTCTGAATGCCTGGCCGCTAGATTAGGGAAGGGCACGAGGTGGGGAGGAAGGTGGTGGGTAGTGTGGAAGCAGGAAGGTAGGGCGGCCAGAGAAGGGGCAGCAGAGGGAGGCGGAGTTCGATGAGCCGGATCGAAGAGGAGAGATGGGGAGGGAGGAGGGTTCTGAGGGAGGCGAGGTTGACGGGGGTGGAGTAGAAGATGAGGAAGGGGTTTTGGCAAGAAGAAGAAGAGAGGAGGTTCTTAGTGAGCTTGAGCAAGGGAGAGATGTGCCCGTGGGCTAACCAGGGCAACTTGAGTATACTTTGCCATCGTGGACCGGTCATCGGCGAGCTAGGGCTGTCTATGGCCATAGACTGACTAAGTAATTTAAGTTGCTTCAACATTTTCCAATAGGTGATCTATAATTTGCCGATCTTGGACACTCTTTTTCGCATGTAAAATAATTTACTTAACTAATGGGCAACAACGTCTTATAAGTCGCAATTTGCCACCCAAAGAGATCGCAATTTAGTACCAATATAGTCCATACAAACCCAATCCTCAAGACATGGATCTGGCCACAAAACCTTTAAAAAAAAGTATTGACTATAACAGCATCCAATGTAAGATAAGTACCTTCACTCTGGAGATTAAGTGAAACCTAAAGTAGATTGAGCTCGTCTATTCTTAACAATAGAGATTTTTATAATCCCTCTCTTTAAAAAACTGAGATTTCTTAGTGAAGTCAATGGTCACACATAAAACGAATTTGACACTGCATTTGCTAGAAACTGCATAAGCACATGGAAAATGGAACTGAGAACGGGGCACTCACAAGCCGAAGATGAGGCCAGCTAGCTTGGTTGACTAAGGATGTGCATGTGTTCTAATTAAGGCGTTGACAAGTCGTTGCATATGTCCAAACGAAGTTTTACCATTCATTAAAGTAGGACTTGCCGGATCTATCCATAACACTGACTAATTTTACCGGCGCAAGCGATTGATGCACGAGGACAATGAAGAGCTTATCACCTATTCAAAATCACGTAACACACAGGCGTAGATACTACGGAAGGCTTTATTGACCCAGAAGAGTTTCAAATATTAAGATCGCTATTCACAACCACTTTATATACTATATTGATTTTGTGAATTAACTTCTTCTTTTTTTTTTATAAAGCTTGAGAAAAAAACCGTACCAAATAAGATTTACTTGTTCCGAAATAAGGTTAAAACCCCATAGTTTGACGGTAGTTTGATAATTGAGAGCAAATTGTATGTTCGTTGTGTAATCACACCAAGCAATATCTTTTTCCGCGAGTCCTGACATGAATTTTATTACTTTTCATCGTGTGATTAGTAAGATTGACTAAAGCAAATCTATTCAATGAGTTTTCAACAAATAAATTATTCTTCCAGCGGAACCCTTTGTTACTTTCTTTTCAATAATTGCTCGACACGCGGGCCAAGGATTAGGTGAGCGAGAGACGAAATAGAGACGCCGTGCGCTTGAACAAACTAGAGCAAACTACCTAGCCTTTGCCTGTTTCTCACTAGACTAGCTGGAATGCAGGCGTACGTGCGGGAAACTTCTCTGGCATTTTTTTTTTTATTTTGTATAAATTAATTGAAAAGGCTTATGATGCTCAATGAAGATACATGTTTATTGTATCTTTCTTAAGTTTTATGCTAGTATATATATTCAGCAAATAAGAAAGTCCCGTGCCCATATGATATTATGTTGTGAGTTGCAAATATAATTATTAGCTACATTTATTTGTATCTGATTAGATATGCATGGAGGTGGCATTCGCGACTTGAATATACTCATCGAAGACGTGATTAAAAGATGGAGGAAGGAAGGAATATGTTGGCCGTCATGAAAAGTGTCAGCCAAGTTTTTTGAGCACTATAGCAATGCCAATGACAGGTGAAGTACATGGTTTATATCAATCTGAGCAGGCAATAACAACACCAAAGACAACTAGACTGGGAAAGAGGGGATAATTTTGGGAAAAAACTAATAGGACGGGACCGAATTTAAACTAATAGCAATGCCAATGACAGGTGAAGTACATGGTTTATATCAATCTGAGCAGGCAATAACAACACCAAAGACAACTAGACTGGGAAAGAGGGGATAATTTTGGGAAAAAACTAATAGGACAGGACCGAATTTAAACTTTTTTTTTTGTAAAAATGTACACTCAACTAATTGACAAAAATTCAGACATCTATGGATTTGAAAGAGTTTGCACTCGATAATGGCACTATCTTGTTAATGAGTAATCGTTGGTTCCCACCTAGTAATCCATTAACTTTTTCTTGGTTGTTTACCTCAAGAAAAGTCACAACAATTGCAGTAATTTTGCTATAGGAAAAATGACACTAAAAAAATTTCATAACTTTCACAAGGTTCACTTCTGTATCAAAACTTTTCACTGGATTATTTAAGTGACAAATCAAAGAAATAACAATCACTTAAGTCTAACTTTTAAAAAAAAAAAAAAAAAAACAATCACTTAAGTCTACTTGGCGACAATTCAATAAAAAGTCCTACGTGATTTTTTAATAATGTCAATTCATAGGTGGCTTTTTACTTTAAAAAAAAAAAAAAAAAGACTCTAACTTGGTCGATGGGGTGGCCTTTCTATACCTAAGCAATGCCGCACCCATTATATTGAATATCTCTCTCTCAATTGAGCCTGGAAAAAATCCAGAGCCTGATGCTTAGAGGGAAATAAATTAGGGCTTGGTGCTAGAAGAAGGAATCACACAACAAGGAAAAGGCGAGTGATTTAGCAGTCATGGTCACCGTTTTCTTGGCTTGATTGACATGACCTCGAGCCACGTGTGCTTATTTTCCTCTTCATTGCAAGATTCAATTCTTAATATTGTCCTCAAATCGTCTGTCCGCATTATGGTATGGAGAAAGCGGAAAATTGAGCAATTTGCCTGAAAAATTTGCTAAATTTGGGGCTTTTCTTGTGCAACAACGTGGCTTGACAGCTTTTTCATTAAAATTTGGCACGTCAGTTAGGAGGTCACGTTTATCGGAGAAAATATTAAAATATTATCACGTCGGAATTCTAATATCCCAAATCAAAATTGTCATTTGAATTATCTTTTTTTTTCCTTAAACAAAGTAATACTAAAGTGATCTATCGAAAAGTTTTGATAGTAAAATAAGTATTATACGAAAGTTATGGTACTTTTAATATCATTTCTTTATTATTTATTTTTCTTACTCACACAACATTATGCAACATAATTTGACAAATAATTAAAGAAATTCATTGACGAACATCAAATGACTTATTAAGAAGATGTTACAATATTAATAAAAGAGATTATTGTTACAAGCTTTTCGAGTGCTGCAGCGATGCTAGCAACAAGTGAAAGTACACGGTTTAATATCAATCCGAGCAGGCAAGAACACCACCTAGACAACAACAATCGGAAAGTGGGGAAAGGGAAAACGCGAATAAGCGCAAGAACAAGTGCGACTTATTGTTTGATGGGGGTGCAAAAAAGACACATTTCCCGAAGAGGAAGAAAAGCAAGCACCACACTTATTTGGACCCCGAGCCGTTCTTTTCCTTATCCTTTGGCGGCCCCGTGGTTTCGGGACGGTTTGGCGGTCCCGTGGTTTCGGGACGGTTCACGAAGTTCTTTTCAGGACGCAACCGTGGCTTCACCGTGCGACGCTCCACCCTTAGACCGGCTTCATGGAGGTCACCAGCAGGAAACAGGTTTGGCAAGGTCGGGGGTGATTCCGGAGTGCTCGATATCGCCAAGGCCCCTTGGGTTTGGGAGGACACGCCCTTCAGTTTGCTTTCAATCTCTATCTGCGAGTCGCTGGGAAGCTTCGGGAACAGCTCGCCGAAACATCTCAACAGAAACTCTTCCTTCCCCTCATTAGGGAGCTTGTCCAGCATGTTCCCCACGATCCCGCCGAACACGACCTTGAGCAGCTCCTCCTTGTCTCCCACAGGCAACTTGCCGAACAGTTCCTCTGCAACGTCGCCCCCATCGTCCGATGGCTCCTCCTCCTCGTCAGATCCGCTTGTTGCAACATCAACATCAATGGGTCTGCGCTTGTGCTGAGAAACGATTGTCTCGGCCTTGTTGGCAAAGTCCATGAGGAAGTCAAGCACGGTGTCGAACACCTCCGAGGTCTCACGGCTCCTCTTCCCGTTCTGGTTCTGGGAATCCAAGTGAGACATGGTGGTGATATAGAGTGAATCTGGCGGTGGATGAATTTTGGAGTCCGGTGCCCGGGCTTAAATAGTGAACAAGAATTCAATTTCGGTGGACTTGGGAAGGATGAGAGTCCACGATTTAGTAATGAAAAATCGGCCAGCGCCATTGATTGGATCGATCTCATCTCTCCACTCTTGAGTGAAGAAGAAGAACAAGAGTGGAGATTCCATGAAGAGTGGCATGATCGTGAGGATTTTATATGCCATCTTTGCATTGATGCTAGGGAGGTGGGCATGTGATCGATGTAAAAAATTTATTCACATAAATAACTAATCAATCATGAAAACCGGATCCATATATGATTGTAAAACACCGAGATCAATAAATACAGCAGAATTAAAGCGTACCTATTTGAGTCATTACTTTACTTAAAGTAAATAAATCAATCTGATAACTAGTGATCTATCAAAATACCAAATCTTCCTCTCTATGACCTATTTCAGTATATCATCTTTCAATGGAATTAAAGCAACTGATAAGTATAACCTATCCTTTTATATGCTAGATAGGGGACCTAGCAAACCCTAATCAACAGCGTATCAACTGGGCCATTCCCATTACGGGCTTTAGTTAAACACAAATGCCTACACTTTGCTGCTCAACTAGGCTCGTTATTAATAAATGCCAATACCCAATTCAATCAGATCATTGTAGGGTTCAACAAATATTGGAATATTCATTAACCCGATTATTTAAAATAGAAAATCAATTAATTAATGTATGCCCATATTATAGAAAATTTTCAACAATCTCCCACTTGGGCTATATTAATTAACTTATTTTATTTTGAAAAAGATTTTATATTGAAAACGACATTATCGGGTTAATAACCAAAAATTTTATTCTATGTGGCCACAACTTTAAAAAATAGGCAAAAGAACACTTCAAGTGGCATAACTTTTCACAAAGGGACACTTAAGTGCCATAACTTACAGATGGTATACTTAAGTGCCACATTCAAAGAAAAACAGATCACTTAGGACGCGCATGATAAAATTTATGTTTCTCGATTTCTCTGTTTCTCTGTTCCCTAGAACAAGTTTGGAACAGAAATCCGTTTGGTAATGCAATTTTATTTCTCTATTTCTGAAACAGATTTCTATTTCAGAAATAGAGAAATTAAAGAAATCGAAGCTGAAATTTTTAACTTCTCGGTTTAAAATAGAAATCAGAAACTGAAATCAAACAATATAAAAGAACATTACACTTTCTTGCTAACTTAATTTACTCATAACCACAACTTCACAAATTATTGCTAATTTTCTTTTTCTTATTTTGCTCGTATTTTCTTTTTTTTTTTTGCATTTTTTTCATTTTTTTATTATAATTTCCTCTTTAGAATGAAAGGCAATCGAATGAGTGCCCAATTTTCAAAAACGACCAAAGTTCTTAGATGCTTACTTAAAAACAATGGGGCTCTTTCCTCCTAGAAAAGGCATGTGCATGGCCAGTTGAAGAAAAAGTTTTTACGTAATAGATGAATAAAAAACGTGCCTAGAAATTTAACCTTATTTTTTTACAGATTCAAAATTTTTGCAAAATCAAAATAATTAAATTGTTACACAATCTTGAATTTTAATTCGAAGGCAAGAGATTCAAGAGAATCTCTCTCTTTGCTATGCAAGGGCCATTAAAGGTTCATTGAGCAACAATAAAGAAATTAGAGATGAGCAACTATACTGATTCAATTTGAGAATCAAAATAAACCAACCTTCCCTCGATTGGTTCCTAATCATAAATGTTACTTTAAGGCAGAATTTTCATATATTCCTTTACACAATTAATTTTATTTTGTTGATAATCTTGTATAATACTAGTTTTTGATAAAATGACAATGTTGTATAGGCGCCATTGATGGCACCCATATTCATGCTTCCGCAGTACTTATCTGAACCTACACAAGATGATGTTGCAAACGATACATTGACCGATGAGGGAAACCAAATAAATACGCTTAGAAAAACAATTGCTAATAAAATGGTAAGGGAAAATAATATACCGGAAATTCCATGAAATTGTATTTTCAACTTTTGTAATGTATTAGTATTATTTCGACTATCATTTTGTATTTGAGGATTTTCTATATTGTTTTAGTATTATTTCGATTATTATTTTGTATTTAAGGATTTCCTATGTTGTTATCTAATCAATTTCTATTCCTGGAAATATAAATTTTGTTATGTTATCAAATGGATTTCTGTTTCAGAAATAAAAATTTTGAGTCGTTATCAAACGGGTTTCTTTGCTCAGAAACCTGTTTGGGGAATAGAAATTAAGAAATTGATTTATGGCTAGAAATCAATTTCTGTTTCAGAAATTTTATCATGCGCAATCTTAAGTGCCACTCCGGTCAAAGTCTGGCCAAAAGGCTGACGTGGCATTTTTCCAGCGAATTTCCGACGAAGCGAACCCAAAACCACGACATTTTGCACGCTGACATAGCCAAATAATGTAAAAACTGCATCATTTTGGGCTGACGTAGTAAAAAAGTAATATAAAAATTAAATTAATTAAATTTTGTTAAAATATTAAAAAAAAATAATTTTAAAATTAAATTTAATTAAAAAATTTAAAAATAATAATTTAAAATTTAAAAATAAAAGGGAGGGGGGGCGGTGGCTAAGTGTTGCCGCCTCCTCACCGTCGCCAGGAAGGGCTGGCAACGGAGGGGGAAGGTCGACCGAGGTCGCTGGCCACTGGCGAGAGTTGTAGCCCTCGCCCAGATCCGGCAAGTGGCGAGGCGTCGCGACCCTCGCCAAGATCCGACGAGGGTTGTCAGCCCTCACCCAGCCGAGCCAAGGGCCGTGGCCTGCTGGGGGTCGCCTCGATGAGCGGCAGCCCTTGGCCCGACCGGGCGAGGGCCGCCGACCCTTGCCGGATCTAGGAGAGGGTTGCGACCCTCGCCCCGATTTGGGGCGAGGGCTCACACACCCTCGCCGCCAGGGGCCAGCGACCCCGGCCGACCCTCCCCCCTCCGTCACCGGTCCTTCCCGGTGACGGCGAAGCCCTCAGCCACCACCCCTCTTTTTTTAAAATTTTTTTAACTTTAAAATTATTATTTGTTAATATTTTAACTAAATTTAATTTTAAATTAAATTAAATTAAATTAAATTAAATTAAATTAATTTTTATTTTTATTTTTTTACCATGTCAGCTCAAAACGATACCGTTTTTGCATTATTTGGCCACGTCAACGTGCAAAACGGCATCGTTTTGGACTCGCTTCACCAGAAAAATGCCACATCAGTCTTTTGGTTGGACTTTGGCCGAATTGACACTCAAGTGATGCATTTTACTCCGATTTTGACACTTAAATGTACATTTCGTAAGTTATGGCACTTAAGTGTCCCTTTGTGCAAAGCTGTGGCACTCTAGGGGTCCGCATGTCTTAAAAAATAATATTCCAATAACAGCATCTCAAAACCAATCCAATCTAATATAACCTCAGTATAGGACTATGAAGATCAATGTGTTAAGAAAGTGCCAGAACACAAGACCTTCCATAATCACATATAATAAGCATTATATTTTCATGGATCATGGGCCTAGTAGTGTAGTAAGAAATAGTGCCAACATGTTATCAAAATATACACGATTTCTTATGGGTCCTTAATGTAATTTCTCGACGACATGAAACTACATTAACGCAATTTCTAAACAACATGAAATTGCATGATTATGTCACAATACAACATGAGATCTCATAATTAGTGACATCTAGTCATCATTAAACTAAAATTTGTTTAAAGATACTGTTTTATACTTCCATTTCTCAGTCAATAGGAGAAATGATAACAATAGAATCAATAACAACAATCATTGAAAATAAATGCTTTAATAGACATCATAAAAGCATTATCAGTCTACATATAACTATAACATCCAGAAATACAAATTATATAACTCACACTAACAAAAGAAATCAAATGAGTCTAAGACACCCATATTCTTTACATGTTCTTTAAACAAAATGGGTCATAAGCCTTTTTATTAGAGGATCAGCCAACATGGACTCAGTTCTAATATTCTCAATTACAATGTCTCCCTTTTTGACCAAGTCCTCAACAATATAAATTTTGATCCAATTAACATTTCAACCGTGGCATTATTATTATTTATAGCAAAAGTAACTATTTGTCACGCATAATGCAATAAGATCAATTATGGGCAATAAAATAATTAGTACATTATAAACTCTCCTTTGGGCAGAGTATATATTACACAATTATTTTTCACAGCATGAAGTCTATAAAGAAACAATAAGGAGAATTACATATAATTGTCAATGATCCATCCCCTTTGGGCAGACAAATCATTTAAATTATACATCTCCATGATATTAATATATAGAGACGATAAAAGAGAATTACATATAATCTTCAAGGATCAATCCCCTTTGGACAGACAAATCCTTCGAATTATATATATCTCTATTATCTCAACATAGAGGGGAATTATACATAACTCTAAAAAATTTATCCCCTTTAGGCAAATAAACCTTTTGAGTCACACATTTTTACCAAAAAAAGAAAAAAAAAACTTTTGAGTCACACATCTCCATCATTCATCTCTAATATATCAATATAGAGGGGAATTACATATAACTTTAAAAAATTTATCCCATTTGGGCAGATAAATCTTTTTGAGTCATATATCCCCATCTTTTAATTTTGGAATTTATCTTCATGCAATTTTCAAATTAATATACACAATAACTCCCTTTGGGCAGATAATTGTATATACTAATTTTTATCAATAGGGAACTCCAATAATTTATGCTCAAAATTCATCAAACAATATGAAACACTTCACAACATGTGCTTCCAATGATCATATTGCACTTTTCAAACAACAGTTTTTGCCACATTTTTTTTAAAATTTATTGTTTTATTATTATTTTAATATTTTGGACTCATGGCAAATGAAGAGTGAATACGAATGGTTACTAGAATTATAGGGAGCCAAAAATTTCGTAACTATCAATAATCATTATATCAAAAAGTCATGAGGACAATCTTTATCTCACACTTCCTCACTATCAACCCTTGGTTGGCATGTTTAAATTTGGCATCTTTTAAATTTGGGAAGTTTCGTAGTCATGCAATAACTCAATCTCCACCTATTTGACACAATCATATCATTTGAATTTAGAAGTATCCTTCATGCATCTTAGCATGAAACCCACAGGAGATCAAGTAGAATCTCTATAAAGAGAACTTCCAAACCTCAATCCTGTTAAGCCAATCCACTCCAATGACTCGTGGTAAAACCACACAAGAAGACATGAAGGGTCCGTTTGGTTCACTAGAATTTCAGTAATGTTGAATAATTCGTATTTTGATGCTATAGTCTTCTGTTAGTCACTGGTCCAATTCTTAAAAAAAAATTACCGTAACTTCAAACAAAGCCAACATTCAAATTTTCTATGGTCCTTTTGCTCTTCTATGTCATAAAAATTCTCTAAAAGTGTTATGAGATTCACCAACCCTATTAATCAAACCACATCTCCTTTTTTTTTTCTTTAGTGTAAATCACTTCTTTGCTTAATTGTACCTATCAAGTTAAAAGGGAGACAAAACTTCGAAATTCCTGAAATTATTATCAGAAGGTTAGCATCTATCTGAAAACCTAAAAATTTCATAGCCTCCAACTGACAATTCACAACTTGTCCTGTGGGATTATGGGCTCGCGGACAAGCACAAAAAGAGGTCAAAACCAGTATGTTGCAATCCAGCGACATGACAAAAAACAATCTCATCTCTCAAAGATGCTAAAGAGCTCCCAAAGATCAAACCGTTTCAATACCATGTTATCAATTCCCGAAGCACTCCACATTCAAAAATCCTGAAGATCAAACCTTTTAAGAAGGAAATTCTTGAAAACCGAAGCATACATACAATCAGCAACATCAAGATCACAAGGTCATGACACGACGAGGATCGAGCATTTCGAATTTGCATGATCTCAACCAGGAACGATCTCAAACCACGCGAATTACAGCGAAGGAAGAAAAGAAAAAAAAAACAGGATTCTTTTTCCCTCACACAAACTTCACGAGTCCGCAATTCATCCTACGGACCCTCTTCCATGTATGCATCGAAACAAGACGGACGATCGAGCAACAACCACGGAAAGAACTACACGCAATGCATGTAGACTAATCTACCAACATGAATCGTATCAAAACCCTAGAGATCAAGTTAGCAAACTCAGTCGAAACCCTAATCGCTCATCTAAAAGGGAAACAAACAATCTCCAAACCAATCGTTGCTACCGTCAAATTGAAGAGAAAAACGAAGGTAACGCTAGAATGTAACTTAATATTCTAGGACCTTTTCTATATATAAAACCTAGAATTTCAAATTTAAAATTGTCACTCAATTCTCAATGAAACCATACAAATTATATATGGTTGGAAAGATCTCGACATGTAGAACAAAAGCCCTATGATTTCAGGATCAATCGAATAAAAATCCACACGAATAAATAATGCCCATATTCGGCTCAAAGAGGAAAATTTCAAATTTTTCCATAAAAATAAAATAAAATTGGGTTCTACAATCATATATGATAGGCTCTAATGCCACATGTTGAAAATTTATTCACATAAATAACTAATCAATCATGAAAACCGGATCCATATATGATTGTAAAACACCAAAATCAATAAATACAACGGAATTAAAGCGTATCTGTTTGAGCAATTACTTTACTTGAAGTAAATAGATCAATTTGATAACCAGTGATCTATCGAAATACCAAATCTTCCTCTCTATGACTTATTTCAGTATAGCAGCTTTTAATAGGATTAAAGCAACTAATAGGTATAACCTATCATTTTATAGGCTAGAGAGAGGACCTAGCAAACCCTAATCAACAGCGTGTCAACTGGGCTCTTCTCATTACGAGCTTCAGTTAAACACAAGTGCCTACACTTTGCTGCTCAACTACGTCCGTTATTAATAGATGCCAATACCAAATTCAATCAGATCACTGTAGGGTTTAACAAATATTAGAATATCCATTAACCCGATTATTTAAAATAGAAAATCAATTAATTAATGTAAGCCCATATTATAGAAGTGGACTTGGGAAGGATCAAAGTCCACAATTTAGTAATGAAAAATCGGCCAGAGCCATTGATTGGATCGATCTCATCTCTTCACTCACGAAGAAGAACAAGAGTGGAGATTCCATGAAGAGTGGCATGATCGTGAGGATTTTATATGCCATCTCTGCATTGATGCTGGGGAGGTGGGCATGTGATGGATCCATCCTCCCTGGAGTGGAGCTTGGCATGGATGAAGCAAGCACGTGGCGGGGCGAAAGAGGGATTGCCTGGACTCGACATTTCGATAACTGAAAAAGTTCTGTCTAGGAATACAATTGTAGTCTCCCCCCAGTGAGCTTCACTGACTAGGCCACAAACACCCGGAACTGCCGAGCGCAAGGAAAGGAACGGACGATAGAAAGAAGCTTGCCAAACTAAAAGGTGACAAGTCACACGAGCCTGTTCTGCTCTTTTTGAGGGAGCTGTGGCCTAAAGGGTATTTATGATCTTAATCGAAAAGTAACCTCGTTGTTCAAGAAACTCTTCTCGACTATCAATACATCGCCTACTATGTTGATAGCCACAATCACATTGCACCACATAGCTACACTGTCAAGACTATCAAATGATGTATACATGTGACATCGTATAGCTTCGAAGGTCTCGACTAAAAGGCATCGTCCTTCACTTCCTCAGCTAATCCATGCATTTCTTTTTTGTTTCTCAGTAAGCAAGTGTGTTATATCCCAAATAAAGCAAGTGCCTTTTCCTTGTTGTCGTTTGTGATCATCGCTTCTATCTGACGAGAACCTATTAGCAATTCTCTGTCTATTGACTTGTAAGGTATAACACGGATTACCATTCTGTTGTTTCCATTTTACAGATGGAGAAAGGGGGAGCACCATTGATTTGCCATCGATCTTGCATCTTCACTCGCTTGAGTGAAGAAGGGGAGTGGAGATCTGATAACAAAAAAATGCCGGGCTTATATGAATTATTAAATTATAGGAACTCAATGGACCTTTCACATGTATGAGACTTGTTCGATGCAACGCTCTAATATGTTCGTTATAAGCTTCAACTGCAGTAGTGAGGTCTTGCTAATTCGATTGGTTTTGACTTTTCTTTTGCCATAGCATCTTTGTTGATTCATATGGAAATTAAATTCCCATATAAACAATGTCTACATAAAGAAGATCACCATAGGATCTATATACTTCTCTTTTTAGTAGGTAATGCAGGGAGTAATTCTATTTTAAGCCTAATAGAAAACCATTACATCAGCCCCCAGATCTTGCAATCAGTTAAAGCAACAAGAGAGGTCAAAGCTCATATTTGTCACGCCGAGGATTCATATAAATTTACATACTTTTCTTTTTTTTACATAACCTGTATTACAAGTAACTTTGTTACTTCAACATTTTCCGACAATGGTGTACAATTTATCGACGCTGCACACCAATTTTGGCTTGTAAACTTAGTTACTTAAGCGACAAGCACCAATGTGTCATTCAAGTTGCGGTTTATTATTATAAGAGAGAGAGAGAGAGAGAGAGAGAGAGAGAGAGAGAGAGAGAGAGAGAGAGAGAGAGAGATAAGACTTGACCAAACTTCTAGGAAACATTACAATTTAGCACATACATTATCCAGACCAACCCGATCCTGAAGACATGGATCTGGCCACAAAACCTTAAAAAACAAAGGATCAAACTTAACAACATACAATAACAAATAAGATCCATCACCCAGGGAAATATGTGAAACCTAAAGCTGATTGCGGTTGTCTCTTCTTCCTCCTGTCTTCTCTATATCTTTAGATGCTCAAATCATTATTGTGGTTCAACGGTAGTTTGATACTTGATTATGAATTGTATTTTCACTGCACAATCACTTGGTGCAGTTTTCTTTTCGGTGAAACCTAAAAAGAATCTCATTATATTTTTCGTCAGGTGATTGGTCTAATTCATCAGGTCGAAGTTTTTGACAAATAAATTAGAGACATAATTGAGACACCATGCATATAAGAAAACTAGAGCAAAATATCCGGCCTATTTCTGTTGCACATAGGGGAACTTTTCATACATTGATTAATTTGAAACTACCTATAAATTAGTGGAAGGAGATACATTCCTAATATATTTCCTTCGAGTCTTATCCTAGTATATCTGTTCAGCAAACAAGAAGGTCTTCTGTCAATATAATAGTATTCTAGTGGTATAAGTATGAATATATATACATATATATATATATATATATATATATATATATAGCCTAGCGCAGAGGTATGTTCATAATTTCAACCCACCAATTAAAGACATGATTGAAGAAGAAAGAAAGGGAGGAATTTACGGTCTTTGACGGAAAGTGTCTAAGCCTTTCGAGTGCTACAGCAACGCCTGCAACAAGCGAAGGTGCACAGTTCATATCAATGTAAGCTAGAGAAGGAAGGATATACAGATTTTGAGCTGGAAAGCTTTATGAAGAACAAAAATTATAAGTTAGAAAAAGAGTCTCCAACGGAACTTAGAACTTCATCAATTCTTGTGATTTGCCGGCTTACGAGTCGTATATATGCGCGCGTTTGTATTATAAATATTATTCCTCTTCAGCCAAGTTTTCTTTTCTTCAACACTACTTGATATGCCGAAAATTAGGCCAGCTAGCCTGATGGGCTAAGGATGTGCATGTTATCGATCAAAGAGTCGGCAAGTTATTGCATGGGTCCAATGAACTTTTAACATTCAATCTAGTAAGGCTTGTCGGATCCATACGTAAGACTCAGTAAATTCACCAATGTAAGTGAACTTTCGTGTGCTTAAACTCTATTGATACCTGAATTTTAGTCAACTATTCAAATTTTCATTCTAGCAAAAGTACAAAAATAAAATATACTAAGATAATAACTACTAAGATAATAACAACAAATAAATCAATCGAAAAATAAATACATAACACATGAAAGAGTGAGAAAAAAGGGAGATTTCTTTTTCAGTGCGGACTCTTGAAACCTTCCCAATGAACCTCAGCCCATAAGAACGGTTCGATTCGATTTGTGCAATTCAATAATTTGGTTCAGCATACCGGAAAGAGGGAAGATATTCTGCCCGTTATTCTCAGTCGAGGCCCATCTTTAAGCCGATAAGGATTAGAAGAGGGGGGCCCATTCACCTGTCAATTTGGTCCAAGAAATTTCAGTTAATTCCCTCGGGACGAGCAAGTGGAGAAAAGGCACTCTCTTTTTCAGTTTCTAAGTTCGCGATGCATGCCTCTCCCACGGGAAGGATGATCAGATTTTCACTACTGGGAATCACTGGCACGATGTCCTACTACCCCTATGGAGTGGTCCGCCAATGTCGTGTTCTGCAAGATGTTCCGCTCCCTCTCAAAACGAGATTATTCCAAGTCAAATTTACTCGCAAAGGTGACGACTACCGTGATAATATTCAAAGGAGCTACCAGTCATTTGAACTTATGTTGACTATTCATGCATCCCAAGATTACACTCCACCAAGTCCTGGGGTGTCGAAGGCTACGGTTACGGTAGGAAGAGTAAAGGCTGGAAGTGGTTTCACTCTTGGAGATGGATTGGGAGCAAATGGCCAAGGTATCTGTGAACCTATTAAGGCTGGATGAAGGTCTTACATTAGTAGGTTGAGATATCGTGGCGGAGGTAAGGCGTGCCAAAAGAGGACAAGGACGGTTTAACCTGGTCGTCCCTCATATCAAGACCACATTCTCCTGTCCTGTGAAGATGATGCATGAAGAGGAGAGAGTGACCGATATATTGGGGAAACTCAGTGGAAAGTTTGACTATATCAAGTACTCACCAATTATATCAACTCTCCAGATATTGTCCCAATTGGATGGGACGACCTAAATGACCCAATTCCGCCAACCCAAGAGGATGAAGAGGATGTGTTGGATGGTGTTATTAATTTGTTCAATAATGTCTTCATAGCGCCATTGATGATGAACCATTGGATGGAATGGATTCTAATCCACCAAAGTAAAACATTTTCGATTATTTGCATATTCTCTCGTGTGGAACTTTTATTGCCTTCTAGGATTTCATTTTTCCGTTCTTAGGATTTGATTGTTTTCTTTTTCAATAAATGTAATTCAATTGATCTCAATCAATAAAATCGCAAGTTTTCATTTTAAAGGCACGATGAGGTATACCAAACTAACCTTATAATGATACCCTACCAATAAAAAGAATATACAAAAAAGGGAAAAATTATGAAGGATGGGCTTCCCCATGCTACTGCCCCTCCAAAACCTATGCGAAAATAAAAGCATATCGACACTAAAAAAATTTCAAAGCATACATAAGATTTGCCCTGTTTGTTTCTTTTTCTTTGCGTATTCCCAAGGCAATGCACCAAATTCCGATGGCAATGACCCCGACACTTCACTGGACTTCCCAAAGAGCTGGGAGCAACATGAAAATTCTTACAATCGAGCAAACTAATGTTGCTTTATTAGTGTACGATGCCGGATCATTAGTGTATGACGTGGTTCGCAAGTTCGCAAGTCCGTGACTATGTAATGACACAATTCAGCTGTTGAATTTCATTGAAGACACTGAACCTGGGAAAGCATACACACCCAAAATAGTCTCACTGCTTTGGGGGCAGCAGGTACCCGTAGAGCGCAAAGAATGACTGTATGAAAGCGAGCATCAGACCCAGGCGGGCTGCCACTGCCGAAATCAAATACCAAGGAGTACCAAAGTACTTGTGCTTAAATCCCGTCCAGTTCACGCGCCACCGTGTTCTAGAGTACCTGTTCAGATCCTCCATCACTCCGGCCAAATAGCACTTACTGATATCGAAATCCACATCCTTCCCTAGGTCATTGAAGAAGCTCGCAACATCAGCGTAGGTCCCGGAGTAATTCTCCAGCACCTGGTGATCCGATAAGTAGCTCGCGTCCTCCGCGCTGGGCATGAGGCAACCGATGAAGGTCACATAACTAGTGATGTGCTGCGGGCAGTAGCAGTAGCACTGCTTGAACGCGACGCAGTTGAGGAAGAAAGAGCTGGCCAGGTCGTCTATTGGCAGCGGGGGGATCTCGAGCACTCCGTCTGTGAACCGAATGCCAAGCCACCCATTGCACTTTCTTGGCCTGAATTTGATTCCCGCACGTCGGAGCTTCGTCACTGAGGGGACCAGCTGCAGATACTCGGGGTCGGATTCCCTTGGAACTTCCACGGGGACGTCGCTGAGGCTCAGCTGGATCAGGTGGAGCAAGTGCTTGAGGTCCGAGACTCCGTAGTACTTCTCGAGGTCCTCCGGTGGCCGCTGGAAGGCGCAATTGAAGAACCGCAGCGCGAGTTGAACGCACAGGGGATCACTGGGGCGCGCTTCGACATATCGTAGAGGGTTTGGAGGACGAAGAAGGGGACTTGATTCTCGAGATAGAGGAAGTCGCGAATGAAAGCAGTGAGCGTCCACAACATGTTAAAGAGGGGATCGTCGTATTCACGAAGGATGATGCCATCAATCAGTCGGAACACCTCGATGATGAAGCAGCCATCAAGGACCATCATCTAGATCAGCTCAGCGCTCCCAAAATTGAGTGACTCGGAGTAACAATCTCGAATCTCCTTTTCCTTCAACGCAATGGCAGTGAAGTAATGGTTGAAATCGCTTCTGGTTCGGTTGAGAAGAGCCGCGAAGAACAGCGGCTTGTGCTCTCCAATCATCTTGACGCATTCACTTCCATGGTGGTATGGGCCGATGGACACGATGCGGGGCTTGTAGGCCTTGGGGTTGAGCTCCTTGAGGGTTGCGGGGACCCTGAAGATGCAGCAGGAGGAATTGCCGGCCGACTGCTTCAGATGGGTCGGCTTCTGGCTGAGCCTCCAATGCCATATGGATGACCTGTCTTGCATCGCCTCCGGTGCCACCGTGACCACATGGTGGTGGCTGGCGTAATCGTTCGCGGGGTTGGGATTGGTTCCTCCGATCATTTGAAGCTCCATCTCAGCCGGTGTACTGCTCTGATACGAGGTTTGCCCAGGGACAAAAGATGAGGAAGAGCCGACCTCGTTGGCCATCCAACAGCGAGCTCCGGTGCTCCGAGCAATGATGCTGCAATTGCAATGAGCTTTGTGGCACATTCAGTGAACCGACCAGAAATTAATAAGGAAATTGATTGGAACGGAAACTGAGCTTTATTTTATTTTTCCCCCTAACAAAAATTAAGGTGTTGAAGGTTTGATGGCATTGATGTAATTACGTTCCGATATTTACTATCTGCTGTTTGTTAACGTGACTAGGTGAGTTGGATATCATGGGACCTCATCCCTAGGTCATTGACGCGTTTGTGAATCACACGAAACAATTCACTAGGTGACAAACATGCTCTGAAATTGAACTTATTTAATTTTATTTTTTCCCCTAACAAAAGTTAAGGCGTTGAAGGTTTGATGGCATTGATGTAACTACGTTCCCACATGTACTAGACGCTGTTTGTTAGTGTGACTAAGGTGAGTTGTATATCATGGGACCTCATCCCTACGTCATCGACGTGTTGAAACAATTCACTAGGTGACTAACGTGCTCTGAAATCCACCGTAAAATATTTTTTTTTTCATTTTTTGATATTTGAATCGCTTAGAAAAATAAGTTAATAAAAAATTTATACTTTACTAAATATTGACGCTTAGACCAAAAACTCTACATTTGAGTACAGGAGCTTCAATGCTTATTTTCAAGTTTCAATCAAATATCAAAGAGTATTGTCATTTCCTGAAAATGAGTCCTTGGAAAACATTTTTCATAAATGTCACATTAACAGCAAAACAAATAGAGCCCTAGCGTGTCTCCATTACTCATCAAATTCGTTACAAGTGATTGACCGACATGGATGATGAAGAGTTCATCACCCATAATAAATCATGGAACATATATAGGGATAGGCACTGCAAAAAAGCTTCCTCGGCATAAAATGCGTTTGTTTTGTTGAAAATTTCATAACAAAGGAAAATGTTTTCCACAAAAATCATTTTCAAGGAAAATGTTTAGTTTTCATTTGTGTAATAGTTTAAGGAAAGCGAGTTCATTCTTTTAAGAAAAGCAATTTTCTTCTTGCCAGAAGAAAAAGTCTTTCTCGTGTTTAAGCCCATTGTATTCACTATTTGGTCAATAAAAAAATGTTTTTCATAGTATGATTAGTTTTCCATTGTCCAAACATAAGAAAGTCATAAAACAATTATTTCGAAAATAATTCGAAAATAGCCTTTTAGATTCATTTTATGAATTAACTTATTTTGACAAAGCTTGAGAAGATACTGTACCAATTAAAATTCACTTGTTTCTGAATGAGTTTGACTGCCCCTGGTTTAATAGTAGTTTGACAGTACATTCTTTGCGTAATCAGTAATCACACAGTGCAATGTCTTTTCTAGTGAGACCTAACGCGACTCTCATTAATTTTTTATTATTTGACTGGCATACTCGATGAAATCAAATCTGTTGAATAAGTTTTCGACAAATAAATTATTCCACAAGCTAATGCTTGTTAATTTTTCTCAATAATTGCTGGATACGCGGCCAAGGATTAGGTGAGTCGGAGGCAAAATGAAGACTCGAACGCAAGCAAACTAGAGCACCCTACCGGTCGAGAAAATATCGGGTACGGCTCGGATTTTACTGTGTTAAAATCCGGATCCACTTATTGAACGACACGTGTTGCCCGATCCCACAGCACTAGAACCCTCTGGCATCCTCACCCTCGTCTCTCTCTCTTCCCTCTCTTCTTTTTCCCGTTATTTCTTCTTCTCCTTCCCTCCATTCACGGTCTTCCTCTTTCACTCGACAGGGAAAACACCAGAGTTCGTCCCCCACTACTTGTATTCCAATTTTACCCCCAGGCTCACGCACACGGCCCTGAACTTCAACCTCAGATACCCCATCATCTCCTGCACGCGCTCGTCCTCGGGCTCCATCGTCGGGTACCCATCCAGCAGCGCCTCCATCGTCCGCACGCTCTTCTAGACCCGGGTGGGTTCCCGGGTCGGGTCGGCCCGGATGCCGGCGCCCCGACCCCGACGCAGCCGCGGTAGAACCCGAGCTCCTCGCCTGTCCCGAAGCCCGCCTTGAGGCCCACCTGGCGGCCCTCCGCCCTGCCGGCGGCGACGCCGTGGCGGTTGTCGTCGTCGTAGCCTTCCCGGAAGTGGGCATCCTCGAGGTTGAGGGAGGAGTCGAAGACGTCGGAGCTGGTGCCGGCGGGTTCGGGTCGGACATCCATGCCGCTTGCGATCAGATGGAGTCTTCCTTCGCGACTGTCCGACGAAGATGCTCTCGAACTAGGACCTTGATGTTATCGCGCATCAAAGGTCAAATTCAACTAAGCGACCGTAAAATTATTTCGATCAAATGGAAATTTATATTATGCGCCTGATTTACGGTCTGAGAAGGAACGTGGGGCAGGCAGAGGAGAGAGAGAAAGAGGAAGACCGTGTACAGCAGGAAGAAGGAGAAGAAATAAGGGAAAAAAGAAAAGTGGGGAGAGAGAGAGAGAGAGAGAGTAGAGAGAGGCGCGAGAGGATGAGGGTGGTAGAAGATTCTGACGTAACGGGCCCCAAGACGACTCGCGCGACACGAATCGAGGGGTTAGTGGACTCAGAGAAAAAGAGGAAGACCGTGTACAGCAGGAAGAAGAAGAAGAAATAAGGGAAAAAAGAAAAGTGGGAAGAGGGAGAGAGAGGAGAGAGAGGTGCGAGAGGATGAGGGTGGTAGAAGATTCTGACGTAACGGGGCTCAAGACGACTCGTGCGACACGAGTCGTCAGGTGAGTGGACTTAGATTTGGACGGAATTCGAGCGGTACCCAATATTATTCTGGGCGGTGGGCCTTGGTCCATTTCTCACTAGACCAGCTGGAACGCACGAGCACGTGCTCGAAATTATTCATGCATTGATTAATTGAAAAGGCTATATATAAATTGGTGGGCATGATGCTCGATGAAAATACATTCTTATTGTGTTTTCCTTTGAGTCTTACGCTATTACATATATTTAGCAAATACAAAAGTATTATACCCATATAATATTATTTTCGTAGGTTCCAACATGAATTCTACCTACATTAATTTATATTTAATTAGATCTGTATGGAGGTGATGTTCGTAACTTTAGCCTACGAATCAAAGACGTGATTAGAGAGAGAGAGAGGAAACGGAGAATTTATTGGCACGATTCGAAGCTTTTGCCGAGTGCTGCGGCAATGGCAACAACGAGCGAAGGTGCACATTTTTATATCAATCCAAGCAAGCAAGAACAACACGTAACGAGGAAGGTACTTTGATGAGGGTGCAAAGGACACTTGTCGCCCGAACGAGGAAGTAAAGCCAGGGCAACATTTATTAGGACACCAAGCCGTCCTTCCTCTCATCCCCTTCAAGCAGTTGAGACAGTAGCTGGCTTCTACGGTCCAGAGCCAAAAGTTGGCTGCTGCGGTCTAGAGCTAGTAGCTGGCCGTGGATTTCCGACGGTGGTGGGAAGGTCACCTTGTTGCGTTCTGGCCTTGGTGGCGGTGACAAGCCCGCTGCCAGCGGCGGTGGAATTGGATTAGGCCGCGGCAGCCATTGGGAATTCACTTTGAATTCAATCGCTCTCTGCGACTCACGGGGAAGCTTTGAGAACAGCTTAACGAAACACCTCCCCATAAACGCTTCCTTCCCGTCCTTAGGGAGCTTGTCCAGCATGTTCTCCACGATCTCGCAGAACACGTCCTTGAGTAGCTCCTACTTCACTCTCACTTGCAACTCATCGAGCGGATACCTTGCTCTATGATCGCCACTGTCCTCCCATGAAGGCGTGGGGGGATGTGTCGACACATAGTCGGCACTGTCCTCTGATCCCTCCTTCTCATCACCATTGTCCTCCGATGGCTCATTGTCTTCACCCCTGTCCTCTAAGTCCTCCAATGGCTCCTTGTCTTCGCCCTTGTCCTCCGAGTCCTCCAATGGCTCCTCGTGATCGCCCTTGTCCTCCGATGGTTGAGGAACGATGGTCTCGGCCTTGTTGGCAAATTCCATGAGGAAGGCGGAAATGGAACCGAAGACCTCTGGGGTCTCACAACTCCTTTGCCCGCTTTGGGTTTGGGAATTCGACGAAGGCATAGTGGTGATCATGGGGGAATGGCTTGGTGATGGAATTCAAGTCGGCGTAAGACGACTTACCTAATTTTGATGCGCAAACAACAGTTAACCCCGGAACGAACGTTGAATCGTTGATGTAACATGAACGAAATTACTCCACGTTGGTTTGGATGCGATCACGAGGATAGCACCCGATTTCCAAGGCATAAATGCAAATTATTCTCGTAAAAAAGAAATGAAACGCCTTAATGGAAAGGGGAGGGAATGGAGCGTACGTTCTGTTAACAACAACCATCAACGGTTGCCTTCATGAGGCTTTTATACGTTCCCTTCATACCTTTTCAATTGTATCTTTCCAATAACACCACATCATGGACGTACTGTTTAATTACAACATCTCCCACTCGGACATGATGGGCTTGATAGCGCTCTATCAAGAAAATATAAAGCATTCAACATTCATCAACTTTACAAAACAATTCATACTAGCAAGTAAGTCGTGCGACTAGTGAGTACACTTGTAGTTGGGAGCTCAAATTATACACCTGTTAGGGATGACATAATAGCTACAACCCTAAAAAGAAATAAACAATCGATGTCTCACAGTGCCCTAGACATATTTTGTTACATTAGTCCAAGTATACTTGTCCCTTAAAGGCTATACTTGACTATTCTCAAAATACCATGTATTTACAATTATATCTGCATCTACACAAGGCGATATAATTGATCAACCAGTAAATACATGTGATAGATGTAAAACAATAATAGTCTTCTTTCGCACTCATGTTTCTCTCCATTTTCAGAATAACTGCTTTCCTAGACACGTCTCATAAGGCCATATTTATTCATGACCGCCAATAATATGCTAAAGTAGCAATATTGATCTTTCACTTCGAGAACATAGTTAGAAGTAACACATGGCACAAAATGAGGTAAATTATAAATTACCTCAAGGGCTCACACGATGAATAATAGGGATAATTTTACTCATCTTTCCTTATTGATTGTACAATGCATATGTAGTATGAATTACATGCTATATTGGATTTCTCTTTCTGTAAGAGCGTATATCATTTATTAACTATATCCACTATACAGATCTTAGCCTAAACATAGTCACGTGCTTCTCACGTACTAATACTTAGCTCGAGTGCTATATCAGCTCGCTTTCTATAGCACCTATTTAAGTACTCGCATCTGGCATCTTACAAGCATACATGATTTATGGGACTATCATGTTGGGTCTTATTCTAAATAAATTACAGAACTCATCTTGACTCCAATCAAGGTGACATATCATTTTATGTACTAAACTTACTCCTCAACGTTTATTTATATATAACGTCTCATCTCAACGTGCTATCTATAGCACTTGAGGCGATTTCTTGTGTGAGTGAGCCAATCATTACTTGCTGACATACTTTTCAATAATATATGTGTGTAGTGCTAGTCTCATATTGTATTCACAGATACATAAACCAATGATCCTTTAAAATAATATATATCACATTCTACGCAATCCTAGTGACATCCTGTGGATCAAGAATATGTTTCTAGGAATAGCCTTTGTAAATAGATCAGCAACCATTCTATTGGTTGAAATGTATTGTAAAATCACTTCTTTCTACGCTATTATATCTCTGATGAAGTTGTTATTTATGTCAATGCGTTTCGTCTTTCCATGATACTTGGGATCCTTCACATAGTCAATGGCTGCTTGACTATCGCAATAAACTGTCACCGGTCTTGGAACTTCAGTGATGATGGCTAAATTTTCTAAGAAACGTTTTAGCCATACTGTTTCTTGCACTATAGCAGAACATGCAATAAATTCTGCCTCCATCGTAGACAATGCAGTGCATGTTTGTTTCTTGCTATTCCAAGAAATTGCACTTCCATTGAGTAAGAACGCATATCTAGAAGTCGATTTACGCTCATCTAGGTCTCCACCCCAATCGGCATCTAAAGAACCTAATAGGCAAAAATCACTTCCTTGGTAACAAAGTCGATAGTCCATGGTGTTCTTTAAGTATCTTAGGATCATCTTCATTGCTTTCTAGTGTGCTTAACAGGGATTTGATTGATATTAGCTCACCAATCCCATGGCATAACATATGTCGGGTCAAGTACACATCATAGCATACATCAAACTTCCGACCGCGCTAGTGTAAGGAACAGTTTCCATCACTTTGATTTCTTCTGGAGTCTTAGGATACATTTCAGTAATTAGACCTTCACCTTGCATGATAGGGGTATCAATGGGATTCAAATGCTGCATATTGAAACGCTCAAGAATCTTCATAATATAAGACTCTTGTGATAAAGTAAGGAGTTTCTTTGATCAATCTCTTTCGATCTTAACTTCTAATATATAAGCAACTTCTCCCATGTCCTTCATTTCAAAATTAGAAGACAACAATTCTTTTATGGTGATAACCAAAATCTTGTCATTTCCAGTTAATAGAATATCATCCACATAAAGTGATAAAATCACAAATTTATCTTCGGACCGCTTGACATATACATAGTGATCTTCCTCGATCATCGTGAAACCAAAAGTGGTTATGGCTTGATGAAAATGAAGATATCACTGTCTAGATGATTGCTTAAGGCCATATATTGAGCGATGAAGCTTGCAAATTTTATGCTCTTGACCTTTAGCTATGAAACCTATTGATTGTTTCATATAGATTTCCTTATCTAGTTCTCCATTGAGAAATGCCGTCTTTACATCCATCTAATGTAATTCAAGGTCCAAATGTGCAACGATGGCTAGTATAAGGCATATTGAGGCAAACCTTACAACTAGTGAAAATGTTTCCTCATAGTCTATACCCTCTTGTTAAGTATAACCTTTCGTCACAAGGCAAGCTTTATACTTTTCAATGGATCCATCCACCTTTCACTTAATGACCTTACGGTTGGGTGGTAGATCAACCAAGTCTCAGACATGATTTGCCCTCATAGACTCCATCTCATGTTTCAAAGCTTTTCTCCATTCTTTCTTATCAGAGGATGAGAGAGCCTCTTCAACAGTTTTAGGCTTGACATCGTCATTCTGAGTAATCATAAATGCTTCCATTTTAATCTTAAAACGATGACGGATAATACTTTTACGATTACTTTTATGCAATTGCATTTCTCTTGAATTCAATTCATCATGCAATGCAACACTCCCACTAGGTCTTGCATGTTGAGGTAAATTTTCATTTCCTTCTACAACATTAGTGGATGTGTCATTAGGATCTTCCATCTCATCTAATTGAAAGTCCTTATCAATCTCACTTCTACTAGGAAAATCGTTCTCCAAGAATATGACATCTCGTGACTTCAATTTAGTCACACTTCCATCAGCTTATTCACCTACGAACGCGTACCCTTTTGAGTGTTTAGAATATTTTATAAAGATACATTTCTTCCCTCTATGATTTAATTTGTCATATTTGTGGGAAGAATCATGAACATAAGTTGCATATCCCCATGGACATAGACTACTCAATTTTGGTTTCCTACCAGTCCATAATTCATAATGAGTGGAAGTGACCGATTTTGAGGGCACTCAGTTAAGTATATAAACAGTAGTCAATAACGCATCTTCCCAATAGGAGATAGGTAAATTTGCTTGCGCCATCATAAACCTAACAATTTTTAATAGGGTTCTATTCCTTCTGTCATCTATCCCATTTTGTTGCGGAGTACCAGGAATAGTCAATTACCGTATAATTCCCTTTTCATCACAAAGTGCTTTGAATTGCTTAGATAGATACTCATGTCCGTGATCGGTTTTCAATGCCTTTATTGTTTGGTTCAACTGATTCTCTACCATCGCTATATAACGTCTAAAGTAGTCTAATGATTTTGATTTATGGGAGATCAAAAAGACATAACCAAAACGCATGAAGCCATCTAAGAAAGTGATGAAATATGAGACTCCATGCCTCGCTCTCACATTCAAAGGACCACAAATGTCAGAATGTATAAGTTGTAATGGAAATTCGGCTCTAGTCCCTTTACCGAATGATTTCCTAGTTGTTTTTCCCACTAGACAATGTTCACATACGGGTAGATTTACATTAGTGAGTAACCCTAAAAGGCCTTCTTTAGCTAATCTTTGCAACCCAATGTGACCTAATCTAACATGCCAAGTATTTGCATTAATCTCAACATTATTAGAAGATGCAATTAAAGAAAAACAACCATCGACATTAACATTGTACCGATTATAGTCAATGTCTAATACCATAAAACCATTCGATACACGACCTGAACAATAATAAACTGTTCCATACAAAATGTCAACACAATCACCATGGAAATTCAATACATAACCTAAGCTAAGAAGAACAATTACAGAGACCAAGTTTCGTCGAATATCTAGAGCATAAAGGACATCATACAGGAATAGGTTTCGACCACCACGTAAGATTAATTTACATGTGCCGATACCCTTTACTTCAACTCTTGAGTTATTCCTAACATATATCAATTTTCTCCCAGGCTGTATTCAACGATACTCCACAAATGCTTCTCGGTCTCTAGCTACGTGGTCTGTTGCTCCTGAGTCTACAGTCCACATTGGATGAGATTAATAAGCATTACAATACTAGAAACAAAAGCATTACTCAAAGTAATGGAGTAATAGGGTACTTTTTTGACTCAGTACATTCACGAGCAAAGTGACCCATTTTGCTACAATTGTAACACTCCATCTTGGCATTGTCCTTCTTCCCACCACGCTTCTTGCGTTAGAAGGTCTTAGCCCTCTTAGATGCCTGATCAGTCTTCTTCCCTTTGTTGTTGAATTGAGAATTCCTTTTGTGCTTGAAGCCCGAAACTTTGCGCGAACTCGATTTAGCAACATAAACATGAGTAGAGGATCTCGTAGCCTCTAGGCGCTCATCCTCTAATTCTAAATGACACGCTATATCATCAAAAGTGACAATATTATCATTATGCGTCATATTGATTTTCATATGCTTCAAATTGTTAGAAAGAGACCTTATAACAACTTGAACTTGCTGTTCATTAGTAAGGGAGTGACCTGCCGACTTCAGCTCACGAATCATGTTTGACATCTTCCAAAGATGCTGCCTCATCGTTACATTTGGGCACTTTCCGAATGTGTCAAACTTGATGGTGAGTCTCCTCAGCTTAGTGGCAGATGTACCTCAAAACTTATCTTTCAAGACAACCCACAAAGCTTGAATTTTATCATAACTTTCAAACTCATACATTAGATCATCTTGTATATAGCTCAGCAACGTGATGCGAGTAATGCTATTTTTCTTTTTCCAAGCTTGATAAGCTTCTAGATCTCTCCTGTGTTGAGTAGAAGTTCCATGCTCAGGTTCATCCATGGTATGGTTGAGGGTTTCCAAAACCTCTTACTCCTCAAGGATGTACTGAACCTTTTGGTGCCAAATATTATAATTGTCACCGTTCAGCTTTTCACCCTTATTAAGTTAGCCACAATGATCTTGGATGCCGAAGTTATAATTAATTGTTATAACACATTGACATAATAAACGCAGAATCAATACTAGCACACTTTACAGAGTAACACACATATTTAATTTGTAGCAAAGACAAACTAAAATAATGATAATTCAACAAAATACACAAAAGCAAAAGTTCACTATATTCCCAATCAACTTTTATGTACAATCGTTATATTATCATTAATTAGTTTAATTTGTACAAATTTTAAATTCTAGGTGAGGATTCCTTCGAATTCTACCGACCTATGAACTCCCACTAGGAAAAATAATTACATGACCTCATGTAATTTTTATATTTTTCATTAACACAAAAATATAGCATGATATGAACCAACATATAAATGACAATCATGCTTCAACTATAATCAAAATCGTAATTCAACATGTAATGGATTTCTTACCATTGTTCGAATTTTCTAGCAACTAGAAAATTGTAAGTATATTAAACTATATGCATTATATCATCAAACCAATCTCTACACAGCATATACGACATCATTTGCACACAATCTAGCTACTGTATTTCCTAAACCATAAGAAAATATAAGCTACAAATGAATAAACTATGCATTAAACCTTAAAAAATACGCGTACTTAGGGTTTCCTACGCATTTTCATACATTTATAAAATTAAAAAGTATAAAATAATTATACTATAGTATAGAGCACATTCATACGAACCAAACGCCACCAACCACACTCCAATTCGACCTCCATGCACCCACACGCGCCGCCTGAGTGCGTGGCGCGTGTGATGCATGCACCAGTGAGCCTAAAGGCTCCTGGGGTCTGACCGGTGTGATAGGTCCGACCCGTTGACCGGTCAACAATTGGGTCGGGTTAGGTCAGGTCGCCGGTCGGTGACCAGCCGGCCAATCGCCGTCGGCGGTGACGTCATCGATGACGTCATCTGGCGACCGACTGTGGGATAACGTCACAGTGACGTCATCACACGCCAGTTCCCCGACCGGTGCATGTCGCGTAGGTGCCGGTTCGTCGGCCGGCGTGCGTTGCGCATGTGCCGGTTCGCCGATCGGCGTATCTTGCACACGCGCTGGCTTTCTCAGCGCTTTAGGTGCGTGATGCCATGCATAGCGGCTTTTGGCCGCGTGTGTGGGTGCGTCTAGCGTCCTCCAGCGGTGCTCGACCCATCGCCGGACTCGTCTTGACGAGCACTTTCACCTTATATATTTAAAAATTGATTTTGGCCAAAAAATTATTTCGAAAATTGGCCAAAAATGTACGGATGCATGTGGCCCCGAACCCATTCTTCGTTTCGGTTCGATTTCGAGTTTTTAGATTGTAATTCTGACTAACAAATATCAAAACAGTGTAGAATTCAATCTCTTGATTTCGATATCAAATGGTAAAAGAGAAAATTCGTTGAAAAAACAAGGCATAAATTGCGATCGGGCTCTGATACTAATGATGGAATTCAAGTCGGTGGAAGACGACTTATCTAATTTCGCTGCACAAACAATAATTAACCCCAGAACGAACGTTGAATTGCCGATGTAACATAAACGAAATTACTTCACATTTTTTGGATGTGATCACGAGGATAGCACCCGATTTCCATGGCGTAAATGCAAACTGTTCTTGTAAAGAAGAAATGGAACGCCTTGATGGAAAGGGGAGAGAAAGGAACGTACGTTCTGTCAACAACAACCATCAACGGTTGTCTTCAGGAGGCTTTTATAAGTCTCCCTTCATACCCTTTCAATTGTATCTTTCCAATAATACCCCATCATGAACATACTGTTTAATTACAACACTTGGCGGCAGGAGAGTGGACGAATTTGGGAGACGTGTTTTGGGGTTTAAATATCGAACAAGAGTCAGTTCTTGTGGAAAATTCCACGCGTTTTGGCCATGGAAAAGTTCATGCGTTTTCACTATTAAAACTACGACTTTATTTAATGGTAATTTTTAAAATAGTTATCAATAATATACAAAATATTTTAACAGTCTTTTGTACCTTTTTTTTTTTTTTTTATGGTAAGGTAAGAATATATTGAGCTTTAACCAAAATATACAAAAGGACTGGCACAAAAAATTACACTCAAAATGACAAACTAGTCACACGAGTGGAAGGGTGCCGATGTAAAAAAACAAAACACTAGCCACCAAAGCAAAGGCAAAGACAGCCAACCGAGGCCTAAGCCTAAGCTAGCCTAGAAAAAAGGGCAAGAACACAAAGGCAACTACAACGAAGAACAGCAACCTCCAATGACTAAGCTGTCCCCCCAAATGAAACAGAACCGCAACAACACCAGGCCTCCGAGGAAGCCATGAGCGAGTAAGGCGGATCAAACGAGACGCACGCCACATCAAGAGAAAACAAACTACATGGACAACCAACCAACTGTCGCTTCAGCAACAGGTCTCCCGGGAGAGACATGATCAATAAAAAAATAATAGACCAACGCGAGACACCCACAGTAGCATCACCAACCAATAGAAGGCTTTAAAAAGAAGCGTCAGGACCCAAGAAAAGAAAATGACCGGGTTAATTCCCCAAGTACACTGAAGTCTCCTATTTTTTGAATTATCCACCACGTTTCGGAACGTCAAGGCTTTGTCTCTGACGACTTTAATGAGATGATTTTTCAAAGCCAAAACCACCAAAGGTTGGTCCCTAAACAAAATACTATTCCTCTTCTTCCAAATAACATGGAAAAGGGCACCAAAAGAGAAACATGCGATGGAATGATAAAAGTCCTTGCTTGAGAGGAACTTCATAGCCCACTAGAGATTGTTCGACCAAGATCTATTCCACTAGGGAAGATTGCATCTAGTAGCCCAAAAAAAGCAAGGCCAGTTGAGATGCGACACCCAAAAAATAAGTGGTCGATGGAATCTGGCCTAGTATTGCAGAAGACGCACGGCACATTCTTTATCCTACCATAAGATAAAAGAAGAACTTGGGTAGGAAGCCAGTTCTTGGTAATAAGCCAAATGTTAAATTGATATCTCGGAGAGATCGAGTTGTTCCAAATAAACGCAAACCACGGAACTTGGTTCTTCCTCCCCCTAATGGTTTCCCACGCCGAAGCAACCGAAAATAAACCGAGGGAGTTCTCTAGCCAGCCAAACCGGTCCAGGACTTGAGATAAAATAGGTAGGGGATGCTCCCAAGACTCTAACACAGTCTTAATAGCATGGTCAGAAGAGGAGAAGAGTTCTGTCACTGTTGCCTGCCTGGATAAGCCAGAGCTATAAATGAGAGTGTTTGAGAACACTAGGTTTAGAGAGCCTCTAGGGTGCCAGTGGTTGAACTAGAGAGACACCGATAGGCCATCCCTTATAGTCTAAAGGAAAGAAAGACGGAAATCCCTCCTAAGTTACAGGATCTTCTTCCAAGCCCACGAGCAATAGGTTGGTTTGCTAGAGACCTAGAATTTTTTTCTTTTTAAGAAGGTCGAGTGGATCCACTTGCACCACAAGGATTATTTGTCTGTAAAAAGGATCCAAATGTGCTTTAGCATAGCTGCTTTATTGCAATCCCACAATTTGCGAATGCCAAGCTCTCCCTCCTCTTTAGGAAGGCACACATCTTCTCAGGAAACTTTTGCACCACCACTTCCCAAGCCCGGGCCTTTCCAAAGAAACTGTCTCAGGATTTGCTCTATGTGGTTCAACACAGCATTAGGAATAATAAACACACTAGCCCAAAAGGCTTGGATGGAGTGAAGGATAGACCTGATTAGCTATAGCCAGCCTGCGAAGGAGAGAAAATGCTAAGCCCAAGATTGCACCCTAGCTGTGATGCGATCAATTAGAGAATTACATTCTGCCTTACCGAACCACGGGGAAATAATGGGCACCCCCAGATACTTCACTGGTAGCTTCCCTTCGTGGAAACCAAGAGCAAGAAGAATTTGATCCTGTAACAAGGTTGACCCACCAGCAAGAAATACCTCACTTTTGTTTATGTTTGACTTTAGCCCACTCCAAGACAAAAATGTTTGAAGACCTTCCTTTAGGAGAGACACCGAAACCATATTTGCTTCACATAAAAGAAAGACATTATTCGCAAAGAATAAGTGTGATAAACGCGTAGCTTTGCATCTCTAGAAGTATTTGAACTCTGGTTGCCTAAAGTGAAGGTAGAGGATCCCTGAAAAACCTCAATTACCAAGGTAAATAGGTAAGGAGACATGGGGTCTCCTTGCCGAAGGCCCCGGCCACTTGAGAAGAAACCATGTAACTCCTCATTTAAGGAAATTGAGTACTTCGGAGTTGATGTGGACATCAAGCCATATCAAGGAGGAGGTGCTAAGGATCCATTGTTTATTCCTACTGATTCGATTACTTGAGCGCGGGCCAAGCAATTCAGGCAAGCTGTTGGCGTCATGGTTCGTGATCTTCAGTGTGCAGATAACCTTGGATCAAACCTTGAAGAATCTTAGAAATCTTGGTGCAATTTGATTATCTGGTCATGAAATATTTGACCAAGTCAAATATATATATTTGTTTAGGAATATTCTAGAATATGATGCATTAGATTTTTAGGGTTGCTTTTAAGGTTTATGTGGCGGCTAGAAGGTCTATATATAAGACTGACTGAATTTCTTTGGGGGACAAATATATTTTATTTTGAATGAAAAGAATTGAGAGGTTTTCTTCTACTGCTCTTTTGAGGACTTGACCTTATCAATGTTAGGGAAATCCCTTATGATGTTTTGAAGATGACAAAATAAATCAAATGCTACTAACATGTTTAATGGTTAAGTAATAGACCATGCAGATAATAGAACATGTAAAGGATATTGTCAAAGTCTGAAGATGGCTAGAAGACTGAACGTAACATATGTCCAAAGTATATTATGAAGATTTCCAGACTTCTGTGTCAAAGTCTGAAGACTGTTAGACTTTAGTGTCAAAGTCTGTTCAACATCAGAAGTCTGTCAACTCTGACTAATTCTAGACTGAACGTGAATGATAAACCAGAAGACAGATTATATGCTGAAACTGAACCAGAAGACAGACTCTATGTTGGAGCTGAACTTATTCAGACGGTATTAAGACCTTAAAGCTAAATCTGTTCAGAAGCAGAATATGTTCGACCTAGATTGTAAAGTCTATTGCACTCAGACTCAGATTGTAAAGTCTATTGCTCTCAGACTTTACATGCAGATTCGACAGAACGTAACTCAAGCCTAATCATATAATGGCTAGTGATCTGTTTTGGATTCCACATCAAGATTGATTTGATTGATTCAATCTAATTGATTGACGATTAGATCTTGAAGACAAGAACTTTCTATACGAAGAAGCTTTACTTATGGAAACCAAGATTTTGTTTGTATGGGCGATCGGAATCAATTTGGGATTCTACCTTTTTCACTCAACGGCTACTAAATCTTCTAGATACAGAGCTGTCCAATGGGTATATTGGAAGACGATTCTCCAGGATATTGTCCAACGACTAGTTTGGAAGTGGAGAAGTATTTAAGGAGATGAAGGACTGATGAGCAAGTAAGAGACGGAGCATAGAATTTATAATTCCAAAGTCTGAGCGACCTTCGATCATATACTTGTCTCTTGAGAGCTTAAACGTTTGTGATTGTGAGAGAAATACCAAAAGAGTGACTTAGTGAGATAGTGTGATCTACTAAGTATTTGCACTCAAAGTTGTAATCTCTTATTGATTGCATAGTGGAATCCAGCCAAGAAGGCTGTTATCGTGGGAGAGTGGACGTAGGCTTGGATTAAGCCGAACCACTATAAATCTTGTGTTCTTATTCTCTTCCCTAACTCTTTTGTTTTACTCGAAGTTTATTTTATTCCACATATATTTGCCAAGATTTATTTTAAACACCTATTCACCCCCTCTAGGTGTTCATACTAGCACTCTTAATTGGTATCAGAGCCAAGTGCTCGGTTTATAAAAGTGTTTTTACCTTTGAGCTAAAGATTCTTTATGGCTAGTATGTTGGCACCAGGACTTATGGAAGGGCAAAGCAACACAATGCCACTATATTTTGATGGAAAGGAATACGACGTGTGGAAGAACAAAATGAAAGCATTCCTAAAATCCAGAGATCCCTTGCAATGGGATGTTGTGGAAAGAGGAATCAACTCTATTGCTGCGTCCACATCAAATAAGAATGGCAAAGACAAAGAAACCAAACCCCCCGCTCCTATGTCTCGGATGGAGATGTCCAAAAGAGAAGCGCTTGATGTAAAAGCCATTTATTCTTTATATTGCGCTTTGTCTCTTGTTGAATATAATCTCTTCATGTGAAACAGCAAAAGATGTTTGGGATAGACTTCATGTTACATATGAAGGGACCGATCGTGTAAAAGAGACAAAAGTAAACTTCTTGCTCGGCAAATATGAATCCTTCAAGATGAAGCAAGGAGAGTCAATTGGAGATATGTTCAGCCGTTTTACAGAAATTGTAAATGGTTTAGCATATCAAGGTCAGCAAATTTCTACCCCGATGAATGTCAACAAACTCTTGCGAGGTCTCTCAAAAGATTGGAACCATGTCAAGACCTCAATCCGGGAGACTCAAAGGATTATGCCACTCTCCGTTGATGAATTAATCGGCACTTTTCAATCCTATGAAGTGGAACAACTCAACGATGAAGATCCCGAAGGTAAAAAGTCCATTGCTTTAATATCTAATGTTGTTTTTGATGAAACAGACTCAGAAAAGGACATGGACGACGAAGAACTTGCTTTTATGATTGAGAAAATCAAAAAGTTGAGTAGAAAAGGAAGCAAATTCAATGGAAGAAGACAATACCAGCATAATGGGCAAAAAAGAACAATAAAAGAAGATGAGCAAGAAAATATATGCTTGACGGCACATTCAGAATCTGAGTCTGACTCAGACACAGACTCAGAATCAGAGTCTGACTCGGACACAGACTCAGAATCCGATGAGAAAATCGAGGTAAGTCATTTAGAAATTCCTGCCAAAGTTTCAAAGTATATAAATAAGCTTTGCTTAAATCTCAAATCTTCTCTTAAAATGATCTCCGAACTTAAAAAGGAGAATTTTCGGTTAAGGCAACATGATCTTTCTCTAAAAGAAAATTTTGAAATTTTGCAAAAAGATTTTATACAAACAAAAGAAAATCGAGATTTGCTTGTTAAAGAAAATGATTCTTTGAAGAAATAATTTTCAAATATTTCAACAAGATTTTCAAATGGATTAAAAACATTAGAGCATATCCTTTCTATACAAGTTCCTTACTATAATAAGTCGGGACAATAAGGAAAATGATTCTCTAATTGATTTTCCTAAAGTAAAGGAAAGACTTAAACAAAGACTTCCTAGACTTGCATACAAGAATCATTTTCAAAAGAACTTTACAAAATCTGTTGGTCGAAATGCCCTCAAGTATTCAAATTGTGGAGATTTGGAATATTTTGAGAAAGATTGTCCTAAAGTCTGGAGACCTATTAAGAAAAATTGGAGAAAAGCAGCATATTCTACTAACTCTCATGGGCCCAAGAAACAATGGGTACCAAAGAAAAGATGAGTTCTTTTTTGCAGGAAATAAATGAAAAGGAGAGTTTGGTAAGGAATGTATATTTTTTTTATTCTCAATTTGATTTAGGCAATAATTCTCATATTCAATATATCATTGGTTGATTGAGATTTTATAATGATCATATTTTGTTTTATTGAAGAAAGAATCGTATGATTTGTTTTTGTGATTTGTGAGTTGAGATTTGATTTAGTACGTGTGATTATTTGAGATAATTCAGATTATTTTGTCTAATTTTATACTCTCAAATTTAATCATATTTTACAAAGTGAAAATCTGTTTTACGTGATGATGCAATATATTCTTAGATATTCAAAGATTTTATTCTCCCTGATTTTATTGTGCTTTGACTAAGTGAGAATTTATTTTTCAAAATATCATTGTGCATAATATTCTTTCTTTGAATACTTTGTTACGATGAATTAAGAAAGAATATTTGGAGATTTTCTATTTTACTCTAATGTCAAGGAAGGATCCAAATTGATGGTTACCAAAAAGGAAATGAGTTGATTGCAGGAAATTATTTAAGGATGAATGATCGCAAATCTATGAAAATCATGATGCAATCAGAAATGCATCTTATGTGAAGATTGGTAATGATTTTTTGGTATATTTCAAACATATACCATGGGTAAGAGAGTATTTTTATCATCCCGCCTTACAAATTTCTACGTGCATTTATCATGATTTTGGATGATTGTTTATTGTTAATATCTTTTGTTATAAATATAAGATATTGCAATTTTGGCATGTGACAGAAATATCTATTTTCCTTTTGCAAAATGCATATCTGAAATTTATGTTCAAAGAAATCTCTTTGATCTTGAAAGATATTACTACATATTCATGGATATTCTTGCTATATTCTTAGAAGATATATTATATCTAGCAAGTTTGATCCGCAAATCAAAGGAAGATATTACGTGACTTTTTGCAAAGATGATTATCTATTATACAAGATTTTGCAAGTGGCAAAAGAATATTCCATATGGATTTTGGAAAGCTCGATCTGAAAATTATAAAGATTCCATACTATCTTCTGGAGGCTCAAAGATTCTATTCCTTATGCAAAATTTTTGCAAATTGTTGAGGAAATCCCTTATGCATCGTACAAAAGATTGAGTAGTTTTGAGTTTTAATAATTGATAATTTCATATATGATATTCAATTATTTATTTGAAGAAAAGGGTATTATATATCACATGGATATTATTACAGCTTATTTGTGGAAAAATTTTATTAAGTTGATGCAAGTTGAATTCGAGACGAGCTTGATTGAAGAAAATAAAATTTTGTCTCGAATTTCAAAATGCAAGTGATCGTTGCAGATGTTGTTGCTACAAAGGAAATATTGAAAAAATATTATGTTCAACGTACACAAGCAACAATTGTTTCTATTCGCAAATATTGTCATGATCACAGGGGGAGAAATCAAATCCAAAAGAAAAGGAAAAGAATCGTGAAAATGCAACAAATTAAGGGGGAGCTTTGATCAATTATGGAAAAACATTTTTGGATTGATCGTGATTTTATTATGAATTGAATAAAAGGTAAATGTGTCAGAATTTGTTCAAAAAATCCGGTTAGTACATCTTTTATTACATTTTGTCATTAACAAATCTCTTACTGATATTATCATTTTATTAGGACAAAAAGTGTACGTGAATTTCATGATGCATTTGTGATTTTTTTTGGATATTTGCTGATATATATATATGATCGATGTGAGCTATATTGCATATCTTTAATATTTGACTTGTTTTTATAAAAGTTGATCTTTTTGGAAATTATATGTCATTTTATATTTTCTACGTAAATCTATTGTTATCGCTTTTTGATTATGACAAAAATGGGGAGAATATATGAATATGCATATGTGTTGATTGGTTGATATTATTGCATAATATTGAGCTGCGATTATTTTTCTATATATTGTTATGCTCAATCTATTTGCTATCTTCTGATATCCTTTGATTTAAATTAATATTTTTAAAAGTATGTTTACAAATCTGCATATTTAGAGATTGTTTTGTCATCATAAAAAATGGGGAGATTGTTAGGGAAATCCCTTATGATGTTTTGAAGATAACAAAATAAATCAAAGGCTACTAACATGTTTAATGGTTAAGTAATAGACCATGCAGATAATAGAACATGTAAAGGATATTGTCAAAGTCTGAAGACGGCCAGAAGACTGAACGTAACATATGTCCAAAGTATATTATGAATATTTCAAGACTTCTGTGTCAAAGTCTGAAGACTACTAGACTTTAGTGTCAAAGTCTGTTTTACATCAGAAGTCTGTCAACTCTGACTATTCTAGACTGAACGTGAATGATAAACCAGAAGACAGACTATATGCTGAAACTGAACCAGAAGATAGACTCTATGTTGGAGCTGAACTTATTCAGACAGTATTCAGACCTTAAAGCTAAATCTGTTCAGAAGTAGAATATGTTCAGACCCAGATTGTAAAGTCTATTGCACTCAGACTCAGATTGTAAAGTCTATTGCTCTCAGACTTTACATCCAGATTCGACAGAACGTAACTCAAGCCCAATCATATAACGGCTAGTGATCTGGTTTGGATTCCACATCAAGATTGATTTGATTGATTCAATCTAATTGATTGACGATTGGATCTTGAAGACAAGAACTTTCTATACGAAGAAGCTTTACTTATGGAAACCGAGATTTCGTTTGTATGGGCGATCGGAATCAATTTGGGATTCTACCTTTGTCACTCAATGGCTACCAGATCTTCTAGATACAGAGCTGTCCAATGGGTATATTGGAAGACGATTCTCCGGGATACTGTCCAACGGCTAGTTTGGAAGTGGAGGAGTATTTAAGGAGATCATGGATCGATGAGCAAGTAAGAGACGGAGCGTAGAATTTATAATTTCAAAGTCTGATCGACCTTCGATCATATACTTATCTCTTGAGAGCTTAAACGTTTGTGATCGTGAGGGAAATACCAAAAGAGTGATTTAGTGAGATAGTGTGATCTACTAAGTATTTGCACTCAAAGTTGTAATCTCTTGTTGATTGCATAGTGGAATCCAGCCAAGAAGGCTGTTATCGTGGGAGAGTGGATGTAAGGCTTGGATTAAGCCGAACCACTATAAAATTTTCTTCCCTAACTCCTTTATTTTACTCGAAATTTATTTTATTCCGCATATATTTGCTAAGATTTATTTTAAACACCTATTCACCCCCCTCTAGGTGTTCATACTAGCACTCTCAATCAAGATTCTCTTTGGCGGTCGATTTGATTTATTGAGCGAGATAGCGAATTCTTTCACTCGTGGCGTCTATAACGTTGGTCGGTTGACATGCGTTTGTCAACAGGTCATGTTCATGCCGAGGTTGCCAATCATAGGTTTGATTGGAGGTCGAGTTTCGCAATTCACACCATCTGGGTATTTGTAGAACGATCTTTCCGCAACGATTCACATCATTTGGTATCATAGCTTACTTCTACAAAGCCTATTTATCTTTAATTTTCTATTTATATTCAGCAATTTGAGATTTATTGAGCTAGGGTTTCGATTCTAGCCAATTTAGGGATCCGATTGCTTTTCTGCTTTCATATGTAGTTGTTTGCTGTTACTTTTAATTTATTTTCCTAGCATCTTAAATTGTAACAGAGTTTGTAAAAAAAGAGTGAGTTTGCCAAAACAAAAAAGAAGAGAAACAAAACTCACACAAAAACAAAGTGTGCAAGAGAAAAAAAAAAGATTTGGCAAAAAAAAAAAAAAAAATAGCCGAACAGAAAAAATCAAGAAGGTGACTCGTTTGTTAGTAGACCGAATTGAAACAAAATCAGTAGTGATTTGCGTTTCAATTGGAATTTCGAAAGTTGTACTTGTTGGTTTGAAATTGTTACTTGTTAAAACAAAATCAATAATGATCTAATTTTGTTTGATTAGTTTGATTGATTGTCATGAGGGGGTTGAGAGACAGGTTTTGAGTCTAATAAAGAGCTTGTGAAAAGATAATACGAGAGGGAAAAGGCAAGAGTGTGTAAACTTAATTGAGGGTGGAAAAAGCCTAAATTTGAGTTAAACACGAGGGGAGTGACAAACACCTTGAGAGAAACACTTGAGGGAGCAATTGGTGAGGATTTTTGTTATTAACGTTTACTTGCAGATTTAAAATATGTCGCGCAAAGAAAGCGTGAATCAAAAGGAGGTTAACTCAATACGAAGGGATAAAGCACTCGTGGAAAGCATCCAGCAATTGAGGGTTGTAGTGGCCAAATGATGGGGAATGGTGATCGAGAGCTACCCCGGGGAAGGCCGCAACATCAATGAGACGCATCTAGAACACGACATAGAAGGCAGCGGCATTATGATGATGATGATGAGGCCGACATGGAGGATGATTGAGATGCTCAATTTGAAAGGTGGAATGAAGCTCGAGGGTTTAGACACCGAGAAGATAATGAACTTGGCAATATTAAGATGAAGATTCCTTCCTTCCAAGGGAAGAATGATCCCGATGCGTATCTAGAATGGGAGAAATGCATGGAGATGGTATTTGATTGCCAACGATACTCCGAGCTCAAAAAGGTAAAAATTACAGCTGTTGAATTTACTGATTATGCTATAATTTGGTGGGATCAACTTGTGATTAGTAGGAGACGCAATGGTGAAAGACCGATAGAGATGAGATGAAAGCGGTGATGAGAAGGCGTTTTGTACCAAGTCATTACCATCGAGATTTGTTTCAAAAGTTACAAAATCTCACACAAGGCAATAAGAGCATGGAAGAGTATCACAAGCAGATGGAGATTGCCATGATCTGTGCTAATGTGGCAGATGATCGTGAGGCTACAATGTCAAGATTTTTGAGTGGTTTGAGCCAAGACATAGCAAGGGTGGTGGAGCTGCAACACTATGTTGAATTGGAGAAATTGGTGGACAAAGCCATCAAAGTTGAGTGGTAATTAAAGTGTGATGTTGTACCTATGCAAGTAGGTCATATCTTCCTTGGAAGACCATGGCAATATGATCGAAAGGTATATCATGATGGGTATACTAATCGTTATTCATTGATGATGAATCAAAAAACTTATATCTTGATACCAATGACACTTAGTGAGGTGTATCAAGATCAGTTAAAGTTACAACGAGAAGCCAAGAGAGAGAGAAAATGTGAGAAATCCGAGGGCTTGCGTGGTGTGTCTAAGACGCAAGGAAAAAGAGAGGTCGAGAGAAAGATTGTGGTAAAAACCGAGGGAAAGAAGAGAGGAAAGAAAAGAGGCAAAATAATTTTTATGCAAAATCAAGTGAAGTGAAGAGAGCTTTAGTTCTAGATTGACCAATGCTTGTACTTGTGTACAAGGAGGTTTTATTTTCTACTAACAATCTTGACCAAAGTTTGCCTAGTCCTATTGTGTCTTTATTGCAGGAATTTGAAGATGTCTTATTTGATGAACTTCCTAGAGGGATACCACCGATTCGAGGCATAGAACATCAAATTAACTTGATTTTTGGTGTGCCATTACCTAATCGACCCGCATATCGAAGCAATCTCGAGAAGACAAAGGAACTTTAGCGGCAAGTTAGCGAACTATTGGAGCGAGGGTATGTGAGAGAGAGTCTTAGCCTGTGCACTGTCCCTGTTTTGTTGGTGCCAAAGAAGGATGGAACTTGGCGAATGTGTGTCGATTGTCAGGCAATCAATAACATTACGGTTAAATATCGACATCCTATTCCTAGATTAGATGACATGTTGGATGAGTTGCATGGTTGTTGCATTTTTACTAAGATCACTTTGAAAAGTGGCTATCATCAAATTAGGATGAAAGAAGGTGATGAATGGAAAACTGTATTTAAGACCAAGTATGAATTATATGAGTGGTTAGTCATGCCATTTGGATTAACTAATGTACCGAGTATATTTATGCGACTTATGAATCATGTTTTGCGTGCTTTTATTGATCGATTTGTGGTTGTCTATTTTGATGACATCTTGATATATAGCCGAAGCCCTGATGACCATAGTGAGCATGTGCGAGCTGTCTTGCAGATTTTAAGGCCTGAGCAATTGTACGCTAATATAAAGAAGTGCTCTTTTTTTACTAACAAATTAGTATTTCTAGGATTTGTTGTTAGTGCTGATGGTATATAGGTTGATGAAGAAAAGGTTGAAGCAATCCGTGAATGGCCAATGCCTAAGACCATAGGAGAAGTGCGTAGCTTTCATGGATTGGCAAGTTTTTATCGGCGATTTGTGAGAAATTTTAGCACCATTGCTGCACCTTTGACCGAGGTTATCAAGAAGCACGTGGGTTTCACGTGGGGAGAAGAGCAAGAGAAAGCATTTAATATGCTAAAAGATAATTTGACTAATGCTCATTTGTTATCTTTGCCGAATTTCAGTGCTATTTTTGAGATAGAGTGCGATGTTTTTGGTATAGGAATTGAAGCCGTGTTAATGCAAGGAGGGCGTCCCATAGCTTATTTTAGCAAGAAATTGAGTGGAGCAACATTGAATTATCCTACCTATGATAAGGAGATGTATGCTTTAGTGTGAGTTTTAGAGACTTGGCAACATTATCTATGGCTGAAGGAGTTTGTGATCCGCACCAACCACGAGATCTTGAAGTACTTGAAAGGGCAGCAAAAGTTGAATAAAAGACATGCTAAATGGATGGAGTTTATCGAGATTTTTCTATATGTGATCAAGTACAAGAAAGGAAAGGTGAATGTGGTAGCCGATGCACTTTCTAGAAGGTATGTGATTTTAACTACTTTAGAAGCAAAGTGTTTAGGTTTTGAGCATATCAAGGGTTTATATACTGATGATGATGACTTTGGGAGAGTATTTGAAGCATGTGAACATACTGCATTTGATAAATTCTATAGGCGTGAAGGCTATCTTTTTTTGTGAAAACAAACTATGTTTGCTTAAGTGTTCTTTGCATGAATTGTTGGTGTGAGAAGAACATAGTGGTGGTTTAATGGGGCATTTTGGCATTAATAAGACTTATGAAGTGCTGCATGAACATTTTTATTGGCCACATATGAAGAGAGATGTCACATGTGTCTGTGAGAGATGCATTGCTTGTAAGCAATCTAAGTCTACAACTAAACCACATGGCTTATATACGTCATTACCTATTCCAACGCATCCTTGGACTAATATTTCTATGGATTTTGTGTTAGGATTGCCTAGGTCTAATTATGGTAGAGATTCTATTTATGTGGTTGTTGATCGGTTTTCAAAGATGGCTTATTTTATACCTTGTTATAAAACTGATGATGCATCTCTTGTTGCTAATTTGTTCTTTAGGGAGGTTGTATGTTTGCATGGCATGCCTAGATCGATTGTTTCAGATCGAGATTTTAAATTGCTTAGCTACTTTTGGAAAATATTTTGGAAAAAATTAGGAACATGGTTGTTATTTTCTATTACTTGTCATCCACAGACCGATGATCAAATTGAGGTAGTTAATAGAACTTTAGGGGTATTGTTGCGTGCTATTATTAAAAAGAACACAAAATCTTGGGAAGATTGTCTGCCACATGTTGAATTTGCATATAATAGGAGCATGCATTCTGCTATTAAATTTACACCATTTGAGGTTGTCTATGGTTTTAATCCATTAACTGCATTAGATTTAACCTCTTTACCTGTTGATGAGTGTGTGTATTTAGATGGAGCAAAGAAAGCTGAATTTGTCAAGGCGTTACATGAGAAGACTCGCACAAATATTGAGCGCAAGACTGAGCAATATGTAGGGCAAGCCAACAAAGGGTGCAAGGAAGTGGTGTTTGAACCCGACGATTGGGTTTGGGTTCATATGCGCAAAGAGCGATTTCCTGAGTAGCAACATTCTAAGTTATTACCGCGAGGGGATGGACTATTCATGGTGTTGGAAATAGTTAACAATAATGCCTACAAGTTTGATCTTCCAGGTAAGTATGACGTTAGTGCCAAATTTAATGTTTCTGACTTGACTCTTTTCGATGCCAGTGATGATTTGAGGGCAAATCCTTTGCACGGGGGAGGGAATGATGTGGACATCGAGCTATATCGAGGAGGAGGTGCTAAGGACCCATTGTCTATTCCTACTGATTCGATTACTCGAGTGCAGGCCAAGCAATTCAGGCAAGCTGTTGGCGTTATGGTTTGTGATCTTCGACGTGTAGATGACCTTGGATCAAATCTTGAAGAATCTTGCAAATCTTGACACAATTTGATTATCTAGTCATCAAATATTTGACCAAGTCAAATATATATATATATATATATATATATATATATATATATATTCTTGTTTAGGAATATTCTAGAATATGATGCATTAGATTTTTAGGGTTGCTTTTAGGGTTTGTGTGGCGGCTAGAAGGTCTATATATAAGACTGACTGAATTTCTTTGGGGGACAGATATATTTTATTTTAAAGGAAAAGAATTGAGAGGCTTTCTTCTATTGCTCTTTTGAGGACTTGACCTTATCAAGATTATCTTTGGCGGTGATTCGACTTATCGAGTGAGATAGCCAATTCTTTCGCTCGTGGCGTCTATAATGTTGGTTGGTTGACACATGTTCATCAACAAGTCACATTCATATCGAGGTTGCCAATCAGAGGTTGGATAAAAAGGGTATCTTATCAACTTGTTCCGACCTAGGATAATAAGCTCATGAGCTTGGTCTTACTTCACCGTCCAGAAACGAAAGAGGACTAGGGGTTTCACCGGTTGGGGAAAGTGTTGATGTAGGGTTAGAGGAGGGTTCGAAGAATAGCTATCAACGGAAGAGGCCTTTCTCGTATCGCGCGCGCATCTTCAAGCAATCGGGGGAGGCGCCGAGTACATAGACGAGGCGTTGGAGGTCGAGGTTTGTAATTCACACCATTCGGGCCTTCGTAGAACGATCTTTCCACAACTATTCGCATTAGGAGTGCACACACAAACCATGATGAGCCTTATAATCTGTTCGAGAAACCCAAAAACCCGGAGGACCAACTCAAGGAAGTCCTAATCTACAGTATTATAGGCTTTTTGGAAGTTCACCTTAATTGCACACTTAGGCAAGTAAGGTTCTAGGTGGAATCCTGCAAAGAGCTCCTAGGCCAGAAGGATATTGTTCCTAATCCGCCGACCTTTGACGAAAGCATTTTGAGATGGGCTGATCACGTCTTGAAGAACAGCAGCCACTTGGTTAGCCAAGATCTTGGTGATACATTTATAAATTGTATTGAAATAGGCAATGGGTCTGTAATCGGTCGCATTGGGAACTTTAGGCACCAAGACAATAATGGTGTTGTTAGCCTCCTGCAAAAGTCTCCCTGAAGTGAAGAAATCCTTAGCCGCTGCAAGGACTAATGGACCTACAATCTCCTAGT
Source organism: Eucalyptus melliodora (assembly GCA_004368105.4). Taxonomy (NCBI): domain Eukaryota; kingdom Viridiplantae; phylum Streptophyta; class Magnoliopsida; order Myrtales; family Myrtaceae; genus Eucalyptus; species Eucalyptus melliodora. Next base: position 33,329,193 of record CM023411.3, on the reverse strand, counting down.
TGTGCTTGAAGAACTTGACACTAAAACCATCCGGCCCAAGTGCCTTACCATGAGCTAAGGAGAAGAGGGTGTCATGGATCTCTATATTAGAAATAGGGTAAGAAAGAGAACTAACCTGCTGTCCATTTAGAGGGCACCAAATGACCTCCTATAGTTCTTGCAATGAAGGCCTCACAGGCACGAACCGTGGTGCCAGGAGGTCTTGGAAGTAAGAGACAAAGGTATCCTGCACCAAATCTGGGTCTATGAAAAGACTACTGGCAGCATCTTTAACTGAAAGGATTCTGTTCCTCAGCTGTCTTCTGTTGACAGAGTGGTGAAAGAATTTAGTATTCCGTCTCCTTCATTGAGCCACCTAACCCTAGACTTCTACCTATAGAATGACTCTTCCTGATTTCGCAAGTCGACGAAGGTTTGACGTTGGTTCTTCTCCAACTTTGCAAGAACTTCGTTGGTTGGGTCTTGCTGAAGGCCACATTGGGTGCATAGTAAGGTGTTCCTCGCCTTAGCTGTCCTTTTAGAGATGTTAGAGAAAGACTCCCTATTGAGTTGCTTTAAACGACTTTTGAGGGTCTTGAGCTTGCACACTAATTGCACATGGAAATACCCTCTCCCAAGCTCTCCCAGACTTGTGTAACGATAGCATGAAATGCTAGGTGCTTTGTCCAGAAATCAAAGAACTTGAAAGGTTTCCTCCAATGAACCGGGTTCAACACTTTGACTACCATAGGTGTATGATTAGAAGTGCTTGGGGCAAGGAAGGAAACTTCAGAAAAGGAGAAATCCTAGCTCCATTTAGTATTTACTAGAACCCGATCTATCTTCCTTATCTTTCAACTAGCTCCAGAGGAAGTAGACTAGGTGAAATGAAAGCCAATATACCTTAGATCATCTAACTCTATTTGGGCTAAGCACTAACTAAACTCGTCAAAATAGGGAATCCAATTGTCTGAGCCACCAATCCAGTCAGAAGGGTCTCTGATGGCATTGAAATCCCTAGCCACCAGCCAAGCCGAATTCTACAAGATGACATTCTTATGGACAAAATCTGCCCAAAGAAGCCGTCGAGCAAGAAAGGTATGCTCAGTGTAAATCACCGAGATGCAGTAATCCAGACTCAACAAAAGAATCATAAGGCTCCTATGGATCGCTTGAGCATTAGATGAGGACACATCAAAACTTACCAGAGTGGGGTTCCAGCCGACCTAAATTCTTCCCTTAGGGGAGAAGTCATAATTGGCCAACCAATTCCATCCCTTCAAGAGACTCGAAGACATGGATGGGAAATGAGACTCTAGGACTTTAGTCTCCAGTAAAACAACAAAACACATACCATTAGAAGAAATCAGGCTCCGGACTTCAACCTGCCTAATGGGGTCAACAAGACTCATAATATTCTAGCAACCTATGTACATATATAGTATATATAGACGGACAGAGTTACCTCAACTTGCTCGTCCTACGTCGACTGGCCACCAGACTAGAGTGATCAGCAAGGGGGTGCAGTTGGGCAGGTGTTCAGCACCTTATCCTGCTTATAGCCAAGGTTACTACTTGTAGGGTTGGCTTTTAGAGAGAGAGAAAGCATCTTAGGACCTGTTCATCCTTACTCGAGCAGCTAACTGAGCAATCCGAGTCTTTGGAGTCCTCTCCATATCTAGCCGACGGTGATGAAGAGGTAGCCCCTTGTACGGAAGGTGATACTAGTACTAGAAAAGGGGGTCTCCAGGCTTAGAGAGAATTAACTGTCCCCTCTGGAGCTTACGGGTTGATGCAGACAATCCACCAATCCTTGGACTAGCATCTTCATCTTAATGATCTGGCTAGCTTCACCCATACCAACCGGCACTAAAGACATCCCTTGTTTTGGGGCTATAGATTTCTTCTTCTTTTTACCACCTACCTGCTTCCAACTTGGCTTAGGACTACCAGGATCCACAGCCACTATTGAGGTAGGGGACAGACCCTGGTCTTGAGCAATAGGGGACTCACTAGTTGAGATTTGTTGGATCACTTCCTTAGGGATAGGCGGATTGGAAGGAGCCGCACACTTATGGCCAAAAGTGCCACACTTTGGGCATGACACCGGCCTCCATTCATACTCAACAATTTCCTTTCGAGAAACCCCATTGAGGACCACATCAATCGAGCTACACCGAGGCTATTTCGCCGAAATCTCCACACACACTCTAGCATAGGAGATAATGTCCATTTGTTCAGTATGTTGATCAACATATAGAGGTTTCCCAATTGCACTAGCAATAGCACTTATCCCTGGTGTAGACCAGAGGTCAAAGGGAAATTTTTTCAGCCTTATCCACACCGGGACATAGGAGTGCTCGTCATTTTTAAATTCCAGCAGAGGTTTCCATTGTTGCAGAACAAGGGGAACCCTAGCAACCATAAACGGACCGTCCTTTAAGATCTTTCTGCAAAACTCCCGATCTAGGATGCGAAAACATAGAAGCCCTGGTCATTAGCCATAACTTTAGATAGCTTCGGACCCCAGGCATGTTTAAGGCTAATTTCGTTAACTTGAATGAGAGTTTCTTCCCAATGTAATACCTAACAAGGCACTTGTACCACTTCAGGTTTGTAGCCTCCAGAATTTCCTTCAAGAAGTTGACAATAGGCTTATTGTCCATGAATGTTGGGGGAACAAATGTTAAGTTGTATCATTTGGTTGCCGCTCTAGCTACATTGGCCAAGAGCGAGCAGGAGGAATTTTTAAGTTTCCTGCAAGCTAGTCCCTAGGTTGGGGTTGTTTGGAAAAGGACCTGGCGCGGCTATGGCCATTAGCCGCAACCAAACCTTTCGGGGTCTCGAGAGAACCCCCTTGGCCCTCCTTCGAAATCGCTAGACCTATCAAGAGAGGGCTCAATTGTCTCGCATCCACCGAGGACAAAAGGTTTTGGAGCAAGGTAGAGGGGCTCCACCCTCTTAAACCATCCTCACCTAGATGGGCCTTACCTAGCTGCCCAACCACCTCAGCAGACGACGATGCCATAAATGCAGTTGATACCCACAAAGAAACCCACAAACCCTAGCTCGGAATGAACATAGCAAAGCTTGTAGGACATACCAGGGCAAACGCTTCAATGAGAATGTAGAGGGAGGTCAGATGAGACAAACCTCCAAAAATTAGCCCCAACGGTCGTCGGTTGAAACATCAGTAGCAAAAAATAGAAGACGCAGGAACAGTACCACGATCACCCTGTAGAGAGTGCTCGATGATTAGTATTTTTTTGGTAAGTTGTTCGTCTTTCATAAATCCGTCTTTTGTACCTTTTACTCTATATCTTCTTGCAAAATCATATGTTTTGAATGAAAATTAAGGAAAAATTGAATAATTAAATATGATATCTAAAAACCCAAAAATAGATGGGAAAAAATGAAGAAAATTAACATTGGGAAGCGTGAGATTGACTGATAACAAGCATGGAGCTTCCATTTAATGTTGTCACACCCAACCACCACTCGCTGTCCAATAATGATGTAGCGAACTCTGTTGGAAAGCCTTTATTGCCAACCTTATGTGGTAGCGTTTTTATTTTTGCTTTCTTCTTCATGGAAATAAATTCAACTTGGCACGGCCACCGTTCCTAGGTACGGGATATAGATGGCAGATTGATTTTTGATTATTTGTCGAATCAAATCCCAACCACTATTAATTAACAAGAGATTTTAAACTCTTCTCGAATAATCAATCAATATTAATCAGGGATTGGTTGATTTGGGATCTCGTTCGGTAGGACATAAGAACTTCAAATTCCTCACTTTTACATGTTTGGTAAGAACATTGAGACATCGAGTTATTGATGGGTTCCATATAGTCGTACCCTCATAAAGACGGTTTTTGAAATTTCACTTCTAAAATTCGGTTGAGTGCGAGATGGACTCAAACATAATCGGATCTTCTCGAGACAGGCTAACTCATTCAAAAATTGTCCTAATCATATTCAAAATCGAATCTTTTCGTCATTTATTTTTTATTTTTTTGGCACTTTTCACATATGGTTCTAGCTCTTCCCGAACCAAAGACTTGTTCAAGACAAAACAAAAGAGGCAGAGGAATCATATGAAGGAGACAAAAAGTTTGACCCAAAGTATTGTAGCCAACTGTTTGGCACTGTTCATCGTACTATAACATTAAAGCATAAGTGAAAAAAAAAAGCAGGATAATAAGTGGAAAAGTGATTATGTTAGTAGAAAACTCAATAGATGCTAGTAATTGGCTTTTGTGGGCCAAACGAGGTATGTAGAATTCTAGTATGTTGTCTTATGCCTATATAAGGCAATGTATGTAAACATTAAAGGGAAAAACACACCCTCTCCAGAAATGTTATTGTGTGGTTTGCTATGAATCCCTAAAACTTCTCTCATCTATTTCTTTTTGCCGGTTATGATTCTTTAAAACTAGGAATATTATGATCAATCCTGATAATATGCCCTACACTTGCCATAACATGGAATCTGTGCATTAGAATTCTGCCACCCCAAAATTTTCTATAATATAAGTCAAAAAATGAAAAGGAATTTGATGGCTAACAGGTAATCTCTATTCTGAGGCCAAGGAAGGGCCGTGCATGTGGGATAACATACCTGCCACAAATTGCATTTTCGTTTTCCCTTGACTTGTATCATAGGCAAATTACTTATTCGTCGGGGAAGGTTTGTCATGATTTTTGTGACATCCTAGATTTTCAACCCTGTTTTCTACTAAATAAATTGGACATTTCATTAACGCTCCTATAGGGCTATTCTCAGAGCCGATCACTTTCAAGATAACTAGACTATCTTGGAAAGCCATAATGCAATAGACTTGAGAATTCGACCAAGAATCGACTGTTCGACCGTGCTCATCTTTAGATGCCATTACGGCATAGTTAAAATCAATATGAGATCAGAGATAGGTCTGTTCGACTGAGATGTGTGGCTAATCATGGGTAACACTACTAAATTAGAAAATTCTTGTCGGCCGGCACTAGACTGATTTATCTATCGTTTTGGTACCCTGTGTCTATAATTGAATCATCGAGATTTTCATGATAATTGAGAGTCGCCAATGTGTCGAGTGGGTTCATTGTGGCTCGAAGAAAATCGATCACGGGTCATTTGCATTAAAAGTTTTTGAAAACTACTTGGTAGTCTAGGTCACGCTAAAAACGTGTCGATTGGAAATTAACCGCAAATTCGAGTCCGATTGTAGAAATTGAAGATTCTGTCATGTCACAATAAATTCTAGGAGCGTCGACTTAGTCTCAGAAGATTTTTCTGAAACTCGAGACTTTTTGGGAAAAAGTCGTCACAGGGCCATTTTTGTTCAAGAAATGCTAGAGATCGTTTTTGATCGCGCATTTGGCAAGGATGATGGATATATGGGTGAGGAAAAATATTGATTTGATCGATGGAGGTCAATTGAATCTATTGAGGCCGATTCATGACGAAACAAGCACGAACGGGCGTCCAATTGAAGCCAAAGCCCATCAAATTCGTGTGCCCCCACCAACCGCAACTTTTGGACCACCTCAAACTTCTAGAAGCAAGCATTATTGGCGGATTGTGAGCCAAGGAAGCACACTTGGCTAGGAATGGTCAAGGGGGGACAAAGACTTGGAAAATGAAGGCATGAGGCACCCCCTCTTGCCTTCCTTCCTCTCTAAGCTTGGCTAGCCAGTTTTGCTTCTCCATCCCCTCTCCATTTTCAACCAGCAGCCAAAGAAGACCAGTAGCAAGCCACCGGACTACTTGGACCGCGGTCGCACGCCTCGCCGTCGCCGCTTGCAGCCACCGCTCACCTGTGCGAGCTGCCCCGCCCCCACCGTGCGACCTTGACTCCCCTATAGCCCTGTTTTGCCGTCCAGCAGCCATGAGGCACTATGGAAGCCCACCGAAGGTCCGTCGAGTTCTTGTTTGGACCAAAATCACCCCCGCTGCCCTTCCCCAAGCCTTGTCGCCCAAACCAGCTTCATTTCTTCTGTTTTGTAGCCAAGAGCAGAGGGGAAAACAGTGGGTTTCCAACAAGGTGTCGAGCTCGTTTTGAGATGCTTACGGGCCTCAAAACCTAGGCCTGCTTTGGAGAAAAGCGACCCTCATGATATTCCCGTCGGTTTGATCCGACCCATTCGTTAAACAAGTGAGTTTTACTCACTAATCCTCATTTAGTAGGCTAATGATGCTTAGGGGTTGATTATATTTAATTAAGTGTGATTAGGTGGATAGATTAGATTAGAGTAATTAAATTAGAGACTTACTGATTCATATTAGGCAAATGGTTAGTGTAGTTAGCAAGTAGACATGCTCTATTATTTATTGAGCGAACCTTAGAAATTTTCCGGATCCATCTTGGCGTCCAATTAGGCATTACGGGCCTAAATTGGATTTATTGCATTTATTTTATATTTTTCGTAATTATTTAATTAATTATATATTTTCCAGAAATTAGGCTGGGATAGCTGACGACCGAAATTTTATGCTGATTAATGTGATGCAGTCCGTTTATTTATTTGAGTATTAAATCGTGCTGAACTGATTTAAATATGATTTTAAGATTTTATTCCTAAATATTTAATTTCAGCAATTGATTGGAAAATAACTGAGCGTGAGTCTATAGTGCCAGTAATATTTTAGTGGACTATATAAAGTGGTGAGAAAGAATGTTGTATTATGTGGCTCGGAGACCAAAGATGTCATCTTGGAGAATGCACGTGACTTGTTGATTAAATACATCACATTGAAAAGGCACGTGGCTTGGTGATTTAGTACGCCATCATAGAGAATGCACGTGATTTGGTGATTTAGTATATCAACTCAGAGAATGCATGTGGCTCGATGATTAAGTACATCTCCTTAGAGAATGCACGGGGCTCGGTGACTAAATATGTTGCCTTAGAGAATGCATGTGGTTCGGTGACTAAGTATGTTGCCTTAGAGAATACATGTGGCTCAGTGACTAGATATAAACTATCTTAAAGATGACATAGTATGGGTTAAAATGACCGGGTAATGGTCAGAGTGATATGTAATCGACTAAGTCGATTGATGGATGATTCGATCTGATTTGATTTGGGTGCTATGTCTGTCGGTATTTATGAATTAAGACTTGCAAGAAGAGACTGAGGCCAAGGTAAATCCTCTAATTCGTGTTGTGCTCAGGCAGCCCTAAGGTGTATTGGCTTCCTAATCGAGTCTTAAGGGGTAAAACTTGTTGAGACATAGTCTCATTTTGATTGTGGGACAACATTTCAGGTCCCTATATGGCAGCACCTTCACCTCCTCGTCCTCCCATGCAATTTGGTATAGTTGAAAAAGTCATCGAGATAGAAATTCACTTTTTGATACACCCCCACCCGGAAGGACTAGAGTACATTTTGGTTAAGTCGACAGTTTGGGTGGATGTGGGTAGAGATGCCTTGAGGCCCCATGAGTATCGATCGTGGTATCGCGAATATCATGATGGGCAAAGGGAGGGTCCCATGTTAGAAAGCGATGTATCGCTGTTCGTTTTAGAGGAAGCATTTAGAGTAGGGACTGCGGATCCTAAGGATAGAGCGGTGACCGATGCCAAGGACCCTAAGCTTAAGAGTGACTCCAACTCTCCCAAGCCATCAACAGTAGAATCTAGCTAGAGTGTGGAAGAAGGAGAGATCGAGCAAGAAGAGGTGTACCTAGAAGAGTACCTAGAGGAGGAACCTGAGGAGGAGGAACCTAAGGAGGAAGAATCCGAAGAGGAGGACTCTGATGAGGAACCGAAGGAGGAGTCTGAGGAGGATCCCGAGAATGTTCCAGAGTATGACCTGGATGAGGATTGAAACCCACCCTATTTTGCAAACTCTAAGTTGTGATTTGATGAGTGATAGATCTAACTTGTTAATAGTATTGTAATATATACAATGAGGTTTGTTTTGTATAAAAGTGTGGTTGTGGTTTTTCAGTTGTGAAAAATATGGCCTTACTTTTTTATTCAATTGTTTTATTGTCTGGGGATTTATTTTATATGCTTCCGCAAGTGCATTAAAATGAAAGGGTCGGCAATGTGTCTTGGGACGTCGCTATTAAATCGACCAGGTGAGAGATGGGTGCATGCCCAAGGATCAGGGTGTGACAATTTTGAAATCTTTTCCACTTACCATGCCCACTATAAACACTGGGTAGTCACGTGCAGATTGGTTAACTTGTCCATTCTTTACTATTTTCTTTTCTATTAGTTTCAGCTGTAAATCATAATTCAATTTACGTGTAAGGGAAGTGAATTATTCAAATACTAAAATCGCATTTTCATCCAATAGCCTGAACAATAAGAGCCTTTGTAAGTACTTTTACAAAATCTCTGGTCTTAAGGAGGGCATGTGATGGATTCATCCTCCCTGAGTAGCGCTTTCTGTAGATGAAGCAAGCAGTTGGTGGAGTACGAGTGCTGGCCTCGAACTCAGTCTAGGCTAACAAACACTTTCCATTTTGGAACACAAAAAATGGGCGAAAATAGAAAGGAGCTTGCAGAACCAAACAGCGACAAGTTACGCAAGCCTATCTTGCTCTTCTTGGAGGAGCTGTGGCCTGATTGAAAGACGCTTCTTGACTCTCAATATACGCCTTGAAGTATATGTTGCCAATTCTATCGATCACCACAATCACATTGCACCTTGTAACTACAACAAGACATGGCTTCATTGCTCCCCAAGAACCTTTCCCGTGTTGCCATCTGCGTTGATCGCTCCTATCCAAGGAATCACTTTTCGTGGAGAACTTCACGTTTTCATGATGGAGAATTGGGTAGCGTCATTGGCTTTCCATCATATCATGTACGTGACTCTTAGATATTAATACCACGTTTGGGTGAGGAGGAGCTTTCAAGAGCGTGGGGGGATGAAGATAGAGATGAAAATGAGTGAAATGAGAAGGTGATAGACGTGGATCTTAGTTGTCCGTTATAGTTGGAGGGATTAGATTTTCACTTAAGAATTTTGGAAATTGAGTTCGGACAATTTTGGACAAAAAAATGGTCTGTCCATGGAGCAAATAATGGCATGTAACAAATACATGGTTGTCGTCTGCGAAAACATGTGTCGCCAGTGAGATGAGGCCAGTTGAGGTGAAGTCATCAAGTTTAGGGTTTACTTTGAAACAAACATCACTCTAGTGGGTACTTTGAGGAAAATTGCCCACAAAGTGTTGTTTTAATTTTTTTTTCCCTATTCAGTTATTAAAACCACACATTCATATAATAACCTAAAACTTTTTAAATAGTTGGCAATAATATCTTTCATAATATAATAGCACATGGGAGGGGGGGGGGGGAGATGAATTCGAGAGTGTTGCAGGCTTTAATAGCGAACAAGAAATCACTTTTCGTGGTGAACTTCACGTTTTCATGATGGAGAATTGGGTAGCGTCATTGGCTTTCCATCATGTCATGTACGTGACTTAGATATTAATACGACGTTTGGGTGAGGAGGAGCTTTCAAGAGCGTGGGGGGCGATGAAGATAGAGATGAAAATGAGTGAAGTGAGAAGGCGATAGACGTGGATCTTAGTTGTCCGTTTTAGTTGGAGGGATAAGATTTTCACTTTAGAATTTTGGAAATTGAGTTCGGACAATTTTGGACGAAAAAAAATGGTCTGTCCATGGGGAAAATAATGGCATGTAATGAATACACGGTTGCCGTCTGCGAAAACATGTGTCGCCAGTGAGATGAGGCATCAGTTGAGGTGAAGTCATCAAGTTTGGGGTTTACTTTGAAACAAACATCACTCCAGTGGGTACTTTGAGGAAAATTGCCCACAAAGTATTGTTTTAATTTTTTTCCCCTATTCAGTTATTAAAACCACACATTCATATAATAACCTAAAACTTTTTAAATAGTTGGCAATAATATCTTTCCTGATATCATAGCACATGGGAGGGGGGGGGGGGGGGGGGAAGATGAATTCGAGAGTGTTGCAGGCTTTAATAGCGTACAAGAAATCACTTTTCGTGGAGAACTTCACGTTTTAATGATGGAGAATTGGGTAGCGTCATTGGCTTTCCATCATGTCATGTACGTGACTCTTAGATATTAATACCGCGTTTGGGTGAGGAGGAGCTTTCAAGAGCGTGGGGGGCGATGAAGATAGAGATGAAAATGAGTGAAGTGAGAAGGTGATAGACGTGGATCTTAGTTGTCTGTTTTAGTTGGAGGGATTAGATTTTCACTTTAGAATTTTGGAAATTGAGTTCGGATAATTTTGGACAAAAAAAATGGTCTGTCCATGGGGAAAATTAGCGGTGTCAATAATCGAACCGAAAACCGAACCGAACCGAAAACCGAAAACCGAACCGAACTGAACCGAAAAATTCAGTTTTTTCGGTTTGGTTTTCATGAAAAACCGAAATTTTTCGGTTCGGTTCGGTTCTTCGGTTCGGTTTTTATCGGTTAACCGAACCGAACTGAACCAACAAATAAAAGTTAAGAAATTTGAGTTTAACAGAAAAAAAAAAAAGAAAACCGAAAACCAAAGGTTAAAAACCAAAAACCAAAAAACCGAAAAACCGAACCGTACCGAACCGAACCGAACCGAAATTTCGGTTCGGTTTATATTCGGTTCGGTTCAGTTCGGAAGATTTTTTTAACGGTTCGGTTCGGTTTGATTTTAAAAAAAAAAACCGAACCGAACCGAACCGTTGACACCCCTAGGGAAAATAATGGCATGTAACAAATACACAGTTGTCTGCGAAAACATGTGTCACCAGTGAGATGAGGCATCGGTTGAGGTGAAGTCATCAAGTTTGGGGTTTACTTTGAAACAAACATCACTCCAGTGGGTACTTTGAGGAAAATTGCCCACAAAGTGTTGTTTTAATTTTTTTTCTCTATTCAGTTATTAAAACCACACATTCATATAATAACCTAAAACTTTTTAAATAGTTGGCAATAATATCATTCATGATATCATAGCACATGGGAAGGGGGGGGGGGGGCGAAGATGAATTCGAGAGTGTTGCAGGCTTTAACAGCGTACAAGAAATCACTTTTTGTGGAGAACTTCACGTTTTAATGATGGAGAATTGGGTAGCGTCATTGGCTTTCCATCATGTCATGTACGTGACTCTTAGATATTAATACCGCGTTTGGGTGAGGAGGAGCTTTCAAGAGCATGGGGGGCGATGAAGATAGAGATGAAAATGAATGAAGTGAGAAGGTTATTGGAATTCAAGTTGGCGGAAGACGACTTACCTATGGGCCGTCCACCTCAGCATCATTCCCTGACGCTGTCTAATCTCGTCTGCCTTGGCGTAGTCTCCCGATGCTACCCCCTCTCTGAACGATGCAGCTCACTACATGTAGGTACCGATGGGCTCTGCCCGCGTCGTCCCTATCACTCGACCCCCTCCAAACCCTGGTCGTAATCCCAGCTTCCTATTTACTGCCATTGTCCTGTATCCCCGACGTCATTCCCATCGGAGAGCCGGCTGTGGTCACCCGCTGTATCGCCACTGTCACTAAGTCACCGTTCGACGACGTCCCAAGCCACCCTCCCTTGGCGCCGCAAAGAGGAAGAAGGAAGAGGGCTGTAAGTCCGAGTCATAATTAGGTTAGGCAGGTTGGCATCCTAGTAGGGTTTCCCTGGGTCGGGCCTGCACATGTGGGCTGGGTAGGTGTTGGGCTGGAATTTTTCATGAATTGAGCCAAAGTCGGTTTGGGCTTTTATGCTTAAAAGGAAAAAACCTCGGGCCAGGCCCCATTGCGGGCCCGTCCAAGTCTCGAGTGGATGAACTGGGTCAGACCCAACTCGAGGATTCGACCCGGTTTGTTTTAATATTATTATAATATAAAATAATAATATAATAAATACAAAAAAATAATTTATTTTCCGAAAAATAAAAATAAAATAAAAATATCACATATTTTCTCAAAAAATGCCAAAAAGTAAAAAAAAAAAGCCAAAAATAATTTATATTTTCAGAAAAAGATCAAAAATCCAAAAATGCTTTTTATGTTCAAAAAATGAGAAAAAGACCAAAAAAAAAAAAAAAATGTTTTTCCTCCAAGTGCATGGAGAACCCCTAAAAAATCCAAAAGCCTTAGGGTTTTAATAAGATTAGATACTGAAAATGCATTAGTGATGAACTAGTGTAATCAAGTCCCCAATCCTAGTTTTTCTAGTTGCGTAGAAGCAAGTATTTTTCCTAATACTTCACTTGGGTTTCTAATCGACTCAACCTAGATCGATTAGTGGCGACTTCTTTTTAATTAACTTACATATTAAAAACTTGGACTATTAAGTTGTGAATTGGTGAATTTGGGAGAGTCCAGGCTAAACTTAATAGGCCTAGTTGAACCATTAGCCTTCGCAGGCGCCCATCTCGAAATGGGCGCAAAAAAGAAAAAAGAAAAAAAAAGAGGTCGCAACAGCTTGGCGACTCCACTGGGGAATGCTTGAGGACTGAGGCTGTTTTATCTTGTTTAAACACTTTACTAACTTGTTTTGGTTTTTTTATGCATGTCAGTAGCTTAGAGGTTTATTTTGAGAATGTTTTGTGATTATAAACTGTTGTGCATGCTTTACTATTTTAGCACTACACATGGCACATACAATCCGATCGCTGGACCTGGGCTGCCATAGGATATTTAGGATGGTGTTGAGAAAGATATAGTCTCGAATGCAAGATTGCATTGTAGAGGTTGCCTTTCTTTTCCTCGAATTTCTTTAGGTAGAGTTGAGGTTAAGAGGGTATGCTGCCAACGCGAGACTCCGACGGGTGGACACCCTTTTAATTTCAACAAGCCTTCATAGTTAAAAATCGAGCTGCACATATCATGCGCATGTCGTGTGATTGTCATCAATTTTCTCGCATGAAGTAAGTTTTTATTCATGCACTTTGCAATTTATTTACCTTCCTGTATATATTGAGCGGTCCATGATTAGTCTAGGATTTAGTGCTGCGGTCATTTAAATTTGAAAATAATTGTCATAAAGTTAAAAAAAAAAAAATTTGGTAAAGGAAATTACCTTCAATCATTGTTTTTATCTTTTTCCTCAAGCATGTTACAAAATTCTTTTCCGCAAGAATTTTCATTTTGCTTCAAAAAGGGATGGAAGTCTTTTTCAAAAGTTGTTGCAATTCATGCTTTTGTCATCTTTCAAGTTGAATATCTTTTTAGTCCATGCTAACATGTCACATGCTTTTTTTCAATCCATGCTTAGGAAATCCTCTATATGTACAAACTTTTCATAAATAAACAAAATGGAAGGATTAGGTCGTCATCATGGACTAACTCCCTATTCATGTCCTGTATTTATGCATGCTTGTTTATTCACAACCCAGGTAATCATAAAACGCCAACATTTGCCGATCCAAACTCATTCAAAAACAAGACCAAGAATGGCCGAAGAGAATGTACCGAGCCGTGTTGCAGTCATGGAAAGTGAAATGAAGCAAATCTTCAATGTGCTTTAACAACTCTCAAAGCAGATAGACTCCATCAAAAGCAAACTTACTCCTGCTCCAGCCTCAATCAATATATTGTTACCACAATCCTCCATCAAGGGTGATCAAGGTGGAGATACCGACGATAACATGCCTAAATTGGAGGATGATCTGCACCAAATTGCGATTGAGAAAGCTAAGCCAAACAGTTTGTCTAAAATTGAGCATGACAAACGTCTTGAAAAGCTTGAGGAGAGATTGAAACAATTGCAAGACCTCTAAGATCCTACTCTAATGGACCTCTCCATTTATTCCAAAGTCACAATGCTAGAAAAATTCAAAATGTCCAAGTTTGAAAACTATGACGGCACAACTTGCCCAATGACTCATTTGCAAATGTACTTAGTTCGGATGGCCAAACACGCCAATAATGCACCCTTGATGATCCAGTTGTTCCAATCAAGTCTAGCAGGCCCTACCTTGAGGTGGTACATCACGAAGAACATAAAGCTCCTTGAAACATGGAGCAAAGTGAGTGAGGCATTCCTTAATCAGTATGAGTTCATAATGGACATTACCTCTTCTCACGAGGATCTTGAGCATACCGAGAAGAAAAAGTATGAATTATTCAAAGAGTATGCCATTAGACAAAGAAATCTAGCTGCCCAAATTAGTCCCGAACCAACTGATTTCAAGTTGAGAAAGATATTTATCAAAACCCTCCCCTACAAGTATCACAATCGAATGGTAACCACAATCGTTGAATCATTTAATCAATTCATTCTAGTAGAGGAGCAAATCAAGATAGGGTTGAGGGATGGTTGGTTCACTGAACTTGCACCCACTAGCATGCTCAGCGTGAAGAAAGACAAAGAACCCCTAGTAAATGTCGATGCGACATATAATCATCCTCCAACAATTCAGACAAGTGCAAGACAACAATAAACCAACAGACATCAGCCGTCCCAGCCTTACAGCAACATGAGACAATTTACTCCACTTCCCGAATCTCCATCACAGGTTTTGGCAGTCCTTCGGAATAAGAACCTCCTCTCGACTGAGCCAAAGTGACCAAATGCCAAAAACTTCTCCAGCTAGAACCTGTCCAAAAAATGTGACTATCACATGGGAGAAGTGGGGCACTCAACTGAAGAGTGCTTCGCCCTCAAGAGTCAAATCCAGAACCTGTTAGACACTAAAGCTTTCTGCAATCCGCTCCTTGATCACTCTGACAAAGTAAAAGCAGTATTCAGTTCTAAAGTCAATCGGATTAGAAATGTCAAAGCACATATTGCTGACATTTATCAAGGGCTAGTAGAGGCTAAGTATTGTTCAAGCAATGAAGTACCACCCTTAGCAACAAAGAAAGAAGGGACATATGACATGACCACCATGTTTGGAGACCTTTTCATGAGCGCCATCAACGAAGGACTGTTAGGGGAAATGGGTGCAGGCCCGCTCAAGAAGAATCCTTTTTAATTTCCTTGCATATTCCCCTACATGGGAACCTATACATTTTTCTTAAGTCTGGCTTGTTTTGTTTTCAACATCAGTTCCACTTGAGGAACTAACTTTTGAAATCACTCTTCCAAAATGTAAATCCACCTATCACTAAATAAAGTTGAAGACATTTTGAGGACATGAGGAGACACACCAAACCAACCCAGTGATGTTATCCAATCATGAAAAGAAAATACTATCCAAAGAGAATAATGAGGGTTGGGTTCCCTCATGCTTCCTCCCCCCAAATACATGCTTTTGAAAACAAAAATATTTTATTACCAAAAGTTTTTGTCAAAACAAGATGTTAAATTTATTCATGTTTGTCTTTCTAACTTCGTGTCTCAGAAGATCATTCTCATCCCCTTTGACACAGTGTGACATGGACCATTTAAAGTTGGCACATCATGTGAACTCGCTGAACCCAGAGACACTCTTTTAAGAAAATAACGTCAAATAAAAAAGGATCATCCTATTTCAAAGAGGGTAAGTCTTATTCCTTAAACACAATTTTAAAAATGACGTCCCATCTCTTCTATTTACAGCAAACGAAAGACAGGATGTAATATGCACAAGTATACGATTAAACTCAAAGCTGCTCTCAGCCTTCCCATTCTGCGGCCATCCCTAGAGCTCTATGCACTCCGCCTCACGCTTGCCCAACTCCTTCTCAAGCTGGAGCAAAATCCTTTCCCCATAATGTGCCCAAGCAACTAAATGATGCAGTTTCATCAATGGAATTTCCAGCTTCGACAAGCCAAGAAGCACATAAACGGAATTTCCTCTCTTGAATTGACTACTATCAACAGGGAGAAAATCTAGATAGTATAAACGATCTCTAGCCCCCTATTTTTGATGATGACGTTAAGGCTTGGTAACCTCACTTCTTGCTCCAGATGCATGCTCTTCCTAAGAAGTGATTGCCATTAAAAAATTGGAGGTTTTGATTGGCCATCTCAAATTCCATGGAAGCTTGAGGTACATGACTTTGCCAAATGCTGCTAATGTTCTCATATGGTCAAAGATACAAGAAAAATTCCATAGAAGGAAGGCGTTAAAGCTAAATCAACAACCATCAATTATGCATACATGGCCATAAATGAGAAAGGCCGATCGAAAGAGATGTCGAACTGAGTCAAGATGAAAAGGGTGTCATCAACATTTAGAGATCCCTAGGAGTCAACAAATACAAACTAGGGGGAGGGTAATTTGGTATCGTTTCCAATACTCCCACTATCTGAACCCGCTTTTGACGTATTTTTCCTATTGACAAGAAGCATCAGGATTTAAGAACCAAGCTGAATGGTTAATTTGAGCAAATCAAGTGACCCATATCGAATTCACTTAACTCAGTATGAAAGGACGTGTTGTCTAGAAGTCGGTTTGGTTAAATGAAAAAAGAAGCACCCTATGGACACCATTGGTGCTTTAGCCGAGTGGTGACCTAACGGAGTGAAAAGTGCAAGACTTCATATCCTCCTTATGCCTCGGGTCTATCCAATCATTTGCAAACCAATGAAGGGTAATGTTGTATCGTTCCTACTTGTTCGACTCCTGAAAGAGTTCATGACTAAAATGTTCCCTCTTGTCTGTTGCAGGATCACCTAACCGTAAAAAATGCGGAAAACAAATCAATGAGAGGCATGTTAGACTCCGATAAGCTCTCCCAAAAAAAATGGCGTCCCAAGCATCGCCAAAGCAAATGACAAAGATCCTTCAGGCCTCAATTCACTTTTAATTTTGGCCATGATGATTTAATCCATTTACATCTTCTCTTCTATAGGGGCAAAAATAGAAAGGCCCGTCAAATCAATAATTAGATTCCCAACCCCGGTTGATCATTCTTGTGTCATCTCCCTATTCAATAGGGACGATCCATCGACACCCCTTTGTGAATAACTGTTTTGATAATCAAGATTTAACATATTTGAAAACACCGTTTTGTTAATCCCTAAAGCTGTCAATAGGGTCTTTTTTTAAGTCAAAACCATTCACTTGTTTTGAGAGTTCAAACTCCATCATTGTTGACACCTAAATTTTGGCAATCTGGTCACTCATTTATTGTATTAAAAATTAGGGGTTAATTTTATCCCTAAAAAATAATAATAGTTAATTGCATAGCATAAAGTTTTAGGTGCATTTATTTTTAATTTGCATTTACATTGGACCGGTGACGGATGGGTTCAAATTGATGCTTCAAAAACTTTAATTTGATGAGTCGGGCTAAGCACACGAAGATTGCAAATTGGCTTAAGCATGTATCCTTGGGAAGATTTTACGGATTTATCTTTGTGGGATTTCAATTCAAAAGAAAATATTGCGTTTGGAAATTAAATTTTTGTGGATATGATTTTGAAAAATTAGAAAACCCTAATCTGTAACCTATAAATAGATTAATACGCGTAGGGTTTTGGGGGGGGGGGGGGCGACATTACATATAATACACAGCCATAATTCATGAGAAAAGAGGGGTTTTTCTCTTCGTTCGAAAAAAAAGAGAAGAAAGAAAAAGAAGCAACAGTGAGACAGCAAGAAGAAGGGACGTGCAACCAGTAGCAGGAGAGAGGAAAAAAGAAAAAAAGAAAAAAAAGAGAGCCTACTGTTCTTCTCCTTCGTTGGGTCCTTTGTCGGAATCCCCTTTGTTGTCCGATCCCCTCGCTACGCACCAGCAGCCAGGCTTCTGCTATGTCGGCTGCCGCGCGGCACAGCTGTTGAAGCCACAGCCGTGAGCCCACGTTGAGCCGTTGCCCCCTACTCTGTCGCGCTCTGTCTGCAACCTCTTGCCAGCCTCCATCCGCGAGCACCTATGCTAGCCCCGTCCCCAGCGTTGGCAACCCGATGCCTCACTGCGTCTCCTTCACAAGCCGCCACCTACAACTTGCCAGATCTCCGACCGACTGCGCCCATCTCTCCACCGCGACACCTTACTCTGCCAAATCTGGCCATCACAACCTCTGATCGGTGACCCGACCCCACAGATCCAGTGACCTAACCACCAAGGGTTTCTCTCCGCCTTGCTCATGACCAATGCAAGGAGATCCGAAACTCTTACTCCGCCCGCAACTGCCCATTGGTCTCGTCGTGCTGCCCGCGACGCTCCCTTTTGCCTCGTCACCCCGATGCCGTCTCCGCCTTGCCTTTACCCACGCTCGAAGTCCTTCGCCCGGAATGCCTGCACCCATACCCGCGACGCTCCCTGTTGCCTCGCCGCTGTCACACCGCTTCCGATGTCCTCGTCGGAAACCCTCGCTGGCGATTCCCCCCAAAACCAACGGCCAAGATTTCTCTTTCTTTTTTAAGAAAAAAAGGGAAAAAATTATTAGGTATTTTCGCTTTACTTTATTAGGCAAGTTTAGGTTTTTCTTTATTCTTTTATAATAATCTCTTTATATGTTGTTTTCTTTGGTTGAAATACCTATCTATGCATAATTGGAAATCCCAATATATCACACGATACGCAACCACGATAGGGTTTTTTTTTTTTATTTCATCTATAAGGCTTTAGATGAAATAATTAATCAAGTTGGAATAAAATTGATATTTTGATATTTAAGGCTTAAGATCAATTTATCGATTTTATTAGCGAAATATTATCCTATGATTTGAACGATGTGTGATATATATATATTTTTTGAGTAATTTTGAATGGACTTGATTGCTTTATTTATCTTGAAATATGTCTGAGTTAAAATATTGCATGTTTTAGGGTTATTTGCATATTTAGGCTAAGCATTCTATTTATCATGAAGAATTTTCAAAATAAAATAAAAAAATAAAAAATTCAAAATCAATCAATTTAGGTTGCTATATTTTAATTTAGAATGCATATTTAATTATTTGGCAATTATTAATTTCCAAAATTAATTAAAAAACAACAAAAGATCATCATGCATTTGTCTTGTAGAATTAGGGCATATTTTGTACATCATTCCATATTAGGGTTAAATTGCATTTATTTTAATTTTAGATAATTTTTTTCTTAATTTATTATAATTTTAGGTATTTTCTTAAATAGATTGCATTTTAGGATTATTTGGGTTAAGATAATATTTTAGTTTAAATTAGGATTTAGCTGAACCTAATTCCTAATACAAATTGAATAGGGTCTTAATCTAGTTAGATAATTTTCACATTTTATCTAATTTCAAATTTCATAAAAAAATACAAAAAATGTCTTAGGATAAATTAGTTTTACTTTCTAGGATAAATTACATTCTTTTTTAAGGAAAAGAAAAAAAAAGACGAAAAAATGTCATGTGCTTGTCATTAGGATTATATTCATTGAAATGCATGCCATTTAGTGATTGTTGCTAGGTCCATTTAATTAGAAATTGCATATCATTAGAATTAGGTCATTTAGTTAACACGGCATTACATATTGCATGATTTTCATTAATCAAGTTAAAACAAAAAAAAAAGAAAAAAAAGAAATTACATTTAATTAGAAATCATATCTAGGGTTGATGTGGATTTTAAATTAACATTGCAGATACTTTCGTTGCTTTGAGGTAAGTTTTCGCAATTTATTCATTGTTTATCTAGGTGTTAAATTGGTGGTTTGCGCACTTGCATAATCGCCTCACTTGTTAAGGAAATAGATTTAAAATCAATTTAAGCTGCCTGCGAAAACATTTTTTGAAAATAAAAGAATGGTACTGAAAGGGCATTAAAAAAATCTAGTGTAACCAAGTCCTGTACTCATAGCCTTTGGTTCGTAGGAGTAAAATAATTCTTCAATTATTTTACTTAGAAGTCTAATTGACCTACCATAAACTGATTAGTGGGGACCCCTATATAAAATCCACTTGCATGTTAAAAAACTTGAACATAAGTCATGAATTGGTATGGGCTTGGGAGAGCCCGAGTTAAATTTAGGCTTAACAATCCATTAGCTAAACCCTAGGTGGTTCACACCCGAAAAATGAGGTCGCAACAGCTTGGCGACTCCGCCGGGGATTTGAGTTAAAATTCTTAAGGACTTAGGCCAATTTTATTTTCTATTTGAAAAAAAAAATGTTTTTATTTGGTAGCGAGGATCCTAGGTACGTCCCAACATTTAAGGTGTTAAATGTTTTTGCAGGATGGGAGGTATAAGGGGAAGTGTTTGCTAACCTTTGTTTTGCAGAGAGATGTAGGAATGTATGGTTTACTTTCATATATGAGGTGCTGCTTGATATAAACTGTAGTGCAGGCTTTGCATTTTTCACTACATTTTTGAATACACAACCTGCCTCCGGACTTGGGCCGCACTAGGATATTTAGGATGGTATTGAGTTGGATACGATTTTGACCGTGAGGCCGCATAGTAGAGGTTGCCCAACTCAATCCCGAAAGTTTTTCTTGATGTCAAGGATGTTTACCTTTGCCCGCGAGGCTGCATTACATTGGGGCATCATTCTTGACTGAGCCGAAGTTAGGAAGACTTGACTTAGTATGCGAGGCTGCAACTAAGTCATCCCACCCTTTAAACTCCACTTTGCTAAGCTTGTTTAGAGTAGAAATCGAGCCTCACATTTCATGTGCTTGTCTATGTGATTGCCATTGATTTTCTTTGGTGAAGTAAGTCTTCTACCATTATACTATGCAATTTATTCTTCTGGTCTGTCCATGACAATCTAGGTTAGTCATTTGATCTAATTCATTTGTCAATTAGAAATGAAATGAGGAAATTGCCATGTAATGAATCATTTGCAAAAAACTTTGGAGAAAGAATTCATGTCTAAGAAATTAGGTCTTGCTAAGGTGTTTCTTTATTTTCCTAGTTCATTTTTAGGAAATGTCATTCTTGTACGAACTTTTCATGAATAAATAAATAAAAAATGGAAAAATTGATTAGATCATTGTCATGGGCTGACTTTATATTTACACCTCATGCTTACATGTTCTCGTTCATTTGAATTTAGATGATTATGGAGTGATCCCGCTCACCCATCCGTTCACAATCGAGAGTTAAAATGATGGATCAAAAAGAGCTTATCTCATCAAGCAAAAGTGCTGCAATCTATCTTCAATGAGAAATTGCGACTCCAAGAAGAGAGCCAAGAAGACTTTTTGAACTGTCTCATTTGCCTGAGATAGCCGAATTTGATGCCACCATGAAGAGACTAGTGACATAGTTAGAGGAAAGAATATCTGACCTGAAGGGTTTGCATCACAAGATTAAGGAGCTTGAAGAATTCAAGCACACATGATTCATGGTCCTAAGCGGTTCGCTTTCCTTACTTAATTAGGGGCATGTTCAGTTGCACCTTCCATGCATGGGAATTTTTAGGGATTAGTTTTAATTTCTTCTACTTAAATATCACATTTTCATTCCAATAAATGTAATTTGATTGATGAATATCAATAGAATTACAAGTTTTGTTTTGAAGACAAGATGGGGTACACCAAACTAGCCCGGTAACGATATCCAACAATGAAAAGAAAATATCATTCAAGGAGAATTCTAAGGACTGAGCTTCTTCATGCTTCCTCATCCAAAAAATTCCAAAAAAAGAATAAAAAGAATCATTATTTTTGAAGCCATTTCCAAAAGCATGCATTAGGTTAGCCTTGTTTAATTTTCTGACTAATTTACTTCATGTTTCAGAGCATTACTTTCTCGACTTGATAAGAAAGCATCTAAAAAAGGCACATCAGGTTGCAATTGGTTCAACTATTACTCAACAAGTTTCTAAAGAGTTAATGTTGATCACATCTCGATACTACCTGAAATATTCGTCTTGAAGAGCCAAACAAAGTGTGTTCCATTTTTGTGCTTGACAGAATTTTCATTCTTGCCCATTAAATGAGGAGCAAGTTAAAAGAGGATCCATCTTTGGTGAAAGAGGTACATCTTGTCTTTGAACATAAATAATTTTGGGAGGTGACGCTTTGTTCTTTTCCTTGCAGATGACGAATTGGGGGCACTACAGATTCTAGTAGTGACATGACTGAGATAAAATCTTGATCTGAGCCAAAATGGTTGTGCAATTTGAATTTACTTTGATGTTGCATGGTATCCTATTCATGCACGTTGTTTTGTGCAAGGGCAAAAGCAAGAATTCATTAGATCAAAGATTGGATTTTCAGCCTTGATCGATCAATTTGTGTGTTTGTTCCCTTTCGATAGGGGTAATCTAAGGACACCCATTACTGATACAGTCCTTCGTTGGACAATTCCTTAAATGAACACTTGAAATCATGTTTTTTATATTTATGAGAGCATTTTTTAGTGTAGTAAATTGTCTGTTTGAAGTCACAAAAGCTTTTCACGTTTAAAGTTGCTGGACTCTTTTGAAGAAGAGAATTTTCATAGTGATGTTGCCTATTTAAATCACCAATTTCATGTAGAGATTTGTCAAGATGGACAATCCAATGGATTGAGCATGTTGCATGAGACGTGTCAGGATAATGAAAGGCAACCCTTATCCTATACACAGTCCCTTATTTATATACTTGTGAGAGTTCTATATTTGCAAGGTAAAGAGTTTTTTCGCAAAAGGTACGACAACTGAAATTATGAGGGGTAGTTTATTTCTCTACCCCAAATACTACAGGTGGTCCATTGCTTAACCCCTTTGAGCCTTATACACTTGTGAAAATTCTTTTCAAATTACCCCTGTCAAGAACCACCCCACATTGAGGCAACTGGGAGGTGAAATGGCATCATGAGATGAGAAAAATGGAAAGAAAATTTCTTGCTCTCACTTGCATTAATCTTCAAGTCATGTTGTTACATTGAATTCATGTATTAATTTAAGTGCATTAGGATGACGAAGAGCATTTCTTTCACTATCCTACATACTTATACCCTTTGCATAGCCCACTTGAGCCTGCAATGTTTCATTTCTTTAAACCCAATTGGTGATCATCCCCCACACTGGGGCAAGGCAAAAGACAGATAAAGACCCCTGAAAGTTCGAGTGTCATTCAAAGTCTAATTCCTTGACGCATGCACTATGCGCAAGAATTGAAATCAAAATAGAACTAAGAGGCATGAAAAAAGCAGTGTGCCTGATAAAAACAAGGCCAATGCCCATAGATTAAAAAAAAGAGAGTCAAGATAAGGACTATCAGTTGTAAAAAGCTTATATCTCCAATGGAGCAATACTCAAAGAACTCAAATGCTGAGTTTTTACAACCAATGGGGCACTTCATGAAGACAATCCCCGATGATGAAAAAGAAAACTAGTGGCAATGCCAAGATGATCATCAGCTCTCACCCTTTACACATCTTTGTGCCTAATGATCCTTTCATTTCTCAACCCATGAACCTAGCCTATGTTACGTCCCTTGCAAAGTCTCTTCTAATTAGAGCACTTGAATTAATGTAGGAATTCATATGTTTATAAGTATCGCTCGAAGAAGTGCGGGTAGGAATATTTCTTTCTCATTTTGCAGAGTTCTTGACTTGTAAGCCCGGAGATGATTCCAAGATTGTTTTGACTCAAAGAGTCTATTTGTTAAGCCATTGACCAAGCCCACATTACGGTCCCTATTAAAGACCTCTCAGATTGGTAAGGTCATACTGCTTGCGAGAATACTTGGACCCTTGTCGATATGATGATGGTGAGATTAAGTGATTCTCCTAAAACAGCCCTTTTGAATGAGAGTGAGTGAAAGTCTTTTCTAACTAAAAGTGTCTCATTTAGTATTCTTAAGAAATCCATGCCATTGTCTTGAACAACAATTCTCTCATGTGGAAATTTGGGTGATGCAAATATGGTAAAGTCATTATGCATAAACTTTGATTGAATGGATGAAAACCCCACTAAACTAGAGTAGCTTAAATTGTCTACGTCTTTAATGAATGCATATCAGATTTTGCTCTAAATCATGTCTAGTAGGTAATGTTTTCTTAAAGACTCGAGAGTTCTTGATATTCAGGTTCTTTTCAGAATGCCTCATGATATTAGGAGATGGGAAATATTCACGAACATTCAACGTGCATCCTTGATGTTCCAAAAATTTGTTTTCTACCAAAGGTGAAAAACCTCCATAGGATATCTAAATTCCAGAAGACAAGTCCCCAAGAATCAGAGATATCACCAAGTAAGTATATCTCTAACTATACTCTAAATACTTGTCATTGTGCAGGTATTCTCTCTCGAGTGCATCGGCACTTGACTTGGTCAAGCTGTCCTCTATATTGACCTGGCATGCTTTCGTAGCCCAAAGTCCCTTTCATTGACCCAACGTGCTATTGTAACCCGATGTCCTTCATATTAACCTAGCGTGCTTTCGTAGCCCAAAATCCCTTTTAATAGACTCAGCATGCTTTTGTAGCCCGGTGTTCTTTATATCGACCTGGCGTGCTTTCGTAGCCTAGAGTCCATTTCATCGACCCGGCGTGCTTTCGTAGCCCAGAGTCCATTTTATCGAACCAATGTGCTTTCGTAGCCTAGAGTTCCTGACTCGGCATGCTTTTGTAGCCTAGAGTCCCTCTTTATCGACCTGGCGTGCTTCCATAGCCTGGTGTCTATTTATATTGACCTGGTGTGCTTTCGTAGCCCAGAGTCCTTTACATTGACACTCGATTGAGTTGTCCCCCAAATTTTTTTCTCCAAATTCAATCCAATTAAGGCAACTGAAGAAAGGTTCAGGTCCTAGTCAAATGATCTATATTGCAACGTTGGGCGACCAAAGAAAGATTCAGGTCCTAGTTGAGCAAAACCTCAGTTTAGGCGACCATAGAATGGTACGGGCCTTAAACAACACCTATTTCCTTATTCAGGCGACCGTAGAATGGTATGGGTCATAGACAACACCTATTTCCTCATTCAGGCAACCATAGAATGGTATGGGTCCTGAAAAAATAATCCTTGTTTAGGTGACTGTAGAATGGTATGGGTCCTAAACACAACCAAGCACTACCATACTAGGCGACCATAGAATGGTATGGGTCTTGGGAAAGCAATCTCTTCATAAAGTCATGTTACTATTCTGGACAACCATAGAATAGTACGAGTCCTAGACATGTAACACAAATTATCTCAAATTACCTTGAAGGTAAGTTATTTCAGGTAAGTTCATTTATCATTTGCATTTGCGTTTCCATGCATCATATAAATTGCATTAAAAAATAGAATTCATTTTCCAACAAAAATCATTCGATGCATGTGCATGACCAAAATTTAGGTCTCATTTTGTCTTTGAAGGCAACCTCTACGAGCTCACCTTCAAAGAGGAGTAGCTGTTGACATCTAAATTTTGGCAATTTGGTCACTCATTTATTGTATTAAAAATTAGGGGTTAATTTCATCCCTAAAAAAATAATAGTTAATTGCATAGCATATAATTTTAGGTGCAATTATTTTTAATTTGCATTTACATCGGGCCGATGACGGATGGGTTCGAATTGATACTTTAGAAACTTTAATTTGATGAGTCGGGCTAAGCCCACAAAGATGGCAAATTGGCCCAAGCTTGTATCCTTGGGAAAATTTTACGGATTTATCTTTGTGAGATTTCAATTTAAAAGCAAATATTGCGTTTGAAAAGGCAAATATTGCGTTTGGAAAAGAAATTTTTGTGGATATGGTTTTGGAAAATTAAAAACCCTAATTCGTGGTCTATAAATAGATTAATACGCATAGGGTTTTCAGGGGGGCGACATTACATATAATACATGGCCACAATTCATGAGAAAAGAGGGGGTTTTCTCTCCATTTGAAAAAGAAGAGAAGAAAGAAAAAGCAACAACAATGAGATAACAAGAAGAAGGGATGTGCAGCCAGCAACAGGAGAGAGGAAAAAAGAAAGAAAAAAAAGAGGCTACTGTTCTTCTCCTTTATTGGGTCCTTTGTTGGCATCCCCTTTGCTATCCGATCCCTTCGATGTGCACCAGCAACCAGGCTTTCGTTGTGTCGATTGCCATGCGGCACTGCCATCGAAGCCACAGCCGCGAGCTCGTGTTGAGCTGTCGCCCCTTGCTCCGTCACGCTCCGTCTACAACCTCTCGCTGGCCTCCGTTCGCGAGCACCCACACCAGCCCCGTCCCCAACGTTTGTAGCCCGACGCCCTACTGCATCTCCTTCACGAGCCACTGCCTGCAACTTGCCGGATCTCCTGACCGACTACGCCCATCTCTCCACCGCGATGCCTTGCTTCGCCAGATTCGGCCATCGCGACCTTCGATCGGTGACCCGACGCCAAAGATCTAGTGACCTGAGGACTTGGGGTTGCTCTCCGCCCTGCTCATGACTAATGCCAGGAGATTCGAAGCTCCTACTCCGCCCGCCGATCTTGCCATGCCGCTCGTGACGCTCCCTATTGCCTCACCGCCCCGACGCCGTCTCTGCCTTGCCTCTACCCGCACTCGGAGTCCCTCGCCTGCAACACCCGCACCCATACCCACGACGCTCCCTGTTGCCTCGCCGCCGTCGTGCCACTCCCAGTGTCCTCGCCGGAAACCCTCGCTAGCAATTCCCCCCAAAACCAGCGGCCAAGATTTCCCTTTTTTTCTTTTTTTTTTAAAAGAAAAAATTTATTAGGTATTTTCACTTTACTTTATTAGGCAACTTTAGGTTTTTCTTTATTTTTTATTGTTATCTCTTTATATGTTGTTTTCTTTGGTTAAAATACCTATCTGTGCATAATTGGAAATCCCAATATATCACCTGATTCGCAACCACGCCAAGGTTTTTTATTTCATCTATAAGGCTTTATATGAAATAATTAATCAAGTGGGAATTAAATTGATATTTTGATATTTAAGGTTTAAGATCAATTTATTGATTTTATTAGCGAAATATTATCCCTTGATCTGAACGATGTGTGATATATATATATATATATATATATATATATATATATATATATATTTGGGTAATTTTGAATGGACGTGATTGCTTTATTTATCTTGAAATATGCCTAAGTTAGAATATTGCATGTTTTAGGGTTATTTGCATATTTAGGCTAAGCATTCTATTTATCATGAATTTTTGAAATAAAAAATAAAAATTCAAATAAATCAATTAAGGTTGCTATATTTTAATTTGGAATGCATGTTTAATTATTTGGCAATTATTAATTTCCAAAATTAATTAAAAAAAAAACAACAAAAGATCATCACGCATTTTTTCATGTAGAATTAGGGCATATTTTGTACGTCATTACATATTAGGGTTAAATTACACTTAGTTTAATTTTAGATAATATTTTTCTTAATTTATTATAATTTTAGGTATTTTCTTAAATAGATTGCATTTTAGGATTATTTGGGTTAAGATAATATTTAGTTTGAATTAGGATTTAGCTAAACCTAATTCCTAATACAAATTGAATAGGATCTTAATCTAGTTATATAATTTTCACATTTTATCTAATTTCAAATTTCCTAAAAAATACAAAAAAAAAAGTCTTAGGATAAATTGGTTTTACTTTCTAGGATAAATTACATTCATTTTTAAGGAAAAGAAAGCAAAAAAGAAAAAAAAAATGTCATGTGCTTATATTCATTGAAACGCATGCCATTTAGTGATTGTTGCTAGGTCCATTTAATTAGAAATTGCATGTCTTTAGAATTAGGTCATTTAGTTAGCACGTCATTACATATTGCATGATTTTAATTAATCAAGTGAAAAAAAAAAAACAAAACAAAAAAAGGAATTGCATTTAATTAGAAATCATATCTAGGGTTATTGATGTGGATTTTGAATTAACATTGCACATGCTTTCAATGGTTTGAGGTAAGTTTTCGCAATTTATTTATTGTTTATCTAGGTGTTAAATTGGTGATTTGCGCAATTGCATGATCATCTCACATGCTAGGGAAATAGATTTAAAATCAATTTCAGCTGCTTGCGAAAACATTTTTTGAAAATAAAAGAATGGTATCGAAACGACATTAGAGAAATCTAGTGTAACCAAGTCCCCGTATCCATAGTCTTTGGTTCGTAGGAGTAAAATAATTCTTCAATTATTTTACTTAGATGTCTAATTGACCTACCATAAACTGATTAGTGGCGACTCCTAGATAAAATCCACTTGCATGTTAAAAAACTTGAACATAAGTCGCGAATTGGTATGAGCTTGGGAGAGCCCGAGTTAAGTCTAGGCTTAACAATCCATTAGCCAAACCCTAGGTGGTTCACACCCGAAAAATTAGGTCGTGACAATCATATTTAAAATGTTGCATGCCATTTTGAAATGAATTTTGCATGATGATTTTGTTTGTCTAAGTCATTGATTCCACTAGGGATTATCAGAATAGACAGCTAAGTGAAAAATATAAGATTGATTGGGCATGCTAGATGAGGCGTGTTAGAATGATGAAAGGCAAGCCCTATCCTACACACAGTCCCCCATCTATACACTTGGGAGATGAGTGCAGAAGATTCCATGACTACAAGGTAAAAAGTTCTCTCGCGAATGGTATGATAACCAAAATAATAAGAGGCATTTCATTGCTCACCCCTTTTGAGCCCTATACACCGGTGAAGTTTCTGTCCTACCCCCATCAAGAGCCACCCCACACTAGGGCAGATTGTAGGTGAAGCAGCATCACAAGGTGAGAAGAGGAATAGAAATTTTCTTACTCGCGCTTGCATCAATCTTCGAATGTCTTTATTGCATATGAACACTCACATTAATTTAAGTACCCTAGAATGACAAAGAGCAATTCTTTCTCTATGCACTTGTATTCATTGTACAACTCAATTGAGTTTGTAATTTCACCCTCACATGGAGGCAAAATAGAAGTTACTGCCATTCAAGCAACATAACCAAGAGTGCCTGCAAAAGATAAAGACTCAACAGTCTAATAACGGCGTTTGCTTGAACTTGCCTAGATCAGTTCCTCAAACAATGAAAATGAAAAACTAGGGGCATGAAAAAGAAGTATACCTGGTAAAAGTAAGGTCAATGCCCATGATTGAGGAAATTGTAATAAAAACTAGGGGCATGAAAAAGCAGTATGCTTGGTAAAAGCAAAGCCAATGCCCCCTAGAGAAAAAATACAACCATTTGTATTCCCAAGAGAAGTAGCTATTGTGGCTCAATTAGTAGAGCCTCCATCTCATAGTGAAAAGAAAGACCAGTGACAAATGCCAAGGCAATCACCAACTCTTACCCTCTTACACATGAGTCAAGCCTACATTGCGTCCCATTGTAAAAGTCCCTTCAGATTAGGGGAAATTCAATTAACAATGGATTTCATATGTTTATAAGCATCGCTTGAAGAAGTACGAATAAGATTATTCTATATCTTTTCACAGGATTCTTGACTTGCTAACCTGGAGATGATCATGCGGCATCTTTTTCATAAAGCCGCGACCTTGATGGTCCTCTTTGATGAGCCGTTGACCAAGCCTACATTACAATCCCGGCAAAAACCTCTCATATTGGTAAAGTCGTACCGCTTGCGAGAATACTTGAACCCCTACTGACATGATGACAATGAGATAGTTTGGTCCTTATAAATTATGCATCAATGGTCAGGATAAAATAGCCTCTTTCCATGAGAGTGAGCGAAAAGTCCTTTCAAACTGAAAATCCCTCATCTAGCATGCTCAAGACACCTATATTCTAAATGAATGTTGTCTTTCAAAATCTTCTCCAGTGGGAATTGGATGATGCAAAACTGACAAAATTATCATGCATGAATCTCATTTGAATTCATGAATTTACAACATATACAATCTTGTGTGCATACTATGCAAAGATCAAACATACTCTCATAAATCAGGGATATCGCTAGGTAAGCATACCCCAATTCATTTGTCTTTGAGTACCCACCACTGGCTAGGTACTCTCTTCTTAACACTCGACTTGTTCGGGTCATCCCCATAGTATAGATACTCGTGATTACTCAAGTATCTCATTGTTTTCAAGTACCTACAACCGCCTAGGTTTTCCAGCCCTTCCAAGCGCTTGCGACCATCCAGGCAAGTCTCATGCCACATTTGAGTCTATGTTTACCAGGAGGTGAGAGACCTTCATGAATATGCGAGGCGCATCCTTGATATTCCATTTACTAGGAGGTGAGAGACCTCCACGAATATCTTAGGTACGTCCCCAATATTCCATCTACCAAGAGTTTGTACATGTAATCTTCTAAGTACCCATTCGATACCTGTGAACACCTAAGTATCCTCCAAGAGTTTGTACTTGTGATCATCCAAGTACCCTTTCGATACCTATAAGCAATCAAGTATTCTTTAGAAATTCATACTTGTGATCGTCCAAGTACCCTTTCAATGCTTGCGAATGTCCAGGCATCCTTCAAAGTTCGTACTTGTGATCATCCAAGTACTCTTTCATTACCTGCAAGCAATCAGGTATTTTCCAGCATCTAGTACTTATGATCATCTAGGTACTCCTTTAATGCCTGCGAATGCCCAGGCACCTTTCAAAATTTGTACTTGTGATCATCCAAGTACCCCTTTGACGCTTGCAAATGCCCAAATATCCTCCAAGTTAGTACTTGTGAATATCCAAGTACTCTTTCAAATGCCTGTAAATATCCAGGTATCTCCCAACAAATAGATGCCTTAAGAACACCCTTCAGAATTCGTACTTGTGATCATCTAAGTACCTCTTTGACGCTTACAAAGGCCCAAATATCCTTTAGGTTAGTACTTGTGAATATCCAAGTACTCTTTCAAATGCCTATAAATGTCCATGTATCTCCCAACAAACACAAGCTCTGAGAAAGGTTAATGCATCCCTTGAGAAAGGTCGAGTACCAACTGGTGTCCTTAACGAAGATCAAGCACCAATAAACAGATGCCCTAAGAAAGGTCAGCGCATCCTTTGAGAAAGGTTGGGTACCATCCGGTGTCTTTGACGAAGATCAAGCACTAGCAAACGAATGCCCCAAGAAAGGTCGGGTACTATTTGGTATCCTTAATGAAGATCAAGTACTAGCAAACAAATGCCCTAAGAAAGGTTGGCATATCCCTCGAGAAAGGTCGGGTACCAACCGGTGACCTTAATAGAGATTAGGCACCCCACAAACAGATGCCCTGAGAAAAGTCGATACATCTCCTGAGAAAGATCGAGTACTAATCGGTGTCCTTGACAGAGATCAAGCACCCTACAAATCGATGCCCTGAGAAAGGTCGGCGTATCTCCCAAGAAAGGTTGGGTACCATTCGGTGTCCTTGATGAAGATCAAGCACTAACAAACAAATGCTCTGAGAAAGGTCGGTGTATCCCCCTGAGAAAGGTCGGGTAAATAACTTATTACTCTAACAGGCAATCAAAGAAAGGTTCGGGTCCTAGACAAACTATTTATTACTCTAACAGGCAACCGAAGAAGGGTTTGGGTCTTGGAAAAGTGATTCCCCATCAAGGCGACCGAAGAAAGATTTGAGTCCTAGACAAATCACTTATTGCTCTAACAAGCAACCGAAAAAATATTCGGGTCTTGGAAAAGTGATTTCTCGTCATGGTGACCAAAGAAAGGTTTAGGTCATAGACAAACACTTATTGCTCTAACAGACGACTGAAGAATGGTTTTGGTCCTAGAGAAGCAACCTCCTCATGTCACCAGGTAAGATGACGCCTTGATACTTGCCAAATTCAGGGTTCACACTCTATCTCACTCACTCCCAGTAAGTAATTACAAGTATCTTCTTATCTATCTTAATATGTGTAATATTATATTGCTCATTTTCTACATAGGACACAAGATCCCAGAATAAGATATAATCTATTGCATATGTATAGACAAAATTTAGGTATCAGTTTGTTTTTGAATGCAACCTTTCCAAACTCACCTTCAAAGAGGGGCAACTATTGACACCTAAATTTTGATTAGGTTTTCAATTAGGCATTTTTTTCTATGTTTATGTATTTTTTTTTCCTTTTTTGGATAATAAATAATAGATAATAAAAGAGAAAACAACAAAAAACATACAAAAACAAGAAAACAAAAAAAGAAGCAGCCAAATGAGGGCTGGGCCTACGAGCCCAGCCCCTCCTCTCTCGCACGGGCCCCCTATGGCTCGGCCCGCGTGACTCGGCCCTTTTTCCCTTTTTTCTTCCTTCTTCCCATTTCTTCTTCTTCTTCTTTCCTCCTTCCTCCTCTGCCTCTACAAACCACAAGCAACAACAACGATGCACTCAAGGACAGCCTATGTGACATCCGGAATTTTAGGTTTTGATTTCAATTGGACAAGTTGGGCCTTTCATCAATGCAACTATAATACTTTTCTTTGAAATAGCCACTCATGAGATAACTGACCTATTAGGTGAAGCCATTAAAGAAATTTAACACAATATCCATGAAAATTTGACCAGAAACCGACCACTCGACCGTGCTAGTCTGTAAGGGTCATTACGTCATTGTCAAAATCGATCGGAGACCGGAGATAGGTCGATTCAACTGAGATGTGTGATCAAAGTGTGGGTGATTCCACCTGATTGCAAAATTCTCGTCAATTGGCACTAGATCGATTTTCTTTCGTTTTGGGTATCCTATGTCTATATTTGAAATCTCGAGATTTTCATAACAACCAAAAGTCAGCAATGTGTCGAAGAGGTATGTGTGGCTTGAGGAAAATCGACCATGGGTCAATTGCACCAAAAATTTCCAAAA
Organism: Eucalyptus melliodora; assembly: GCA_004368105.4. Lineage (NCBI taxonomy): Eukaryota > Viridiplantae > Streptophyta > Magnoliopsida > Myrtales > Myrtaceae > Eucalyptus > Eucalyptus melliodora. Next base: position 33,296,761 of record CM023411.3, on the reverse strand, counting down.
GCTATCAGGTAGGCTAGGTCACTCTAAAATTGCATCTGATTGAAAATAACCACGAAACTGAACTTGATTTCATAAATGTAAAGTTTTGTCGTGTCACGATTCATTTAGGAACGTCAACTCATCCTCCAAAGAATTTTTAGAGATTCTAGGATTTTTATGAAAAATCATCTCGGACGATTCAGAAATTAATAGAAATTCAAACGAACTGAATTGAATTGAAATTTGGATTTCCAAGTCAAGCCTTTTAGTGTTAGGAACTTACAGAAAATTGTTTCGGCTTTTTCTTCATCGAAATTGGACCTCAATTTGGGCAATTGAGTGAAGAAATTGAAGACCAAAAATGGAAATCCAGATTTTTGCAAGGGGAACAATTTTGGGCTTCAAAGTTTGTTAATTCCAGGAAATTACAAGCTAGAAAGTATTTGGGGGGGGGGGGGGGTGACTTTGCCTTTCCTTAGTCCAATCTTCTCTAGCACGTTGAGTCTACCAGCTGCTTCCCCTTCATGCACCCGAACCCCTCCTTTTCTTCTTCGCCGTAGCTGCCTTTTTCATTTTTCTTTCGTGAGTCATCTCCTCTGCCCACCACTCCGTCGATTCTCCTCCACTTTCACGCTAGCATCATCATCGTCTAACTCCACTCCACCGAACGAAGCCAATCCTATCAGCAGCTGCTTCTCCATTCTGCCGCCCCCACCATCCGCTGTCCCCTTCATCCCTTCAGCTCCAGCAGCTTCGGCCACGTCTGCACGTCGTCAATGCACCACAGTGAACAAGATTTCTCTCCGCTCAGCCCACGTTCCACGAAGCAGCTGCCTTTGTCTGTATGGTCTTCAGCAGCAACGACGTCCGCATGTCTTTAGGCCAGTTGAAGTCTTCGAGCCCAGCAACAACGCACAAAGCCCATACGAGTGCTAGTCCACCGATCCTTCAGCAAGCCCACGCGTCTCTTCAGTCAACCAAAGCTGCCCGTGTGCGTCTCTTCCTGCTGCCGATGCCAATTTCGCGCTCGAGCAGCGCCAGTGCCATCTTCAGTCCACGATTCAGCCCTACAAAGATCCAAGTCAGCGATTCTTTCGCTAGATTTCTCTCTCAGTCAACCCAGCTCCTTCAGTCTCGCGGGCCCAGCGAATTGAGTCCATTCAGCTTACTTCCCAGCTCAAGCCCAGTCCAGTGAAGCCTGCAGCATTTCGGCCCAAGCCCGGTCCATTTGAATTCTCCTACCGCAAGCCTGATCCAGCAACCTTCAGCCCGCGCATTTTCCTTAGTCCAGCCCACTTGAAGCCCAGCGAAGCCCACAGTTCAGCCCACACAAGTTCAGTCAAGCCCAGCTGCATTTCAGCTGCGAAGTCATCCCGCTTAGGCCCAGCCCAACTCAATAACAAATCTCAGATTGGGCTGAGATTTGTTGGGCCAAGTTTAGGCCCGGTCCAAGCCGTTGGTGTCAACGTGAGCCCAAGTTTGGCCGCCGTCACATCGCCGTCGTGATGAACCAATCTTCACTTTGCACCAATGAGTTTAGCTCACTAATCTTCTATTAGTCGGTTAATTATGCTTAAGGGTTAATTAGATTAACTAAGCATGCTTAGGTGGATGGATTAAATTAGATTAGTTAATTTAATTATCTGCCAATGCATGTTAGGTAGTTAATGTACTTAGCGAGTAGACACGCTTTATTATTTATTGAATGAATCTTAAAATTTTTCTGAGTTCGTTTCGGCTTCCAATTAGGTATTACGGGCCTAAATTAGATTTATTACAATTTTTTAATATTTTCGTAATTATTTAACTAATTATTTTTTTAAAATTAGACTGGGATAGCCGATGACCAAAATTTTATGCTGATTATTGTTGTACAGTCTGTTTATTTATGTGAGCTCTAATTTGTGCTAAATTGAATTAATTGTGATTTTAGGATTTTATTCCTAAATTAATTATTTTGGCAATTGTTTGAGAAGTAATCGAGCATCGGTTGATAGCACCAAAAATATTTTGGTGGATTATAGAAAATGATGGGATTTATGGAAGTGAAATTATTATATTGTGGCTAAGGCTAACCGTGTACCCACACACGGTTATTTTATTGGATATGTAAAAAGTGAAAGAATTGTTGGACGATAAGAACGTTGGCTTGATGACTTTGTATGTCATCTTAGAGAAAGACGTTATATTATGTCGGCTCGATGACTTAGGATGTCATCTCGGAGAAAGACATTATATTATATTGGCTTAATGACTTAATATGTCACCTCGAAAAATGCACGTGGGCTCAATGACTAGGAATATCACCTTGGAGAATGCACGTTGGTTCGATAACTAGATATGTCATTTCGGAGAATGCACGTGGGCTCACTGATTAGATATATCAATTTGAGAATGGATGGTAATGGCTAGAATGACTGGGGAATGGTCTAATTGATATGTAAATGACTAGGTCAATGGATCAATGGTTTGATCGAAATTGATTGGTTGATGTGGTTATCAATATTTATTTATTGAACTGATGTGCAGGAAGGGACGGAGGCCAAGGTAAGTCCTCTGACCCATATTGTGCTTAGGTAGCCCTTAGGGTGTATTAGCTTCCTAATTGGGTCTTAGTGGGATATAACTTACTGAAATATTGTCTTACTAATTATTGTATAACCATTTTCAGGTCCCTAGTTGACATCGGTGGAGGACCCAAGGCCCGAAGTCTAGAAGTGAAGCCCGAAGAATCGGCGTTCTTGTCTGACTTGTTAGTCATAGGCCAATTCTATTTTGATGAAAGTTGATTCCTTTTTGTAAGCATCTGTGTATAAACATGTGTGTTTATAAAAATATCTTTTGTGAAAATTTGGCCATACTTTTTTATCCTATTGTTTTATTGTCTAGGGATTTCATATGCTTCCGCTTGTGTATATTAAATAAATGGGCCGGCGATGCATCCTAGGACGTCGCTATTAATCGACCAAGGAGGGATGGGCACATGCTTGGAGGATCAGGGCATGACAGCTTACAACAAAGAGGGGAAGAGTAGATTGACGACATCGGGACATGCAAGTGGGTGACTTGAAGGGATGCCGGTTCGGTCGCACATAGGGCTGGTTGGCATGCGCTGACTGACGGCTGAATCTCTACTAATCGGCCTTCCCCTTGCCTATAAATAGGGTGTCAAGGAAGGCCAAGAGGAGGAAGCCGAGAGATGATCCGTGGTAGCAAGCTCCTACCACTTCCCCCAAGAGACATCGGAGGAGGTCCGAGAGTTGGCCAGCCCGAGATCCAGATCTGGCCGAAACAGGGGGTCTTGATCCGAGAGGGCTTTAGATCTGGAGCAAAGGCGCCTTGTAGAGAAGGTCAAATTCAGCAGGAGCAGCCAAAGACGACTAGAGGAGAAGAATAGGCCGCGAACCACATGAGTAGGCTAGATTTGGTGGGGGAGAAAGCTCACCATCATCACTGCTACAGCCGCTGCACCCCTCGACGCACGTCCACCACCGTACCGCTCCCCCCTGACATTGCAACACTGTTGGTCCGCACCCCCTCTAGTAGCCACCAATGATAATGCTGCCGTCCCCCTACACAAATGCCATTGTTGTAGGCCATCCACCTCAACGCCGTTCCCCAACGTCATTTGATCTCGTCTGCCTTGGTGTCATCTCCTAATGCTACCCCCTCTCCGACTGATGTAGCTCGTTGCGTGTAGGTACCAATGGGCTCCGCCCGCATCGTCTTTATCACTCAACCCACTCTGAACCTTAGTCGCCATCCTAGCTTCCTATTTACTGCCACTATGCTGTATCCCTGACGTCATTCCCATCGGAGAGCTGAATGCTGTCACTCATCGTATCGCCACCATCACTAAGTCACCGTTCGGTAGCATCCCAAGCCACCCTCCCTCGGCGCCGCAAAGAGGAAGAAGGAAGAGGGCTGCAAGTCCAGGTCATAACCGAGTCGGGCAGGTTCTCATCCAAGTAGGGTTTCCTTGGGTCGGGCTTGAACGCGTGGGCTAGGTAGGTGTTGGCCTGTAATTTTTCATGAATCGGGCCAAAGTTGGTTTGGGCTTTTACGCTTAAAAGGAAAAAATCCCAGGCAAGGCCCACAACATGGGCCCGTTTGAGTCTCGAGTGGATGACCCTAGTCAAACCCAACTCGAGGATCCGACCTGGTTCATGTTTACATTATTATAATACAAAATAATATTTTAATAAATGAAAAAATCAAAAAATAATTTTTTCCCAAAAAAATATCACATATTTTCTCAGAAAAGGCCAAAAAGTTAGAAAAAAGCCAAAAATAATTTATATTTTCAGAAAAAAACCCAAAAAAAATGTTTTTCCTCCAAGTGCATTGACAACCCCTCAAAAATCAAAAAAGCCTTAGGGTTTAAACAATATTAGGTACCGAAAAGGTATTAGTGATTAACTAGTGTAATCAAGTCCTCGATCTTAGTTCTTTGGTTGTGTAGAAGCGAGTATTTCTCCCGATACTTCGCTTGGGTTTCTAATCGACTCACCCCAAATTGATTAGCGGCAACTCATTTTTAATTAATTTATAGGTTAAAAACTTTGACCATTAAGTTGTGAATTGGTGGATTTCAGAGAGTCCGGGCTAAGCTTAATAGACCTAGCCGAACCATTAGCCTCCGCAGGCGCCCATCCCGAAACAGGCGCAAAAAAAAAGAAAAAAAAAGAAAAAAGAAAAAAAAAGAGGTCGTAACAATAAAAAGCAAGGTTGATGCCCTCATACCAAAAAATTCCAACCATTTGTACTCTCAAGCAAAGATGCTCCTGTGGTTAAGCAAATGGAGCCTGCGTGTGATGGTGAGAAGAAAGACTGGTGACGATGTCAAGACAATCATCCCTGAGAACTATTGCTCTAATAGGCAACCGAACAATCGTTTGGGTCTTGGAAAAGCAATTTCTCATTAAGGCAATCGAAGAAAGGTTTGAGCATTAGAAAAGCAGCTTCCTTATGTCATCGAATAAGATGATATCCTAATACTTGCTAAACTTAGGGTTCGCATCCCATCTCACTCATTCTTAGTAAGTAACTACAAGTATTTCCTTATTTGCTTAGTATGTATAATGTTGTATTACTCTTTTTTTTTTTTTTTGCATAGGACACTTGGTCGAAAATAAGATATAATCTATTGCACATGCATGGATAAAATTTAGGTATCAGTTCGTCTTTAAATGCAACCTCTACAAGCTCACTTTCAAAGAGGAGCAACTGTTGACACCTAAATTTTAACCAAATATTTATGATTAAATTACATAAGAAAATCAGGGACCAATTCGTTCCTAACAAAAATGATTTGTGCATCACCTAGGTCTTAGTTTTTATTTGCATCCATTAAGTTTGTTTTCTTTTTTTATTTTCCTTTTTTAACCCTATTTTCGAATAAATAATTTTTTTTTTAAAAAAGGGCTTGGGGCTGGGCCCGACCCTAGCCCCTTTTCCTTTTCTACGAGGGCCTAGGGCCAAGCCTTTCTTTTTCTCACCTCCGGTCCGGCCCCCCTATTTTCTTCTTCCTCCTTCCACCTTCCTTCTTCCCCTACGTTGCGCCTCACTTGCAAAGGCCAATGACACGCACAAGGACAATGACGCCGACAAGAGACTCGGTCGGATGGGATGTGGCTTCAATGCGCTGAGGAGCTCGGGGCAATAGGCCTGGCCTTTGTGGATAAGGAGGTCGATTGAACTCTAGTTTGGCTGAGGAGAAGGCCGTCGACACGCCAAGAATCTCCAGCCGAAGCTCCGTCAATTAGCTCCCCTTTGCCTATAAATAGGGCATCAAGGGGAAGGCCAAAAACACACCCAAAGAACGAGATCGAAGGCCACAAGCTCAGGATTTCCCCTGAGAGATTTTAGGGGAGGCTTGAAAGCAAGCAAGCCGAGATTTGAGAGAGAGAGCTGATGGGCATAGGAGGTTTAGATCTGGAGAGAGATCTGCAAGAGGGCAAGGATGAGGGAGAGCCACCACTAGCCATCGCGTTTGAGTTACGGTCAATGACTTGTTGCCGAGCTCTCTTTCCCTCTGCGCTAAGCTTCGTCCTGTCGTCGTCTGTCTGCCGTAATCCCTACCGTAACCCATCTCCGTCAATGTTGCCCCCAAAACCCTAGCCGCCGTCCCCGCCGCAACCCATCTCCGTCAATGTTTCCCCCAAAACCCTAGCCGCCACTTCCTGCATCTCAGTCCCAACTTGCTGAGCAACTCCCTGTTTTCTACTACCATGCTGTGTCCCTTGACGCCGTCCTTATTAAGTAGCTTGCTACTACCATCTGCTATGTCGCCGCTGTTGTCATCACCATCTATTCGCCTAGTGACATCCCAACTATCCCCCATCATGCCGCAAAGAAGTAGGGAGGAAGAGAGGCCTAAGTCGGGTCGACGGCTAGAAGCAGGGTCGAGTGAAAGTCTCCAATCGGGTAAGGTTTGGTCCTCGAACCAGGTTGGGCGTGGGTTGCTATTTAGGCTAGGTTTTCGCTAGTTTGGGTCGACTGAGTCTGGTCGAACATGGGTTGATTTTGCGCGGGCCTAGAAGTAGGTGGGCCCATTTTGTTTTGTTTTGTTTTGTTTTTTTAATTGTGGGCAGGGATTGTTTTTTTTTTTTTTTAAGAATTTCGAGTCGGGCTCATGTTTTAGGCCCATCCATTTCGGGCCCCTAGCATCAGCAAACTGAGTCAGTCCCAACCCGGGACCTTTTTTATAATAAATTATTATAATAATATTAAAAGATAATTTGAATAATAAATAATAAAAATAATTTATATTTCATAAATCGGAAAAATCCAAAAATATTTTACATTTTTCCCAAAAAAATCAGAAAAAAAGTCAAAAAATGATTTATATTTTCAAAAAAGATCAAAAATTCCGAAAATACTTTTTATGTTCAGAAAATAGAAAAGGACCAAAAATATGTTTTTCTCCACAAATGCATAAAAATTCGTAAAAATCCAAAAAGCCTTATAGTTTAAACACGATTAGGTATTGGAAGGTAGATGTGTCAAAATAGGTCTTAGAACCATATATGACCCATTTAAATCATAAATGGGTTATATATGGATCACTTGTTTTTTGATAAAAGGTAGTTAAATGGGTTTAACAATAAAAAGCTTTGATAGGTAGGTTTTAAGCGGGTCTTAAATGGGTTGAAATTAGAACCCATTTTCATCCAAAACCTCACAATCTCTCTCTTCTCTCTTTAACTTTAAAGAAATATATATATATATATATATATATATATATATTTATAAAAACCGAAATTATAATTATTTTTTATTTTAATTTTCCTTTCGTTTTTTTTTTTTTCTTTCTTTCTTCTTCCTCTGCTCGCTAGCATGGTAATGGTCGGTGATCAGTCAGGCGAGCCTCGAGCTTGCCGACATCAGGCAAGCTCGAGCTCACCAGATCTGGCAAGGCGGAGGTCTCGCCAAAGCCCAACGAGGCTCGAGCCTCATCGATCTAGCGAGACGCGAACTTGCCAGTGTGGAGCAAGGCTCGAGCCTCGCTAAACTGGCAAGACTTGAGCTCCCCTATCGTCGGATCTGGCGAGCTAGGCGAGCTCAAGGCTCGCTTGTGGCCAGCCGCCGGCCGTCGTTGTGGTCGGTGGTCGGCCAAACAAGAAGAAGAACAAAAAAGAAAAAAAAATCAATTTTTAAAATAATTATTTTACAAATTACAAAAATTGTCAATTAAATTTGTGTTGTATAAAACTATTTTAGCAATACAATTATATATATATAATAAGCTTTTTTAAGTTTAGTTAAATGGGTCGGGTATGGGTCAAAAATTTTGTATTGCAATAAATGAGTCATAAACGGGTTAAATGGGTCGATTTGGGTCGAAACATTTATGACCCGACCTAAACCCGATCCGACCCACCCATTTAACAGGTCTACCGGAAGGACATTAGTGTTTAACTAGTATAATCAAGTTCCTGATCCTAGTTTTTCTAGTTGCACAGGAGTGAAATATTTCTCCAAATATTTCGCATAGGTTTCTAATCAACCCACCCAAATTGATTAGTTGGGACTCTTATTTAAAATTAACTTGTATGTTAAAAACTCGGACTATAAGTCGTGAATTGGTGGGCTTGAAAGAGCCCGGACTAAGCCTAATAAACTTAGCAAGCCATTAGCCTCCGTAGGCGCCCGCACAATAGGTTGCCGAAAAAGAGGTTGCGAGAATCTATAATTTGTCCACGCTTCACACCCTTCTTGGCTTGTGAAATAATTAACTTAAGTTTACAAGCCAAAAACAAAATAATAATAAGTAACTTAAGTTACTTAACAAATAGGCAATAATGTGCCATGCAAGTTGCAACTTGCCATTATATAGAAAACAAAAGAAAAGAATTGACCAAACTTCTCGGAAATATCTCAATCCAATTAGTAAGTCATCGACATATAGACAAATAAGTACATAGCCAACTGTTGTGAATTTAATGTACACACATTTGTCACACTCATTGATTCTATACCCATTTTGAATCATTACCCAGTCAAATTTCTCATGCCACTGCTTAGGTGCTTGTTTAAGTCCATACAATGATTTGACAAGTCTACGCACTTTGTGTTCTTGTCCATTAACCTTGAACCCTTCAGGTTGTTCCATATAAATCTCCTCGTAGAGATCACCATTTAAGAATGTAGTTTTCACATCCATTTGATACATCTGCAAATTGGATAGCAAAGCTATTGCAATCAACATCCTTACTGATGTTATTCTCATGACTGCTGAATAAGTATAAAAGTAGTCAATACCCTCTTTTTGTCTAAACCCTTTGCCTACAAGCCAAGTTTTGTACTTATCAATGGAACCATCAACTTTCAGTTTTTTCTTGAATATCCATTTACACCCAATTGGTTGGTTTATTTCCAGGTGGAAGATCAACCAATTCCAAGGTATGGTTACTTAGGATAGAATTGACTTCATTGTCAACAGCTTCTTTTCAAAAAGGAGCATCTAGAAATGACATTGCTTCTTTAAATGTTTGGGGCTCACTTTCTAACATGTATGTTAGAAAATCATATTTGAATGATTTTTCAATCAAGACCTCTTACTTCTTTGAAGTTCGGCTTCTTTGGTCACAACTTCATCATTCTCAGATTTTGATTCTCTAAACCTTTTTTAAGAAAGTTCTCATTGATTTCTTTTTGTAGGATATATATCCTCAAAATTTCAACATCCCTTGATTCTAGGATGTATTGACATGGATTTCCGCATTTTTAGATTTGCGAACCAAAAATCTATAAGCGCTACTATTTTGAGCATAACCGATGAATATGCAATCCACCGTTTTATGTCCCAACCGAGTTTGTATAGAAGGAGGAATTGCCACATTGGCCAAGCACCCCCGCACTTTTAGAAAATTGTAAGATGGCAACTTTTCATTCCATAACTCGTATGAAGTTTTACCTATCTTTTTGTAGAGTATTTTATTAAGAATATAATTTGTAGTTAAAATTGCCTCTCCTCACAAGTTATGAGGTAAACCTAAACTCAAAAGTATGGCATTAGCCATCTCCTTTAGTGTCATGTTCATTCGTTCAGTAACTCCATTTTGTTGTGGAGTATAAGGTGCAATTGTTTGTAGAATTATTCCCAAACTAGCACAAAACTCTTTAAAATTGATTGATCAGTATTATCCTCCTCTATCAGACCTAAGCACTTGATTTGTTTATTAAGTTGGTTTTCAACTTCATTTTTATACTTGACAAAGATGCTCATAGTCTCATCTTTGCTATTTAGTAAATAAGCATAGCAAAATCTAGTACAGTCATCCACAAATATGATGAAGTACTTCTTTCCACCTCTACTTTCTACAAACTTTAAATCACATAGGTCACCATGGATTAATTGTAGAGGTTTCCTCGTTCTTTCAACGGATTTGAAAGGTTTCTTGGCAAACTTGGCCTCAACACAAGTCTCACACTTGTGATGGGATCCAACTCAAATCTTGGAATTAACCCCAAGTTTGTTATTCTCTTCATTGTATCATAGTTTACATGTCCTAATCTACCATGCCATAGATAAGGAGACACAACTGTGTAAAATCAAGACTTTGCTTTATTAATAGTCTTTGGATACACATAATTCGAGTTTACATCAATGATAGCCACATTAGCTTTAAACAGGTCATTACACAAGTATTATTTCCCCACATACATCCTTCCTCTCGAAAGTACAAACTTGTCAGATTCAAATACAACTTCGAAACCCTTCTTGACAAGTATGGGGCTAGAAATTAGGTTTTTCCGAATCTCTGGTACATGCAGCACATTCAGTAGGGCGACCTCCTTGCTAGATGTAAACTTCAGGATCACCTTTCCTCTTCCGGCAATCTTTGCTGATGCAGAGTTAGCCATATAAAGTTTTTCATCTTCTTCAGCCTTCTCATAAGATGAGAACATGTGTTTATCTGCATAGATGTGATTTGTGGCACCTGTGTCTAGCCACTAGCCATTAGTGTTCAACACTAGAGATGCTTCAGACATTACCACAGCAAATAGTCTCTCAATATTGTCATGTTTTGTCAAATTCAGTTGTTGGGCCGCACCGTCGTTCTTGCCTTTTTTCGAGCACTTCTTGCAATCCTTAGCACGATGGCCAGGCTTGTTGCATATAAAACATATCCCTTGGAATTTCTAAAACTATTACTTTTGCTTGCCTTTTCCTTGAAAAAACATCTTCCTTTTTCTATCTTGCTTGGATTTGGAAGATTCCACAACGTTGGCCTTTGGCTTAGAAGAAGGGTTCGCACTCCTATTGTCCTCATTGATTCTGAGGCGCAGAACGAGATCTTCAAGGCTCATCTCCTTTCGTTTGTGCTTCAAATAATTTTTGAAGTCTTACTAGCCCAGAGATAGTTTCTCAATCATGGCCACCACTTGGAATAATTCACTAAAACCATTCCCTTAGCAGAGATGTCACTCAGAATTAATTGCAATTTTTAAACCTGACTCATGACAGATTTAGAATCCACCATCTTTTAGTCCAAGAATTTGGCAACCATAAATTTCTTGGTGCCAGCATCCTCGATCTTGTATTTCTTCTCTAAGAACTCCCATAACTATTTAGCAGATTCAATATTACAATAAACATTATATAGAGAATTTACTAAATAGTTAAGTGTTGAGTAGGTCACTCCCAATTGGAGAGGCCAACACAATTATATATATTTGTAGTAGTATGGTAGTGAGTGTGTAAAAGAAAAAAGAAAAGAAAAAAGAGAAAAAAGAAAAATAAAATATCAAAAGAGATAAGGAGATAAATCTACGTGATTTTGTCTCTCGTGATTTTGTATCGTACAATTCCAATTGGGATTGCACTTACTCCTATGAATAGGAGTCATCCTCAACGGAGAAGAATATACAAAAGCAAGAATATCAGAGCAGCGTAGCGGAAGAAACAGTTTTCTTCTTCTAAGAAAGAGAGTTATCTTTGAGTGAGTTATCCAGTTTGTGAGAGGTTCAGATCCACAAATTGAAGACAGAGAGATCCACCTCTGGGTGAAGTTGTATCTCATTATTTATCATAGTGGAAGTTTGAAGTGGACTACGGTCCCGTGGTTTTTCCCTTCACCTTGGACGGTTTTTCACGTTAAAATTATGGTGTTATTTATTATTCATCTTTACTACTTTCAGTTAGTATTTTATCATATTTAATTTTCATAGAAATAGTAGCGGAAAAAATTTTCTGGCCGTTCTCCACAAATATTTTTCCCAACAAGTGGTATTAGAGCCAGGTTGCTCTATTTATTATTTTTCTGTGTAGAATTAAATGGAGGAAAATTTTGGCAACATGATAAAATTGACTGGATTCAATTATGCAATCTGGAAACCAAAGATGGAGGATCTGCTATACATTAAGGATCTTTGGAGGCCAATTGTGATACCGACAGAGGTACTAGTATCAACGTTTGAGGAGTACCAGTATCCTATAGTAGAAGCCAAATTGGCATCGTCTTCTAGTGGCAAACCAAAGACAATGTACGAAAGCAAATTGATGGTGCTCAATCGGAAGTGTGCCGCTCAAATCCGACAATGGATTGATAAAAGCATTTTTCAAAATTTTGCTAATGAACATGATGCTGGTGTTCTTTGGCAAAAATTAGAGAAAATGTACGCAAGAAAACGGCACAAAATAAAGCAAATCACATGCGGCGGCTCGTGAATTTGAAGTACAAGGACGGGAGCAGTGTCTCGGAACACATGAACAAGTTCCAAGGTATAGTAGACCAACTCAATTCTATGAAGATGACATTAAATGATGAATTGCAAGCATTACTACTACTTAGCTTTTTGCCAAATAGCTGGGACACACTTGTTGTGTCGGTCAGCAACTTGGCTCCTAACAGCAAGCTTACCATGGACATGGTAAAAGATAGAATGTTGAATGAAGAATCTCGGCGAAAAGAGAGTGGAGTCAACCCTGAGTTCGAAGCTCTTGTCATTAATCGACAAGAAAATCAAGAATGGAGAGGGAGGAGCAAAAGCCGAAACTTTAGGAATCAACAACGAGGAAGGTCCCAATCCAACTTCAAACGAGACAAGAAGTGCCATCATTGTGGTAAATTGGGACACTTCATCCGAGAATGCGATAAACTAACGGCGAAAAAAATCAAAAAGTCATAACGTCAACAAAGCTAACGAGAACTAGACAAATGACACTGCAAATATTGTAGATGAGGTGATCATTATTCAAAGGGATGATTCCATTAATCTTGCATCCCAAGATTCAACATGGGTAGTTGATTCTGGCGCATCCTACCATGTCATGGCTCGTCAAGATCTTTTCACATCTTACACCACTAGTGATTTTGGACTCGTAAAGAAGGGAAACGAATGTACGTCCAAAATTATTGGTATGGATAATATTTATGTGGAGACTAATGTTGGATGTAGGCTACTACTTAAAGATGTGAGACATATTCTGGACATACGCCACAATCTTATATCTGCCGGCAAGCTTGATGATGAAGGCTACATCAATTTCTTTAGTAATGGAAAATGGAAGCTCACCAAAGGTAATTTGGTGATAGCCAAAGGAGAAAAGACTAACTCTCTCTATATCACACAATTCAAGCCATGTAGAGGAGAGGTGAATGTAATTGGAAAAGGAGTCACCACCAAGCTATGGCATAAGCGACTCGGACACATGAGTGAGAAAGGACTTAAGATTCTCACTAGAAATCAACTTCTACTTGGAATAAAAGGTACACCGTTGAATACTTGTGTTGATTGCATTATGGGAAAACAACATAGAGTAGCATTTCACAATTCCCCACCATCTAGAAAAGCTGAAATTTTAGATCTGATACATACTAATGTATACACAATGCAAACTAGGACACTTGGAGGTGCGCTTTATTTTGTAACATTTATTGATGATCACTTTAGAAAGGTATGGGCATTTGCCTTGAAAACTAAAGATCAAGTGTAGGAAATCTTCAAGCAATTTCATATGAAGGTTGAAAGAGAAACAGGCAGGCGATTGAAGTGTGTATGCTTAGACAACGGTGGCGAATACCGAGGACCTTTTGAAGATTATTGCAAAAATCTTGGGATTAAACTAGAAAGATTTGTACTAAAAACATCTCAACACAATGGTATCGCAGAGCGGATAAATAAAACAATATGTGAAAAAATCAGATGCATGCTTTCCAACGCAAAGCTACCAAACCACTTTTGGGTTGAGGCAATGAGGACGTCAGTTGATTTAATCAACCTATCACCTTAAGCTCCACTTAACGGTGATGTACCACAAAGTGTCTGTACTGGTAAAAATGTTTCTTATGGCCACTTGAAGGTGTTCGGCTATAGAACATTCATTCACATTCCAAGGGATGAGAGATCAAAGCTTGATGGGAAATCAAAGCAATGTATTTTTTTGGGGTACACACATGAAGAATTCGGTTATAGACTCTAGGATCCCGTTAACCGGAAAATAGTCAGAAGCAGGGACGTGGTATTTCTTGAAAATCAGACAATTGAGGACCTTGAGAAGCACGAGAAATCTCCATCAACAGACGAATACTCAGTTGATCTTGGCCCAGTCGCTCCTCCTATCAACAAGCAAGCTGAATCTAGGACTGAAGTTATGACTACTTCAACTGAACTTAAACCAATTGTTGAATAGGTCCCATCAGAACCTCAATTGAGGAGATCAACTCGTGAATGACAATCTAGTCGTAGATATTCTCCCAATGAGTATGTGATGGAGAACCAAAGAACTACCAAGAAGCTGTATACCACGAGCATAAAGAGGAGTGGTTAAAAGCTATGCAGGAGGAGATGAAATCCTTAGGAGAAAATCATACTTATGATTTAGTCAAGTTACCACAGGGAAAAAAAGCTCTCAAAAACAAGTGGGTGTTTAGATTAAAGACTGAAGAAGGTAACTCACAACCACGATACAAAGCAAGGTTGGTTGTGAAGGGATTCACTCAGAAGAAAGATATCGACTTCGATGAGGTATTTTCTCCTGTAATTAAAATGTCATCTATCTGAGTTGTCCTTGGCTTGGCAACAAGCTTGAACTTGGAGGTCGAGCAACTTGAGTGAAGACCGCATTTTTACATGGAGATCTAAATGAGGAGATCTACATGGATCAGTCGAAAGGTTTCGAAATCAAAGGCAAAGAAAACCTTGTGTGTAGATTGAGGAAGAGTCTTTATAGGCCCAAGCAGGCATCAAGACAATGGTATAGAAAATTCGATTCCTTCATGGAAGAAAATGGGTTCAACAAAACCACCACTGATCACTGCGTTTTCGTCAAGAAATTTACTAATGGTAATTTCCTCATTCTTTTGCTTTATGTTGATGACATGCTAATTGTTAGCCAGGATAAAAGCAAGATCAACAACTTAAAGAAGGAATTGAGCAAGTGCTTTGCGATGAAGGATTTGGGACCCGCAAAACAAATTCTTGGGATGGAAATCTTGCGAGACAAACAGAATCGTAAACTCCACTTATCTCAAAAATGGTATGTTAATAAAGTTCTTGAAAGATTTAATATGAATAAATCCAAAACGGTTTGTTCTCTACTTGCAAATCATTTCAAACTCATCTTAGATCAGTGCCCAAAAAGTGAGACAGAAAAGAAGGAAAAGGAAAAAGTCCCTTATGCATCGGCGGTTGGCTGTCTAATGTATGCGATGGCCTAATATCGCATATCCAGTTGGTGTGGTTAGTAGATTTCTATCCAATCCTAGTAAGGAACATTGGGCAATAGTCAAATGGATATTCAAATATCTTCGTGGTACATCTAATAACTACATATGTTTTAGTGATAGTAAAACTGTGTTAGAAGATTTTTCGAATTCAGATAGGCGGGGGATGTGGACTTAAGAAAGTCTACATCATGATACCTAATGACTTTTGCAGGGGGAGCAATCTCATTGCAATCTCGACTACAAAAATGTGTTGCCCTATCTAGTGCTGAAGCAAAGTATATTGCGATAATAGAAGCATGTAAAGAACTCTTGTGGATGAAGAAGTTTCTACAAGAAGTGGGCAACAACCAAGAGGAGTATATCTTGTAGTTAGATAGTCAAAGCGCAATACACCTTAGCAAAAATGCAACTTTCCACTCTCGATCCAAACACATTGACATTAGATATCATTGGATACGTGATGTGTTGGAAGAAAAAGCCCTACAGCTAAAGAAGATACACACTAACAAGAACGGCTCAGATATGATTACAAAATCTCTATCTACAGTGAAGATGCAAGCCTGTTGAACTTTTGCAGGTTTGACACCTTCTCCAAATTGCTTGTGAGAGGGAGATTTGTTGACTAGGTCACTCCCAATTGGAGAGGCTAGCACAATTATATATATTTGTAGTAGTATGGTAGTGAGTGTGTAAAAGAAAAAAGAAAAGAGAAAAAAGAGAAAAAAGAAAAAGAAAATATCAAAAGAGATTGGGAGATAAATCAACATGATCTTCCACATCCAGAAAATCAAGCGAGATTGGGAAAGAAATCAAAGTAATTCTCATATATACAAAATTACGAGAGATTAGGAGATAAATCTACGCGATTTTGTATTGTACAATTCCAATTGGGATTGCATTTACTCCTATGAATATGAGTCCTCCTCAACAAAGAAAAATATACAAAAGCAAGAATATCAGAGCAGTGTAGTGGAAGAAACGGTTTTCTTCTTCCAAGAAAGAGAGTTATTTTTGAGTGAGTTATCCAGTTTGTAAGTGGTTCAGATCCACAAATTGAAGATAGAGAGATCCACCTTTGGGTGAAGTTGTATCCCATTATTTATCACAGTGGAAATTTGAAGTGGACTATGGTCCTGTGGTTTTTCCCTTCACCTTGGAGGGTTTTCCACGTTAAAATTTTGATGTTATTTATTATTCATCTTTACTGCTTTCAGTTAGTATTTTATCCTATTTAATTTTCATAGAAATAGTAGCGAGATTCTGGGCGTTCTTCACAAATATTTTTCCCAACATTAAGAATATAATTCCGGCATAAGAAGTCTCCATGCTTCCAAGCCTCCAATGCACCAAGAATCATGACATCGTGCTCATCTAGACTAATTACCAAGCACACCTTCGATAAATATTCGTCAGATTTAGCATGGTCAGATAGAAGAAAATCTTTTGCTGCCACTGTTTAAAGCCCACTCCAGTGAATTTCTCCGGTTTCTCATTAGTTGTAATAGGAGGTGTTGCCATCACAATAGGCCAGGTTCATTGAACTATCCCTCTAGAAACGGAGCCAAAAGTCATTTGGCTTGTACTGTTATGAAAAACAGTCCCAGGCATACCAGTCATATGACTTGTACCCACACCACCAAAATTGGTGTTGGCCCAAGGACCCGCAGCATTGGCTGTTACAAATTCAAACCCTGAGGGTTGAACATCTCCTATAGCAACAGTCGAATCGACCATAGAAACGTCTCCCGAAACATTCTGGACATTGAAGGGCACTTGATTATTTTCAGCCATCTCAATAATTTGATAAGAACAACAAACAGTGAGTGATATAATCGCCTTAAGATCGTTGAAATATAATCCAGTGAAAATAAATTGTTTATTGTTATTAGAATATCAATGCAATGGAGGAAAGGTACGGATATCCGAATCTCCTTAAGGCGATTAGTTCCTGTCAATGGTGCTTCGCAAATTCACGAACTATGCCTCCCAAGATACAACACTTCGCACATGTTTGGATTAGCACTTATGCAAACAAGATTCAGTCAAACTGTTCAATTGAACCGGCACACCCAAAAAAATTAGAATAGTAAAATAGTATATCAAATTTCTTTTGGAATTGAGTCGAAAAAACACTGTAATGAAGCTCTATGCTCCTATCTATTTATAGAGCTTTTTAGTTCATGTACAAAAGAGATACATGAATTAAATAGACGCATGTATCCACGAAATTCATGAATCAAGATATATGTAAATCTAAGAGATTCATGAATCTAGAGACACATGAATTCAAGAGATTCATGAACTCAATAAATACATGAACTAAAAGATACATGAATCTAGGGAATTCATGAATTCAATAAATACGTGAACAGACAAGTTTAGGAAATTTATAAATTCAAGAGATACGTAAACAGAAAAGACATATCTTAATTTATTGGCTTTCGTTAATCCATTAACCATAATTATAACAAAATTTACACTTAAATTCTAAAAATTAATTTTCTCTTTAAAAATGAAAAATCATTTTTTTCAAATTATAATTAGATACTAACGCT
Organism: Eucalyptus melliodora; assembly: GCA_004368105.4. Lineage (NCBI taxonomy): Eukaryota > Viridiplantae > Streptophyta > Magnoliopsida > Myrtales > Myrtaceae > Eucalyptus > Eucalyptus melliodora. The sequence goes on along the minus strand of CM023411.3, from coordinate 33,279,051 downwards.
TAAACTAGAAATTCTATATTTCAATACTCATTTTCAAATTTTAGTCAAATACCATAAAATATTGTTATTTTCTTAAAATAACTTATTGAAAAACGTTTTTAAAAAATGTCACATTCACTATGAAACAAAGGAAGCTCAATCGAATCTTTATAACTCACCAAATTCACTACAAGTAGTTGACACACATGGATGATGAAGAGTTCGTCATCTATGATAAAACACAGAACATGTAGAGGGATAGGTACCGCAATAAGGCTTCCTGAATACAAAATGCATTTGTTTCATTGAAAATTTTATAATAAAGAAAAATATTTTCCATAAAAATCATTTTCAAGAAAAATATTTAGTTTTCATTTATTCAATAGTTAAGGAAAGTGATTTCATTCTTTTAAGAAAAGCAATTTTTCCCTTACCAGAAAAGAAATACGTTTTCCCACAATTTGAGCCGTTGTATACGGTCAATAGAAAACACATAGTATGATTAGTTTTCCATCATCCAAATACAGGAAAATCATAAAACAATTAAGCGAAAATGATTTTCATTTAACCAAAGGGACCCCTTGAATTAACTTTTTTTGACGAAGCTTGAGAAGATATTGTACCAATTAAAATTTACTTGTTTCTGATTGAGTTCGACCGCCCATGGTTTAATAGTAGTTTGACAATATCTTCTCTGCATAATCATACAGTGCAATATTTTTTTCCAATGAGACCTAACGCGATTCTCTTCTTCTTCTTTTTTTAATCATTTGACTGGTATAATTGATGAAATCAAATCTTTCAATAAGTTTTCGGCAAAAAAATTGTTCCACAAGCTAATGCTTTGTTACTTTTTCTCAATAATCGCTGGAGACGCAGGCCAAGGATTAGGTGAGTTAGAGGCAAAATGAAGACTCTCGAATGCAAGCAAACTAGAGCAAACCGCCGGGCCTTTGTTTCTCACTAGACTAGCTGGAACGCACGAGCACGCGCGGGAAATTTTTGATGCACTTTTTTATGTATTGATTAATTGAAAAGGGTATATACAAATGAGTGGGCATGGTGCTCGATGAACATACATTATTATCGTATCTTCATCGAGCTAGGCTTATCGCGTTCCATCTAGGCTACATAGACTAGCTGGAACGCACGAGCACGTGCGGGAAATTTTTTATGCACTTTTTTATGTATTGATTAATTGAAAAGGCTATAAACAAACTAAGGGCATGGTCCTCGACGAAGATACATTCTTAATGTGTTTTCCTTAAGTCTTATGCTATTACATATATTCAGCAAATAAGAAAGTCTTATGCCATATAATATTATTTTCGTAGGTTACAAGTATGAATTTTACCTACATTAATTTATATTTATTTAGATTCTGCGTGTACTTTAGTGTACGAATCAAAGACGTGATTAATGTCGGAACCCAAAAACGATAATGACAGCTTTGCAAATTTGGAACGAGTGTACGAGGGAAAAAATTTTCTGATTACTTCTCTTTTACAACACTCATCCTCCCATCCTTATATTAGGGGTGAGCAGTGGTCTAGGGTCGACCCTGGACCGACCCTGGACCGGCCCAACCCTGTCGGTCCTGGTCCGGTTCCCAAGGGGACTGGGTCGGTCCTTGGTCCTGAAATTTCAGGACCAACACTGTGCGGGTTGGTCCTCGGTCCTAAGAGTTTTGGGTCGGTCCAACCCTGGACCAACCCTGTATATTATCTATAATTCTTTTATATATTCAAACTTAAGTAAAATATCTGTTATATTATATTATATTGACATGTTCTATCAATAGCACTAATAGTAATTTCAATTTAAAACTTTTGTTGAGTATTAATTATGTGTCGTTTGTTTTGTTTTCAGGTGTTTAGAAGTTCGAGTGAATTAACAAGATGTGAAGTTATATATTTATGGTTTATATTAAGTATTTTGAACTTTTTATGATTTAATTGTATTCTACTAATGAATTTCACCTGCACTTTGCTTTTTAATTTGTGTTAACTTGTAGAAGTTTTTGAAGAGTAGAGTAGTACTGCAGTTGCTACGGTGATTTGTTAGTCAAGTGGTGTGAAGCTCATTTTTTAGTTGAGTGGATTCTACATGATCAAATGCTAGTCAAGTGGTGTGAAATTCATTTTTTGGTTGAATGGATTCTACATGATCAAATGTAGGAAAATGCTTTTGCATATGGTGTTATGAATATTAAAGATAGATGATTACAAGAATTTTCCATCTTATCCCATATCTCAATGAGCGGTTAGCAGGTATGAAATTTCTATTATTGCGTCATCTTAAATTTGCTAAATATGTATTGGTATTTATAGTTTAGTTACATAATGCCGCATTTTCGATGGATGTGTCATTTGAATTTGTGGGTTTAATTTTTTAGGGCGTATAAAAATTAATACGAAAAAAATTATCGATCGGTCCTGGGTTGACCCTGGAACCGGACCGAACCCATTGGGTCGGTCCGGTCCTTGGTCCCAAGCTCAATATGGTCGGTCTTCGGTCTTAAAAATTGAGGACCGACACTTTACGGGTTGATCCTAGGATTAGGGGGTGACCTGGACCAACCTGGACCATGCTCACCCCTACCTTATATAGGAGCAGAACATCTACAATACAGAAGACAATCATCCCACACACATTAAAAGAACTACGAAGTCTTCGAGCGCTCCTCCTGGCAACATTAACTAGAGCAACAAAAAATTCTACAAAGCTAATGAGAGCACATGATCAAAGTCAATACAATGAAGGCACACCATAAATGCATTTGAAAAGCCTACTGGAAAAACTTTTCGATGACATTTATCTTCATTAAATGCTTGTAACTTTTGTCTTCGTCTTCATCATTTGCCTGATGGCATTTAATGTGTTAGCACACAAGTAAAGTTAATAAAATAAAGGCACACCATAAATGCATTTGAAAAGCCTTCGTGGAAAAGCTCTTCAAGGACATTTGGCTTCATTAAATGCTTGTAACTTTTGTCTTCGTCTTCGTCCTCGTCATTTGCCAGCTATCACGAATGTCATCTTCACATTAATATCTTCATTTTTGAGTTCAAACAATCCGCGCTTGTTGTTTTCTTTGAAATTTTTTTAAATAAGAACTCGAAATGGCCTCCTTTTTTTTAAAATGATCCGAAAGTGACCATTATTCTCACTAAGAATTTGAAGTGGCTAATAAATCTCAAATGAGGATCTTAACTCACTGGCCGACCAAAATGTTCACCAACCAGCGAGCGTGTGACATTTCCGGTGGCCAAAATATGGGCAATTTTGTCCCAAAAAAATATAAATAGAAATTAACAAACCTTAAAAACAAAACCCCATACTCTTCACTTTCTTCTTCTTCAACTTTTCATCCTTTACATTCTTTATCCCCTCGTGCTTGGAGAACCTAAATTCTTTTTTAATGGAGCAAGATCCCTGACTCTCTAAGTTCCAAAGGTACATGCCATCTCTCCCTCCCTACCTCCCTCTCGGTTGGATCCGTGGAAGTGGATTTGAATTATGCCCAAGATGTGGGTACTCGAGATGGAGATATTCTCTGTCTCTTGGTTGGGTTCATGGAAGTGGATTCGAATTGTGCCCGAGATGTGGGTACTTGAGATGGAGATGTTCTTTGTCTCTTGGTTGGGTCCATGGAAGTGGATTTGAATCTGTGCCCGAGATTTAGGTACTTGAGATGGAGATATTTCTATCTCTTGGTTGTGTCCATGGAAGTGGATTCAAATTGTGCTCGAGATTGAGATGTTTGTGGAATATTATGTATTACTTTCTTGCCTTTGCTTCCTTTTTTACGGACTTGTATCTGGGGGGGACTGAAAATCATTCAACTTTCGTGAACTTGAAGAATAAGTTAATGCAAGAACTTCACATTCTCTCGTTTCTACAAGCCTACTAGATATATCTTCAAGAACTTACGCAAATCTTATAGTTCATCTACCCTTCACTTTTAGGTAATGCGGGCAATTTACTTGTACTACCCTTTACCCATCAAAATTAGGAATCAATTTATCCTTCTTTATTGCTTTCAAATCTCTGCAAGGAATTGATGGTTCTAGAGTTGAAAATGTGACGGAATTTGTTCATATTGTTGTGTTATAGGAGATATATCTCCCATGGCTCCTGATAGTAGAGGCTTCTTATGGACTAGATTGTGCTTTCAGGTTCAAGGTATTTATGTTGGTTATTTTTATGAATTTGTCCATGTTTTGTTTTCTTGTTGAAGAGGACTTTGTGGAAGTAGCTGAGTTCCTTGATGTTGTCGCCAGTTGGGCGGTGAATTTCAAGGCCTTAACCAAAGGTGAATGGTTCTACCACATTCATTTTTTTCTCTGTCACTTATACTTGGTTCAAATCGCCCCATGCAATCAAGCATGCTTAATGCTTTTTCTATTGCTTCCTTTTTTGGTTCACACTTTTTTTGTCCGATGTTAAAAAAAATTTCTAATAGGAACAAAGTTGAAGGACTTCCTGGCCATAATGCAGTCTTCCCCTCACTTTCATTAAGAGATTGCTACAACTGGGTTGTAAACTTTGCCACGATGTCGAGGAGTATGCAAAGCAATTTCCTACAATTGAGTTTGAGAAAACAACAATAAAATACTAGAACTTAGGGACATCGTGAATTAGTTTGGTAAAACATCAATTGTGATGTAGTAGTGCTGATGCAGATATAAATTTCATTGTCAAGAAAGTCTGTATCGTGATCTCTCTATCTGAAACTAAAAAGGATACTATAAATATGGAAATTCGAAATTCTCTTTCTTTATTGTACTATGAAAACATGTTAACTGAGAGACTCAAGTTATACACCCGCATTTCCTTGGACTTTAATGGATGGAAAAGTTTATTTCTGTTATGATGATGAGTCTTATATAATAAGTTGATGAAGCAGTAATATCAAAAGATTCCCCAAAACAGCCCAATCTAGTGACATAGTCTATCTTCTACAATAAAATGATTATCATGTAAGGCTTGGATTTCATACATGATGCTAGGGATGTATGAAAAAAATGAAATGGGTATAAATTATGTTGTTTAAAGCATTTGGACATGATGTCTAAATGGCCATTGATAGATCAAGTTTAGTGGGCAAAGAAACCCGCGTCCATGGACTAATGAGCTTTGACTGATTCTCTAATAACATAATGGCATTTCTAAGTTGGAAAAACATAGCCAGGGTATTACTTCCATTTGCGTTTTTTTTTTTTTTTTTTTTTGGGTAAGGTTACTTCCATTTGAGTTTGGGAACCCAGTTTAGCCAAAGTTCAAGCAAGACGGAAGTCATGCTTGCAGCTCGCTAAATGGAGTCAAATGATATCAATAGATTTCATAATTCTATCAAATTGATAGATATGTAGCAAAGGGTAAAAGCATCATAGAAAATTTAGATACATCAACCACGAGGCTAACCTGTGAAAGAGAAATATATACAAGATCAACAAATGAAAGTATCATTACAATAGGGCACAAATCATCAATTTCTTTTTTGGTCAAAAGAGAAATCATCAATTGAAAGGGTCTCAAAATCTACAGAGGACCATCGAATGAGAGGACATGGCAGTAATAATGGGGTGAACCTCCAACTTCAAAAGTCATGGCACCAAAATAAAAATAAAAATTCAAACAAACTTAAGAATGAAAACATCAACTACACGGTCAACGATTCAGTCTATTCATTAAGGGAGCAACGACTCAATCTAACTGTTGTATGATAGACGATTCTTCTTACACATGCTCAAAATTCAGACTTTCAGCTTAACTTGCCAAATTGACCATATGAATACACTACAATCTACTCTTTTTGCTTCTTCAACAGCAAAGGACCAATATTGTCCTAGGTAGCTTTGTTGTGCTTCACATGGATCCCATCACGAAGAGGGAAAGTACCAGATCTCCAACATTTGCAATTAAGTTCAAACACCAAGGAAACATGAGATGAGTTACAATGTGACATCATACAACAGAAGACGTAAGGGGTACATGTGCAAACTAAACAGTACTATAACAATGCAGGACCTAGATCGGAGAAAAGCAAACCTTCTTCAATAGCCAAACCAGCTATTGTGTGGTTGTGTGGTCCTCCTTGAAGACTACAAAACACGGCCTATATGATGGAAAAGAGAAATATCTTAACAAAAGAAATCTTCCGAATGAATTAGACCTATACATATTTATGCTTGAAAATGCTCCCCAATAGACCTAAATAGACCCATCCATATCGACTAACAATAAAAGAAATTGTGTTGTTGGTCTTGTGTTTCTCCAAAAAAGTTGCTCGTCTTCCACCACTTTCAAGTTGAGATCCTTACATCCTCCTCTTTACCTACTATTGAATCAAAGGATAAATAAATTAGTCAAAAGAAGTGAAGTACAAATAATAATACTTCTAGGGCAAAGTCAAGAGTAAATTGATACCTGCATCTTTGTCCTTCCTATAGATGTCAACGAGCTTGAGATGTCATCAAAAGTTGAAGCAAGAAATTCAACTAACTTAGGTTGTGGTTCTGATGGGGGCTACAGAAACTAAAGATGCTGAAGCTATTGTTCTTGTTGTCACTGCCGTCAATACTATTGATGGATTATTGCAATGATACCTATTATGGCCTAAGCCACCACATTTTCCACAAGTGATTGTAGTATTTTGTCTCTTCAACTTTGTTCCCATAGGCTCATGCACAACTTTCTTCTTTCTTGTCTTCAAATTTTTATCAGTTCATTCAATAATTTTGTTCTTTGTTTCTTCTTTCTGCCAACTTGCTTGGGCACATCTGGTAGGAGTAATGGCTCTCTAGCAGGTCATGTGTCCATAGAATCTATAGCATGCAAAACATGGCTACAAGTTTGCATGAATGTTTTCTTACTAAAACTTGTGTGAACCCATTTTTCAGGCTCTTCCCTCATGTATATAAGAGCCGCCATAGCATGACAACAAGGGATTCCGCTAATATCCCATCTTCTACAACTACAAGATCTATGTCTAATTTTAACAACTCTCCTGTCACCATTTGGGCCACTCAATTCGAATTCATCCTTCCCATTCCAGCTAGGAATCCACGATACTGAAAATTGCTTTTGAAGATCTAATATCTTTTGGATATTAGGACGGATCACACCAATGTACTTAGCTATTCCATTTCCTTGCTTATGAATTCTTTCCATGAGTTGCACTCTTATAGCTTCAAGCATTTTGATGATAGGTTTGTCTCTAGCGTCAATGATGTTTTTTTTTTTGAAACTTTCACACCAGTTGTTCAAGGAAATGTCACATTTTGAGCTTGCCTTGAAGTAAGACTTGCTCCATTACACTGGAGGCCTCTAGGACAACCATTCATAAGTTTTTTCATTAACTGCTTTCAGCTTTTCCATTGCCAAGTTAAAATCACATACCTTAGTCACCATGGCAGCCTTCCAAGGAGCTTTTTAAGTTCTACCCCTTTGTGATGCAATTTGAAGTTTTCGTAAAGATGCCTTAGCAAAATCTATGTTCTGCTTTAGGTATGTTGACACCTAAATTTTGGTGACCCTGAAAAAAGAAAATAAAAATTGCATCAAAACGAATAAAATGAAAAAAAAATGGAAAAAAGGGGGAAAATTGATTTGATTGATTATGAATGGAAGTTTGAAATTCTGATGAGTATTCATATTTTGATAAATGTAGAAGCAATTTAAAAATCAGGTGAATAAAAGGCAAGAATTTTTACAAAATGGAAAAAATTGGAGCAAAATCGAGCTGATTGTAAAATCATGCTCCAATTTGCAAGCTTGATTTAATACAACAGAATATGGAAGTTTGAAAGTTGCTATAAAAAAAATGGCTATCTAGAAATCGCTATAAAAAGAGTCACAATTTTCGTGACCAGGGGGGGGGAGTGAATTTGGGGAGCCAAAAATTCAAGAGAAAAGTTCGTGCAGTGAAAGAGTCCGGGAGAAAAGGGGGTGAAATTTTGTCTTTTGTGGATTTTCGTTTTCTTTTCGTTCTTTCTTCAAAGTCAATAAAATAGAGTCTTGCTTTTGCTTTCGAAATTCTGAAAACAGCACACAGAGAGAGACAGAGAGAGACAGAGAGAGGACGTGCGACAGGTGAGAAAAAAGGGAGAGAGGAGTTGTCTTCTTCCTCCCACACCCGCTGCCTGCATCTGCCGTTTGCAAGCCCAACACCGGTAGTCGAGCCACTGGCCACCACCGCTTTGACAGCAAAATTATGTAGTCTTTCGTAGGAGTAAAATAATCCTCCCATTATTTTACTTAGGTGTCTAATCGACCTACCATAAACTGATTAGTGGCGATTCCTAGTTAATAATCTTTTGCATGTTAAAGAACTTGAATCTTAAGTCGCGAATTGGTATAGCTTGGGAGAACCCGAGCTAAATTTAAGACTTAGTAGTCCATTAACCTAGTTTTAAGTGGTGCACCCAAAATTTAGGTCGCGACAGCTTAGCAACTTAACAAGGGATTTGAATTAAAACACTTAGAGCACTTAGGCCGATTTTTCTTTTTCTTTAAAAAAAAAATGTTTTTGTTTGGCAGCGAGAACACCAGGTACGTCCCTAAAAATTCTAAGGTGTTAAATGTTCTTGCAGATGGGAGGTATAAGGGGAGTAGTTTTTGCTAATCTTTGTCTTGTAGGAAGGTGTGTGGATGAATAATTTATTGTGGCACCCCGAAACGCCTTAGGTCGCCACAGGCACCTATTGCTACACCTAGTGGACACTAATTACATCTCTCAGAAGAAGCGTCGCAACTCATAGACATTTTTATTTTTTTTTGAAAACGGTCCCAGCGTGACTCATTAGCGGAAGCATAATTTAATATCGCCATCTTTCCCTCCGACAATCATGATACAATGGCACACCACTAAACATCATAAGAAAATATAAAGCCACGACACTTTTATTTACATATTTCCATGATGGGTTTCCTTGGGTCGGTACAATCAAAAGAAAGGCCAAGACTTATAGCTACACTCAGCCATAACCCAAAAAGAAACACTCGACCCACTATGTCTATCGTGCAAGATCCCCCATCAACTAGTGTCGGCTATCATCCCAAAAAGTTGTAGCTCCTACTCTTCACGATCGGGCCCTCACACCCATCTCGGCGCATCAAGCGGTGGCGGCGGCAACATCCCACGCATCACTCCGTTCCAACGAACATGAACGGATATGAACTCCTGAATGACATGGCCCTTAGCCAGGCCGACGTCATACATCACTAAGGTGTGAACTCGAATAAATGTTAGACCAAGAATGGTGGGACAGTCGATCTCCACACACTCGACCTCTACATCCGAAGGAAGGGCGTAAAAGACGCCCCGTGTGACGGCAGGGATCGGCATCCTGCTAATCTGAAATGTTGGTCCCCGAAGGGGTAAGTACAACCACTCAGCAGGTAAAGGACCAATAAACCACTCAATGCATCATGCAATACAATCATCACAATCATGGCATCACATGTCATTAAAGCATCCATGCATAATTTACCTTGATATCACACACAAGTCATCACACCTCATGTACATACATTATCATATCGTCATCATCATCATGTCATTCACTTACCATCATCATGTCACATGTGCCATCATCATTACCATGCATCCATGCACTCATCATCATCATCTCACATGTATCATCATCATTACCATGCATCCATGCACATGTCATCATCATGTCATGCATATACCATCATGCATAATTCAATTTCAATTTCCCAATTTCATCTTTTCATTTTGGGCTGCCACATTTCTCTTTCCCGGGACCAATGTTTGCATCCCACATTCATCACTCGCACCCCACCTAGCATCGCGAGAACCATCTGGCATAATACCTGCCGCGCATCCGGCACAATACCTGCTAGGCATCTCGTACCCTAACTGGCATCACGAGGCATCCCTTTGGCTCAATACCAGCCAGGCTTCCGGCTCCCCCACTCTATGGGCATCTCGAAACTCCCGAGGACCCTCCGGCATTCGGCCATTCCAGGCCACCGGGCAATCGGCCGTACCCTTCTAACCAGGCATCCCAACACTCCCAGGGCATCGTCGGCTCACACCTTCGATGGCCATTTCACTTATCTTAATTCACATCTTCAATTATACTTCAATTTTAACATTGCATGTAATGTGATGGAAATCAAGATCATTTTCATCCTTTGATTCATATATGCATTTCCAATCATCATCATGCATGCAGCAAGACACAATCATTCATAATAATACAATTCATGGAGTCCATACAATTAGAATAGTCCATATATCATGCCTTTTGAAGTTTACTAAATTCCAGCTTGCACTATTTTAGAAAACATTTAAATTAAATATCCATATGATTCTCAAAAATCATAAAATCAGGACATGTGATAGACAAGACAATAAAATAACAACTTCATGAAGAACACGTGCCCAAACGAGTTTCACACAAGAAGATATAATTCACACAATTACAGCATGTAATTTCGGATAGAAACAGATTGTGCAGTTTTTGAAATAATTCGATTAACATACACGAATGACCTCCGAAAATTATGAAATTTTACCAGGTTATAGTCAAGACACTAAAGTAGATTTTTTGTGAAGACATCTAGGCCAGATTCGTAATATATAATTTTCTACAGACGTCCGAAGCTCCTTTTTCTAGCACCGAAACGTCCAGTATAGCTATCTCTGAAATATCAAATTTTCACCAACTTATCATTCTTCGTTTCCTCTGAAATTTTGATATGTTGTGCCTCAAGAGGTTCCCTACAACTTTAATTAAGGGATCTAAGTGAAAATTCCAAAGAATAGTCACCATATAGGTCCAAGAAGTCTCGGTTGTCCAGTACCGTGTTTCCAGATTTACCGTCTTCAAGAGAAAGTCGATTTACTAGGCTACACTTGCTCATTTTACCTCAAATTTGAGTATGTTAGTCTTTAGGATGTTCTATACAAGTTCCATGAAGAAATCGAAGTAATATTCTCAGTGAAAAGCAACATGCAACCCACAATACCATCAAGAGGTCGACGAAACAGTTCCGGATCTAGCCTTTTCGTAGAAGATGGGTTTCACCCCTTAAAACTCATCCTTTTGTCTCAAATTTTAGTATGTTATATTCTGAGATGTTGTCTACAACTTTCATGAAGGAGTCGAAGTCCAAATCCAAATCGAAGCATGCATGCAAGCCTCCACAAGTTTCTGGGTCAGGCGGTTTACACGAAATCAGCAAGCTTTTTCAAGAACAAGTCACACTCTAGCTTCGGTTTTGCCTACCCTAAACATCCAAGATCTACCACCAACCAATCACACATGCAAGACACACATGCAAGAGTATAAATTGATCCTAACTTGCCTCTAAGATCAAGCGGATGACGGCACACGGATGGCACACCGGCGACGGATGGACGGACAGCGGGCAAACGGCTCCTTCTCATCCTCGGTTCCTCTCCTCTCGGCGACCCTCTCTCTCTCGCAACTCTCTCTGTCTCTCTCTTTGACTTGGCCGAAACCCTCAACCGGCCACTCTCTCTCCCCCTTTTGTTTCCCCTAATTCCCCTTTTGTTTCCCCTAATTCCCATCATTAGAAATGATGTTGTGCCTCCCCACAAGCCAATGCATGGAGCCTTCCTTTTTGCCACTTGGCAAGGCTCATGCAAGATGGGCTTGGGCTTGGAAGAAGTGGGCCGGCCACTCTTCCCCTTCTTGGTTGACGGCAGCCTCCCCATGGGCTTCATGGGCCAGCCATTTGGCCCACCAAAAGTCCAAGCTATTGGGCCTAAGGCCCAACCTAATTATACCCAAAATTTTTCCTTTAATTCTTTCTTTTATAAATTCCAAATTTTAAATTTCTCATGGCCAAAATCTTGTAACATTTGATCTATAGGAATTTAGTCTATGAGGTGCATGGCCAAGAATAAATTATTCTCATTAATTTATCTGTAATACTAATCTAAAAAATTCATGAACACAAGCATATATTACTTAGTCTTAAGAGAAGACTAATGGCTAAAGCATAAACCATAGGTAATTTCATTACCTAATTATGGGCTTTAATACACCTTAAAGCTTGTCTTGAATTTTTTGGGATGCCACATTTATTTTTCCTTGATTAGAAGTGTTGTTTGCATTAAAATTGTTGTGCATGTTTTATTACTACACTATTGCACGCACAACCTGTGGCCGGACCTGGGCTGCAATAGGATTTCTAGGATGGTGTTGAGAAGGATATTACCTCTAAAGCGAGACTACTATGTAGATGTTGACATTCTCTTCCCCAAAATCTCTTTCACGGTGTCAAATGTGTTTGTCCATATCCGCGAGATTGCGTGATTATTGGGCATTCCATTACACTGAGCTGGTGTTAGGGGGACCTAACATGTTAATGCGAGACTACAACGGTCAGATCATCCTCTTAGCTCCACTTTGTTAAGCCATTTAGAGTAGAAATCGAGTCTCACATCTCATGTGCATGTCTATGTGATTGCCGTTGATTTTATTTGGTGAAGTAAGTCTTCTATCCCTATAACATGCAATTTATTTTGTCGTACTTTTGGGTCGGTCCATGACAATCTAGGTCGGTTATTAAATTAATTTATTTGTCAATTAGAAATGAAATGAGGAACTTGCCATGTAATGAATCATTTCTTTTTCTTTTTTTTTAAAGAAAAACTTTGAAAATTTTGTTTTCAATTTATGTGTAGGAAATTTGATCTTGCTAGGATGTCTATTTTTCTAGCTCTCCTTTAGGGAATTCCCTTCTTGTACAAACTTTTCGTGAATAAGTGAAAAAAAAATGAAAAAAAAAATCTATTAGATCATTGTCATGGATTGGCTCTCTATTTACACCTCATGCTTACATATTTTTATTCATTTGAATTAGGTGATAATGGATCCTTCACGTTCGTCCATTATTACACGATTAAAAGCTAGAATGGCCGATCAAGCTAAAATGCATGATTGTATCTCCGCTATGGAAGACCAACTCCAACAGTTAGCCGCCTCTATGCATCTTATAACAACTCAACTCCAATCCCTCCAAGTGAATCCAAATCCTACACTCGTTCTCCCTGAGATAGTAGTCCCGAAGCAAGCAAACAAGGCCCAAATGAGTGGTGATGTCATGCCCGAGTTGGAAGATGACCTGATCCCTGTTGGAAAGGCCAAGCCTAGCAACATTCCTAAGACAAAGAAGGACGAGCACTTTGCGAAACTGGAAGAGAGTGAAACAACTGCAGGAGTCACAAAGCTTACTCCCATTTGACTTATCGGTTTATGAGAAGGTTAAGATGCCAAGCAAGTTCAAGATGCCAGAGTTCAAGAAGTACAATGGTACTTCTTGCCCAAAATCGCATTTGCAGATGTACCATGTACGCATGGCCCAACATGTCAAAAATGGGCCTCTCATGATCCAATCATTTCATGTGAGTTTGATCGGACCTACACTAAACTCGTATGTGATGAAGAATGTGAACCTCCTCGACACCTGGAACGAAGTAACTGATGCATTCCTCAAACAATATAAGTTTAACATGGACATCGTACCTTCCCGAGAAGACCTTGAGCGGATGGAAAAGAAGAGGAGTGAGTCATTTAAAGAATACGCTGTGAGGTGGAGAAATCCGGTGGCTTAAATCACTCTTAAGCCTACTAACAAGGAGTTAATGAAGTTGTTTGTGAAAAACCTCCTGTCTAAGTTTCGTAATCGGATGGCCAGCACGTATGTCGAGAACTTCAATTAGCTGATTCTCATGGGAGAACAAATCAAGATTGGGCTAAGAAATGGATGGTTCAACGAGCCGACCCATCAAGATAAAAGGTTCACCATAAAGAAAGACCAAGAACCTAGCACATAAGTCAATGTTGCGTATGCACAATCTAGCAAGCCCCCAATTGTTCATGTCCCTAAGAATCAGCAAGGCGGTGTCCATCCAACCGCGCCTCAGTAGTTTACTAGAAGGCAGTTCACTCCTCTTCCTGGCCCACTGTCCGAGGTTTTAAAGGTCCTACAAAAAAAAGGGGTTGCTGTCCTACGAGCCAAAGCGACCCAATACTGAAAAATTTTCTAATTACAACCCCTCCAAGAAATGCGAGTACCATATAGGGGAAGTAGGATAATCGACTGATGAGTGCATGACCTTGAAGCACAACGTCTAAAACTTACTATACACCAAAGTGTTTGCCTTCAATAACGCTCAACTGAATCCTCTACTTGAGCTTGAGGATAGGGTGAATGTTATTTTTGAACATGACACCAGTCGAATCAAGAGCTTGAAGGTGCACGTGATGAACACCCTGGGGCAGCTAAGTGATGGATGGGATGGCATGGACAATTCGACGTCTCCAAACACAAAGAGCTCTGATGATGCCCTGGAAGGAATTACGAGCTTGTTCGACGACCTCATCATAGGAGCCATTGATGTAGGACCCTTAGAAGAGATGGGCCTTGGCCCACAAGAGTAACTCTTTTACTGCTTTTGCACATTCCCCTAAGTGGGAATTTTTATTACTTTCTAAGAGATATTTTCAATTTCTCTTTTCCTTTTAGTGATTGAGTGTTTTATTTTTCCATTCAATAAATGTAATTGATTGATGAATTTCAATAAAATTACAAGTTTTATTTTGAGGGCATGATGAGGTACACCAAACCAGCCCGGTGATGATATCCAACCGATAAAAGAAAAGAAAAATCCAAAGAGAATTCTTAGGCCTGGACTTCATCATGCTTTCTCATGTCAAAATGTTTCAAAAAAAGCTTTTCCTAATGCCTTCTAAAAAAAATTCAAAAAAAAATTTCAAAAATTAAAACTTTATTTACTCTGTTTGACCCATCTACTTTCTATTTCAACGACGGTCTTATAGCATGCAAAGGTGTGGAAATGGTCCAATCCAATTCCAGAACCTGGGGGCAAGTTTGCTCCAAATTATAGCGGCACATATGTGGTAAAGAAGGTACTTCTTTGAGGTGCCTTAATCTTGGCAGAAATGGATGGTTGTGAGTTTTCCACTCCAGTGAATTCTGATGCTGTCAAGAAGTATAATCCATGATAGAATTTGCCATGTCATGTTTTGAACTGCAAGCATTCTTATGATGAGTAAATTGCCTCAGTGAACTGAATTGTTTAAATTTGTTGCAAATCTTGCATTTTTCTTCATTGATGAATTGTGTGAAATGGATTGAATGTGTCAAATGGGGTGCTTTGGAATGACGAAAGGCAAGCCTTATTCCATACGCTATTTCATATACTAATCCCCAGTGAGTTGTGTGAAAAGTTCCATGCCCGCAAGGAAAAGGGTGATCTCGCAAAGGATACATCAACCAAAGTGATGAGAGGCAGTTTCTTCTCCTACTTGAAACACTATAGGTATACCCATTGTTTAGCCCTTTGAGTCCACACACGGAAAATTTTTCAAATTATCCCTATCAAAGATCATCCCATATTGGGGCAAATTTGAAATGAATGGTAGGAATCTTTTTACTCACACTTGCATCAATTTTCGAGCATCGCTTTTGTAGTGCAACTTACGCGGTAATTCAAGTGCCTTAGGATGACGAATAGCAGTTCTTTCTTTATCCTACACACTTTTGACTATTGCATAGCCCACTTGAGCCTATGAGTTCATTTTATGTCAAATCTAGTTGGTGATCATCCCCCATACTGGGGCAAGATAAAAGACAATCATGCTGATAAAAAGAAGACTGTAAGTCCAAAGAAAATAAATGCAAAATAGGGGCATAAAAAAACAGTGTGCCTAGTAAAAACAAGGCCAATGCCCAAAAAGAAAAAAATCAAACACTTGAGTTGTATCCCCAACAAGGTGGTATAAAAAAAGAAGAAGCTCAAATGCTGTTGCAATCAATGGAGTTGTGATATGAAGAAAATCATTGACGGGTTGAGAAGAAAGTTGGTGGAAATATCAAGATGATCACCAACTTTGACCTCCTAAACACTTTTTGAGCCTAATGATCATTTCATTTCTCAACCCATGAACCAAGCCTACATTACATCCCTTGCAAAGTCTCTTCTAATTATGACACTTGGATTAACCTAGGGATTCACATGTTTTAAGCATCTCTCGAAGAAGTGCGAGCAAGATTATTTATTTCTCATTTTGCAAGCTTCTTGACTTGTAAACCTAGAAATAATTACAGAATATCACTAATTCTTTCAATAGACTCGACTCAAAGAGTCCCTTTTGTTAAGCCATCGACCAGGCCCACATTATGGTCCATGTTAAAGACATCTTAGACTGGTAAGGTCATACCACTTGTGAGATTGCACAGACCCTTGTTTGGCATGATGACAGTGAGATAGAGTGATTGTCAAAATCCCGCATCAAAGGATAGGATGAAATGACCCTTTTTAATGAGGATGAGTACAAAGTCCTTTCAGAATGAAGGATCCTTCAATTGATACATCTATAACACTTATGTGTTCAGATTGTAATATTCTTTTGAAATATTTCCCAATGGAAATTAGGTGATGCAAGATTGATAGAAATTATCACACATGAACCTCATTTGAATTAATGCATATTTGTGAATACATGTTGCCTCTCATACAACTGTGTTTTGCAGGAGACATATTCCCCAAGGAACGGAGATGTCACCAGGTAAGTACATTTCTATCTATACCTTAAATACTTGTCATTATATATGTATTCCTTTTCAAACACTAGCACTCGATGGAGTTGCCCCCTAAAGATTTTTCCCAGATTCATTCTGATTAAGGCAACCGAAGAAAGGTTCGGGTCCTGGTTAGATGATCTATGCTGCAATGTTAGGCGATCGTAGAATGGTACGGATCCTAGACAACACATATTTTCTCATTTAGTCGACCGTAGGATGGTATGGGTCCTGGAAAATTAATCACAATTTAGGCAATCGTAGAATGGTACGGGTCCTAGACAGCATTCAGGTGACCGTAGAATGGTACGGGTCCTGGAAAATCATTTTTTCGATTAAGCGACCGTAGAATGGTATGGATCCTAAACAACATTTAGGCGATCGTAAAATGGTATGGGTCCTAGACAGCATTCAGGTGACCGTAGAATGGTACGGGTCCAAGACAACATTTAGGCGACCGCAGAATAGTACGGGTCCTAGACAACATTTATTTCCCTATTTAGGCGATCGTAGAGTGGTACGGGTCTTGGAAAATGAATTCCCATTTAGGCGATCGTAAAATGATACGGGTCCAAACAATGCCATATTGGGCGACCGTAGAATCGTACGGGTCCTGGGAAAACAGTCTCTTTGCAAAGCCACGTTACTATTCTGGGCGACCGTAGAATGATACGGGTCCTGAACATGTAACACCAATCCATCTTGAGTTACTCTACCCTCCTCGAAAGTAAGTTATTCTCCTTTATCATTTGCATTAGCATTTCCATGCATCATATGAATTGTATTTCAAAATGGGATTCATTTTCCCAAAAAAAGAAAAAGAAAAAGTCATTTAGTACATGTGCATGATCAAAATTTAGGTCTCAATTTGTCTTTGAATGAAACCTCTACGAGCTCACCTTCAAAGAGGGGCAGCTATTGACACCTAAATTTTGACGATCCTAAGAAAAGAAAATAAAAATTGCATCAAAACAAATAAAATGAAAAAAGCGGAAAAAATGGGGAAATTTGATTTGATTGATTATGCATGAAAGTTTGAAATTCTGATAAGTATTCAGATTTTGATAAATGTATAAGCAATTTAAAAATCAGGTGAATAAAAGGCAAGAATTATTACAAAATTGAAAAAATCGAAGCAAAATTGAACTGATTGCAGAAATCATGCTCCAATTTGTAGGCTTGATTTAACGCAATAGAAAATGGAAATTCAAAAGTTGCTGTAAAAAACGACCATCTGGAAATCGCTATAAAAAGAGTCACAATTTTCATGAACAAGGGGGGGGGGGGGGGGGGAGCGAATTCGGGGAGCCAAAAATTCGAGAGAAAAATTCGTGTAGTGAAAGAGTTCGTGAGAAAAGGGGGTGGAATTTCGTCTTTTGTGGATTTTCATTTTCTTTTCGTTCTTTATTCAAAGTCAACAAAAAAGAGTCTTGCTTTTGCTTTTGAAACTCTAAAAACAGCAGAGAGAGAGAGAGAGAGGACGTGCGATAGGTGAGAGAAAAAAAGAAAAGAAAAAAAAGAAACAGAAAAAAAAGGGAGAGATGAGTCGTCTTCTTCCTCCCACACCCACTGCCCACGTTTGCTGTTTGCAAGCCCAATGTCGGCAGTCGAGCCGCCAGCTGCTGCCACTCAAACAG
Source organism: Eucalyptus melliodora (assembly GCA_004368105.4). Lineage (NCBI taxonomy): Eukaryota > Viridiplantae > Streptophyta > Magnoliopsida > Myrtales > Myrtaceae > Eucalyptus > Eucalyptus melliodora. Next base: position 33,260,821 of record CM023411.3, on the reverse strand, counting down.
CATCTCACGAACCCATTACGCCAGCCACCGCTCATCCCCCTTGCGACGCCGCCGCCGCCCATGTTTCCTTCGTGACCTGCATCCCAGTCCCGTCGCCTACGTCTCCATAGCACACCTCTACCCCGTGCCATCACTACTGCTGCGCTTGGTGCTCGACGCCTATAGCCAACCTCTGCCTCTATCCTCGACGACTAGCTGAATGCTAGACGCTTCGACGACCGTGCCTCTACTCCGCCACTACCTGATCCACACCAGATCACGACTTGACACTTTTGTAGCTTCATCTTCTGCTGCTGTTTGATGCCATCGGAGCCCACATTGCCAGTCTGCTGCTCTGTCGGACGCCGCGCTGATCCTTGCTGCTGCGACCTACCTCCTCACGATGACCCAACGCTCCCTGTTGTTGTAGATCGTGACGCCAGCAGCCCGTCGAAGCCTCCATAATGCTACTTTGACCAGGGACTTGAAGCTTGCTGCTACATCTGCTAGCACTGAGCCCTCACTTCAACTCGCGACACCACTCACCACTCCACTGCTACCTCGAGCTCGAGCCCACCGCCGTCCACCTGTAGCCACTCCTCGCTTGAGCGTCGTCCCCCCATCGCGCCCGATAACCTCCGCCTCTATCCTCACTGCACCAACACCCGATGCTGCGCCACCTGCCGTTGTCAAGTGCCCACTGCGCTGCTCCACCCGATGTTCATTGGCCGCGCTCCTGCTCCACCGTTCGCCAACCTCCACCAGTTTCTTCCCTTTTCCAAGTTCCCTATTAGGTGGTTTGCTTTTTATTTTATTTTATTTTTATGTTATTTTTTATATTTTTTTAAAGTTTAGTTATTATTGTGTAAATTTGAAGTGATCTTCATTTCATGAATTTTGTAGGCATTATCTGCAGGGGTTTTCCCCAAAATTATTGTAATTACTAATTTAATATGTAAGACTTCGGATCGGATTTTTAATTATTTTGGACTATTTGTCATGATGATTAGGGTTAGAATAATCGTTAATTTGACCAGTGAGACAACAGGTTATTTTTTCAATTACTTTAATCCTTTATTTGCTGATTATATTGATTGTTTAGATTTAATAATTACTCATCTTTAAAAAAAAACCAAAATCAAAATCCTACATGAGCATATAGGCTTAGTAAATCAGACATGTAGGTTTAGTAAAATGGAATTTTTTAGGATTATATTTTTAGGATTGCATTTTTAGATAATTCTTTTTAAATAGGTTAGGGTTGGACCTAAATACTTAAAAATAAATAAATAAGGTCTTAGATAAAGATGGCATATTTTTATAATCTCATCCTTTCTTAAAAAAATAATAATAATAATTTTCGAAGATAGGATAGGGTTTAAATCAAATTAATCCCTAAAATAAATTTGAAAATTATTTTATTTAGATAGTTTAATTAGGTTTTTTATTAATTATGAATTTCAATAAAGAAAATACAAAAAAAAAAGAGATGCATATTAACTACTTTGCATAATAGGATCATTTAATTAGAAATTTTTTAGCAAAATTAGGTCATGTAGTTAAAAATGCATTTTTTATAAAAGAATTCTAATTTCAAAGAAAACCAAAAAAAAAAGTATTTGTTTTGTGTGATGCAATTTATTTTATTTATTGAATGTTTAATAATGGTTGAGCACCCGTTTGATCACATTTTGACATGATAGTAATTTAGGTTAAAATAAATCCAAGCCGCCTGCAAAAATATTTAAAAAAAAATAAAAAAAATGGTACCGAATGAGTATTAGAGAAATATAGTGTAACCAAGTCCCCATACCAATAGTCTCTAGTTCGTAGGAGTAAAATAATTCTCCTATTATTTTATTTAGATGTCTAATCGACCTATCATAAACCGATTAGTGGGAACTCCCAGTTAATAATCTTTTGCATATTAAAGAACTTGAATCTTAAGTCGCGAATCGATATGAGCTTGGGAGAGCTCGAGCTAAATTTAGGACTTAGTAGTCCATTAACCTAGTTTTAGGTGGTGCACTCGAAATTTAGGTCACGACAAGGTATTAGATTTGCTAGTGCTTGCACCAATCCCTTATGTTTGTCACACAAGAAAGTCCATTATTTTGAATTTTCAGGGTCAGTATTCCCCAAGTCTTCTACAATCAAACTAATAAACCAATGCCATGTCTTGTATGTTTCTTGCTCAACAATTGTCCATGCAAAGGAATACATTTGATTGTTGCCATCTATGCCCACTTCTACTAAAAGTATACCTTGTAGCATGATGACGAATGGCAACCATGAAAACCCACAAAGCATCTACATCCTTCTAAAAAGCCCCTTCTTAATGCATCCAGACAAATATAGACTCCCTTAAACTTGAATTGGTCTTGATCTTGCTTGGTTTTGATTATACACGTGGATCATTGGTTGGCATCAAGAAGTGCTTGACAATAGCTCCTAAGCATCCAAAACTGCTCTTTCTCATTCCTAATGGTCATACTCATTACCATTGCCCTAGCTATATAAACCATTGTCCTCGACAACTTTGAAACATTCTCAAACTCCATTATTTTTTTCATTGAAGCACCTAGCTATGTAGGATTGTTTCTCAACCTATCATAGTACTTGTTTGCTAACCATTTAGTGCTTATTTGATGAACATGTAGAGCTCTATTACATGTATATATGGGGTTAAATGTTTTGACCTGTAAAGTATGGTCCCTTTGCACTTTGGAAGCATATATAAGCCAATCACAACTATCATAACACATTGCCCTCAATTTATTAGGTGTATTCTTTACAAACCTTACATTTCTCCCATTTTTTATGGCATGGTTCCTGATGGCCTTTTTGAACTCCTCAGCATTACTAAAGCACATTCCCAACTTGAAGACAAGATTTTCCATATCAACCCCAACATGAAACTCGGGATGTGTATACTCATTTTCACCATTCATATTCAAGAAATCTATATTATCAGCTAACACATCTACGTACTGACTGATGTCTCCAACCTCCATATCCCCCTCCATTGAACCATCACTGTCGGCACAACTTACATTTCTTATGTATAACTCATCAAAATCAACAAAGGTGAACCCATCTTCTCTAGCAACGCCATCACACCCACTATCATACATTGAATAGTTTAGTTCTTCACATTCCTCAACTGGTGCAAAATGAAAAATAGAGTCAATCTATTTCCATGCAAAACATGTACAAGGAAAAAAAAACAAAAATATTAAACAATTGCAATAAAATTGTACCATGCTTTGATAAATGAAAGAAAACTAGGCACACTAGTGATTATATACCACTCTTCTTATCGGATACCGTTTGTCAAAATATTGTGCATTATGGAGTTAAAATATTTTCGATGTCACCATAATTTTCTTCCTAGGCAAGCCAACCATGGTGGCCCAAGAACCAAACTTGGAGAATATATACCATAAGGAAAAGAAAACTAGTCCCATTCAAAGCATTTCTTAGGTTAATATGTTATCGGCTTGAAACTGTTGGAGAAATCTTTCCAGAATATTTTGAAGCTGACAAAACGTTTCTATCAGTCTAGTCTGGATATTTGCAAACCGTCAGTTTAAAGTCTGAAGACTTTATGATCACAAGACTCAAGACTCAAGACTCAAGACTCAAGACTCAAGACTATTCTCACTGACAGTCTTTCTAATCTAGTGATGAAGGAAATCCAAAGCCGAAGTATATGGTTGAGGTTTCGATCCTATCCTCTGGAGTAGATCCCTTGGTTGGATAGAAATAACGGATTCTTTATTCGTATCTAGATTGATTGAAGATCCGATGGTCGACGAAATATTCTTGGAATGTTCTATTCTTGGAAACCAAGATCCTGATTGTATGGGCGAACAGGATTGATGGGCTATCCTCAGGTTCCTTAAATAGCTCGAATGATCTTCTTGATTGATTCTGTCCAACGGGTAGATTGGAGGAATTCCTTTGGTAAGTGCCAACGGCTATGATGGCATAAAGGAGTATAAAAGGAAGACGTTCTAGTCGTTTTTAAAGAGACGTGATCGATAGAAAAATTCCAGAGTCTGAAGAGCCTTGATTATTAGTCGAAACAGTTTGAGCAAAATCGTATACACAGAGAGTGTTTATACTTATTACCTTGAGCGAGTGTGGTAGATCATCTACACCTAGAAATCAAGGAAGATCAACACTGTAACATCTCTTTGTTCATAGTGGAATCCAGCCAATAAGCTGTCAGTGCAGAAGAGTGGACGTAGGCTTGAATCAAGACGAACCACTATAAACCGCGTGTTCAATTCTCTCTTTCCTTTACTCAGTCTTACGATTAATTATTAATTGTTGCAAATCCTTTAACTGTCTAAGTATTATGCAATCATCAAGAAAAATACTTTATATACCTATTCACCCCCCTCTAGGTACTCGTACTAGCAATATCAATTGGTATCAGAGCTCATGTTCTTACTTTATTTGAAGTGTTTTACTTCAGAGTAAAAGATCCATGGCTAGTATGCTAGCACCAGGGCTGGTGGAAGGGCAAAGCAATACCAGACCACCCTACTTTGATGGAAAGGATTACAACATCTGGAAGAACAAGATGAAAGCTTTCCTACGGTCAAAGGATCCTCTGGAATGGGACGTTGTGGAAAGAGGAATCACTCCTACTGCTGCATCAGTATCTGAAAGAGGGAAAGAAACTATTGAGACCAGGGGAATGTCTCAAGAAGAGATAAGCAAGAGACAAGCACTCGATGCAAAAGCAATTTACTCTTTATATTGTGCTTTGTCACCAACTGAATATAACAGAATATCTTCTTGTGTTACAGCAAAAGAAGTCTGGGATAGATTACATATCACCTATGAAGGGACAGACAGAGTGAAGGAGACCAGAATTAACATTCTCCTTGGTCAATATGAAGCCTTCAAAATGAAACCAGGAGAATCTATAACTGACATGTTTAGCCGTTTTACAGATATTGTCAATGGTCTTGAGAATCAAGGACAAAAAATTTCTGATCCCATGAAGGTGAACAAGCTACTGCGTGGACTCTCCAAGGATTGGAATCATATAAAGACTTCAATAAGAGAGACGCAAAGAATTATGCCACTATCTGTCGACGAGCTTATTGGAACTCTTCAGTCTTACGAAGTAGAACGAATTAATGAAGACGAAGATCCAAGAGGTAAGAAATCCATTGCATTAAAATCTAATGATGATTCTGATGATACAGATTCTGAAGAAGATCTGGACGATGAGGAGCTTGCTCTTATGATAAGAAGATTCAGAAAGCTGAATAGAAAAGGAAGAAGGTTCAACTCAAAGAAACAAAGTTTTCAGAAACAGCAAACCAAGTTTGTTGATAATGAGGAACCAAACAAAGATGTAGTCTGCTTCGAATGTAAGAAAAAGGGACACATCAGACCCAACTGTCCTCTTCTGAAGAAGAAGAGAGGAAAAGCTGAAAAATCTCGAAAAGCTCTCAAAGCCGAAACCTGGAGCGATACAGAGTGTGAAGAAAGTGATGAGGAATATGCCAACCTGTGTCTGATGGCACAATCAGACTAAGACTCTGTATCAAACTCAGACAGTGAATTTGAGGTAAGTGATTTTAAAATCCCTGTCAAAGTCTCTAAATACATTGATGAACTGTGTTTTAGTCTTAAGACTTCTCTCAAAAAAATTTCCGAACTTAAAAAGGAAAACTTAGCTCTAAAACAAAAGGAAAACATTTTAGAAGAAAGAGTGAAAAGTTTAGACTTAAATGTTTCTACTGTTAAAGAGAATGAAGATAATCTTTCGAAAGAAAATGCTCTCTAAAAAACTGACTTATCAAATATTTCAAAGAAATTCTCAATAGGGCCTGAAAAACTTGAAAAAGTTCTTTCAGTTCAAAGACCTTACTTCAATAAGTCTGGTCTAGGTATGACAGCAGAAACAATCCCCTTGATTGATTTTCCGAAAGTAAAAGAAAGAATTAAGAAAAGACCGTCGACAGAGGCTTATAAAAATCATTTCAAGAAAGTCTTTGTAAAATCTGTAGGTCGAAATGCTCTAAGGTGTTCAAAATGTAACAGTCAGGATCACTTTGAAAAAGAGTGTCCTATGGTTTGGAAACCTGTTAAGAAAATATGGCCTAATAATGCTTATCCTACTAACGCCAAAGGACCCAAGAAAATTTGGGTACCAAAGAAAGCTTGAGACTCTCTTTTGAATGCAGGTCTCTGTCAAAAAGAAGGTAAAGTGGTATCTTGACAGCGGATGCTCAAGACACATGACAGGAGACTCAAATTGCTTCATAAAGCTTATTCAAGTAAATGGTGGAAAAGTTTCATTTTGAGGAAACAGCAAAGGAAGCATTGTGGGATTTGGAACCGTGAAAATTGAAAATCTCACAATAAGCAATGTCTCTCTAGTGGAAGGACTCAACTACAATCTTCTCAGCATTAGCCAATTGTGTGATACTGGTTTCAAGATCTCCTTTCAAGAAGGCATATGTTCTGGAATTAGTAAAGACTCGACTCAGTCTTTCATGGGTCGAAGGCATGGAAATATCTACCTCCTTGATGTAAGACCAAATGAAACACAATGCCTAATCTCAATTCAAGATGAAGCGGTCTTATGGCACAGAAAGCTTGGCCATGTCAACATGAAGCAATTAGCCAAAATCTCATCAAATAAGCTTGTTCGAGGTCTACCTAAATTGCCATACCAAAAGTCTGATTCATCCACCCCATGTATTCTGGGAAAATAGGTAAGAAATTCATTTAAGCCAATAAATCATGTCTCTACTAATCATGTACTACAGTTGTTGTATATGGATCTCTTCGGACCAACAAGAACCCAGAGCATTGGAGGTAAAAAATATTGTCTAGTAATTGTGGATGATTACTCTCATTTTACCTGGGTATATTTTCTTGCAAGTAAGTCAGAAACCTTTTCATACTTTGAAAAATTTGCTAAAAAGGTTCAAAATGAAAAAGGGTGTGCTATCTCGAGCATAAGAACAGATTATGGAAGTGAATTTGAAAATCAAGAATTTACAAGTTTTTGTGATAAATCTGGTTTTAATCATGTATTTTCTTCTCCATACACTCCAGAACAAAATGGAGTTGTGGAAAGAAAGAATAGATCTCTTCAAGAAATGGCCATAACTCTTTTAATTGAAAGTAAAATTTCTTCACGATTTTGGGCTGAAGCTGTTTCAACAGCATGCTATATCATCAATAGAGTATTTCTAAGACCTATTCTAGAGAAAACCCCCTTATGAATTGTTCAAAGGTAAGAAGCCTATTGTTTCATACTTTCATGTGTTCGGTTGCAAATGCTTTATTTTGAGAAATGCAAATGATCGAGTTGGTAAGTTTGAAGAAAGATCAGATGAAGGCATCTTCCTTGGATATTCTGCATCAAGCAAAGCCTACAGAGTCTATAACAAGAAGAGTCAATCTGTGTAGGAATCATTGAATGTCAAATTCCAAGACTCAACACAAGATGAATCCAGTCAGACTTAGTATGAAGAATCTGAACCTGCTCCAGACCTTCCAAGGCTTACAACTCAAGAAGCATCTCAGACTCTGGAAGTCTAGCATCAAGATGTTCATGAAGATTCAAATAAAGAAAGAGATCATCAACCAGGCAAATCAACCAGCAACTGGAAGCATAAGTCCAGTCATCCCAAAGATCTCATTATCGGCGAAATCAATGAAGGAATTCGCACCAGATCAAAAAGGCGTGAAGAATCCAGTGCTGTGGCTCTCATTTCTGAAATTGAACCAAAAAGCATAGAAGAAGCTTTATCTGATGAAAGTTGGATCGAAGCTATGCAAGAAGAACTCAGACAGTTCAACATCAATGATGTCTGGGAATTGACATCTAAACCAAAAGGTAAAACTGTTATTGGAGCCAAATGGGTATTCAGGAACAAGATGAATGAGAAAGGAAAAGTCGTACGAAACAAAGCAAGACTCGTGGCCAAAGGATATACGCAAGAAGAAGGAATAGACTATGACGAGACTTACGCACCGGTAGCAAGGTTAGAAACTATTCGATTATTACTTGCGTTTGCTTGTTATAAAAATTTCAGGTTATTCCAAATGGACGTCAAAAGTGCGTTCCTAAATGGATTTATCCATGAGGAAGTTTATGTGGAACAACCACCTGGGTTTGAAGACCCAAAGAAGCCAGACTCAGTCTTCAGACTGAAAAAGGCCTTGTATGGTTTAAAGCAAGCACCTCGAGCTTGGTACGACAGACTAAGTAAGTTCCTAATACATAATGGTTTTGTCAAAGGTAAAGTGGATACTACTTTATTTATCAAACAGGAAAACAAAAGCTTTTTACTTGTTGAAATATATGTGGACGATATTATTTTTGGATCGCCTAATAAAAGTCTATGCAAGAAATTTTCTAAGTCTATGCAGGATGAGTTTGAAATGAGTATGATGGGAGAGTTAACATTTTTTCTTGGACTCCAAGTAAAACAAATGAAGGAAGGAACTTTCATTCATCAAGAAAAGTATGCAAATGATCTTGTCAAAAGGTTTGGACTGAACAAGTGCAAAAAGACCGACATACCAATGTCATGTTCTCTGAAGATAGACAAGGATGAAGAAGGGAAGAAAGTAGATCAAAAGCTGTACAGGAGCATGATCGGTTCACTTCTTTATCTTACCGCTTCTAGACCTGATATTTTGTTGAGTGTTTGCATCTGTGCTAGGTTTCAATCAGATCCTGAAGAATCCCATCTCAGTGCTGCGAAGCGTATGATCAAATACGTTGCCTCATCTTCAAGCATCGGTCTTTGGTATCCTAAGAAGGGAGACTTTAATCTTATAGGATACTCAGACGCAGATCTAGCCGGTTACAGAGTCGATAGAAAGAGCACTTCTGGAACTTGTCAACTGCTTGGAAATAGGACAGTGTCTTGGTTTTCAAGGAAGCAAAGCACTGTGGCTCTCTCAACAACAGAAGCAGAGTATGTAGCTCTTAGAAGCTGCTATTCGCAAATTCTATGGATAAAACAACAGCTACAAGACTTTGGGATTGAAGACTCATGCACAGAAATCAGATGTGACAACACCAGCGTGATCAATCTCACCAAAAATCCAATCCTTCATTCAAGAGCAAAGCATATAGAGATTCGACATCACTTCATTAGAGATCATATTCAAAATGGAGAAATCTCGATTCAATTTGTTGATTCAAAGAGTCAACTAGCGGATATATTCACAAAGCCTTTGGAGAAAAATCAATTCGACTTTATCCGTTCCAGACTCAACATTTTGAAGCTTGACGAAGTTAAAGTCTAGAGACTCACCAACTCTCAGACTCTAATCTCTCAGACTCTAAATCCTCAGACTCAGACATTCATGGCTATAGACTGTAAGTTGTTATTTTATCTAAACTCGAAAAGGTACGATCTAATCTGTGTGAAGATTGAAATCTTGTCTTTTAAAAATAAAAGGGATTAATTTTGGCAGTTATTGATTTTAAAAAGAAGTGTTCGTACACTTTCCTTATGCCGATTGAACTTCCCTTTTCAAAACTGAGTTATATATATACAGTTTTCTTTTTCCCAATCTTCAAAACCCTAAAAGACACTCTCCTCCCGATCCTGTTTTTTACTTCTTGTTCATCTTCGAGAAAGTGGTCATCTTTTCTTGGGAAAGCAAGTGAAGGAATCTTCCAAACGACAAAGAAAGGTGTCTTCTTCGAGGAAATCATCAAGAATTGCAAGCAGGGGACCACAAAGAATGGAGAAGGGACCGACACATTTCGATCTCACCGAGGAGGAAGACTTATCAAGCCAGCGACAAAGCCCGATTCACTCTCATCCACGTCATTCATCGCCTTCTACCCCACAAGGTGCAAGTCAACATCTGGAGGAAGAAATAATCGAGGAAGCCGACCCTGTAAGAGTCCAAAAACCCTCCTTTATCTATAAGCTTTATCGTGCATTGAAAAGCACCAGTACTCCATTGAAATATAAAGATGAATTCCTTAAGGACAAAAATTATGGGAATGAGTATCTTTTTCTGCGGAAAATGGAGGAATTGGGAGTTGCTCCGAAAGGAAAGGCAGAGGACGCACTTGCGAATATTCCAAGTGATCCTCGTGTATCAGGATATAATCTGATTGAAGGGAACGATGATGACAGAATGTTCCTTGAATTCCAACCTAGAATGGGTGTGGCAGCAAAGGTGAAAGGAAATCGGATGGATTTGTTCAAATCAAGAATGTGTATTTCAGACTGTTGAAAAGAGGGGTGATAAACCCTAGAAGTGTTGATTTTGACTTCTTGGATGCCATCAACATGAACTTAAGAGAAAAGTTCAATTTGCTTCAACTTGAGAAATTTTGCTCCGACACCATGGACGGTTATGCACAACTGACCGCATATTTCTATTCGAATCTTAGCTTTTTAGATGCGAATAGAATTTCATTCAGTGTTCGAGACCAAGTCTATGTGGTAGATGTGGACATGTTGGCGGACATAGTTGGAGTTGAACGAGGACGTTATCATCCAATCAAAGTCTCAACTGCTCGTTCTACTCTGCAGCTTGTCAAAGATAGGGATACAGAGAAGAAAATTACCTACTCAAGGATGAATGCCATCAACATCGTGCTTCATAAAATTGTGATCAATTGTCTCAGACCGAAGTCTACATCAAAGACTGCTGTGTCTAATTCTGAAGCAAAATTGATGTTCGCGATCAACTCAGGACGGAAGTTCTCTCTCCCTCACACCATTTTTTTCCACATGTACAGAGCAATGTCGAAAGACAAGGGACAATTGCCTTATCCAGGTCTGGTGACCAAGCTCTTCAAACACATGAATATTGAACCGCCACATACACTTTGTGTTTGACCGTGCGATAAGATGGTGGTAGGTTTGAAGATGTTAATGAAGATGCGTCTGCAAGAACTTTCCAAGGCAATGGAGAAATTCAGAGTGAAGTCTCCAGTTCCGTCTGCTTCAAAGAGAAAAGGAAATGAGGCCATTGGAGCCCCATCGAAAAAGAAGAAAAGAACTCTCATCCTGGAGGATGAAGATGAAGAGGATGAAGATCCCACTATCCGTGCATTGACAAGAACTAGACGTTCTGTACCTCAACCGACAGAACTTCAGACGAAACAGAGAGAAGAAGAGGAGCAAGCCAAGAAAAGAGAAGAAGAAGAGCAGAAAAAGAAGGAGAAAGAAGCTGAAGAAGAAAGAGAAGGAGAGAAAGAAAAGTCTGCAGCTGAATCTGGAGAAAAAAGAAATCAAGATACAGAAGAGCATGATCATCACTCTTCCCTATTTGATGTCCTAGAGACAGGGGGAGTTGGCGAGCAAGAAAGGTCTACACCTCATGCTGCCGATAGTGAAGGTCTAAGACAATCTCCAATAGACCCAGAAGAAGTTCAGGTTTCTCAATTGCCTGAAGAAGGACACGATACGTCGACTCCAAATCTGCAAGATTATACAGAAGCACCATCGTCTGCTTTCACTCCATCTGAGAAAGCTCATGCAAGTACACAGACGGACAACTCAGCAGATTTTCGTCGTATTCTTGATATTCTCCTGGAAATGCGGGGACAAATTTATGCTCTGGACTGTGAAATTCAAACCATGAAGAAAGCTGGACAAGAATCTTCAGTTACCTTGGAGGACAAAATGAAAGACCTCGCTCTACAACTTCAAGCCAATGCCAAAGGAGAGGAGGTAGCTCAACTAAGGGAAGACTTGAAGAGGCTAGAAGGCATAGTCCAGTCTATGGGAGATTTCCAGATCGTACGCACTCCCAAGCAGACCTGAATCATTTCTCACCCTTTTTAATGATGACAAAAAGGGGGAGAACCAATTTGAACCAACAACTTTGAAACTATGGATTTAAATTTGTTTTTGTGATATGTTTGTTTTTTAGTTTGACTTGAGTGAACTTGGGTGTGAATTTGAATTTGACTGAATTGGCTGTGGATTTAGATGCTTGACTGGTTGCATTTATATCAAGTGTTGTTATATGGTATTACTCATGAAAGACTAACCAATTTTCTGTGGATGCAGAGTCTGGTTGTTTTATTAATCTTTATGAGTTAGCCATATTGCTTGAGAAATGTTTTTGCAGGTCAAAGTTGTTCAAATCTACAAGAAAGTTTTGTCACCATAAAAAAGGGGGAGATTGTTGGAGAAATATTTCCAGAATATTTTGAAGCTAACAAAACGTTTCTATCAGTCTAGTCTGGATATTTGTAAACCGTCAGTTTAAAGTCTGAAGACTTTATGATCACAAGACTCAAGACTCAAGACTCAAGACTCAAGACTATTCTCACTGACAGTCTTTCTAATCCAGTGATGAAGGAAATCCAGAGCCGAAGTATATGGTTGAGGATTCGATCCTATCCTCTGGAGTAGATCCCTTGGTTGGATAAAAATAACGGATTCTTTTATTCGTATCTAGATCGATTGAAGATCCGATGGTCGACGAAATATTCTTGGAATGTTCTATTCTTGGAAATCAAGATCCTGATTGTATGGGCGAACATGATTGATGGGCTATCGTCAGGTTCCTTAAATAGCTCGAATGATCTTCTTGATTGATTCCATCCAACGGGTAGATTGGAGGAATTCCTTTGGTAAGTGCCAACGGCTATGATGGCATAAAGGAGTATAAAAGGAAGACGTTCTAGTCGTTTTTAAAGAGACGTGATCGATAGAAAAATTCCAGAGTCTGAAGAACCTTGATTATTAGTCGAAACAGTTTGAGCAAAATCGTATACACAGAGAGTGTTTATACTTGTTACCTTGAGTGAGTGTGGTAGATCATCTACACCTAGAAATCAAGGAAGATCAACACTGTAACATCTCTTTGTTCATAGTGGAATCCAGCCAATAGGCTGTCAGTGCAGAAGAGTGGACGTAGGCTTGAATCAAGCCGAACCACTATAAACTGGGTGTTCAATTCTCTCTTTCCTTTACTCAATCTTACGATTGATTATTAATTGTTGCAAATCCTTTAACTGTTTAAGTATTGTGCAATCATCAAGAAAAATACTTTATATACCTATTCACCCCCCTCTAGGTACTCGTACTAGCAATATCAGAAACTTATGGAAACGGCTACTAAGTTTGGTCGACTCAACTTTTTTCTGGATTCTTCTATCTTTCTTGTTCAACAAACAAGGCTAAAACACAATCCTATCAAGAAGACTTAATTGCAAATTTACTAAGTAATTGTGGAATGACAACTAGCAGGATCTACGATGTATCTTGACGTAAGGATTAAATAGTCTTCAAATTTATAACATGGGAAGAATTTCTAGCAAGTAATCTAACAAATTACTACTTTAGAAGTTACGTCCATTATAGTGCACAAAAACTATAGGAAACAAGATGGCTCCAGTTCCTAATAACTAGTGAGCACAAAAATTATTGGAAACAAGATGCCCCCATAGTTTGACTCTAAACTCATGCGCACATAGGCTCAAATTGATTTTGTCTCAATGTGCTTCAACCAAATTTTCTCCTTTAAAGACTGTCCATCAGAGAACCCATATCAGAGTAATTATGCTTTTTTATAAATGTTTATTTGCTTTCCTTGTGAGAATCTACGTGGGCTTTTGAATTCTATGACATGCCATGAGCTCCGACCATCAGCGACAAAATATATACCTGAAAAAAAGAAAAAGAAAAGAAAAGAAAGAGCATTAAAAAATTGCAAAACAGGTACCATCATCACAACACATAGGACCCCAATTGCAGCAATATCTAATTAAAAATCCATAGTGGACACAACTCATATGCATTTTTTTGGACAAAAGAGACATTAATTTAGAAATCCGACAAAACAAGTAAAAAGAACACTAAAAAAAAAAAAAAAAACTCCTCCTACCATCACTGTCCTCTTGCCATCTATGTGATATTCCACCACATGGCCACGCCTTGTTGACATGTTGCTTTGACAAGTTACAACCACTTTGAACGAATGAAGGATCGATTGCACCAATTTGAACGAAACTGAGCTCGGTTGAATGGGAGTGTGGATCAAAGTGTCTGGCGAATCTAGGAAAAGATAATGAAGAGTCAAGGCCCTCATGTTACACATGAATGTCTCAATAACGAAAAAGTGGTTTTGCTCGAGATTTGTCTTCTTTGTTGGAAAGAAACGAAGACAGAAAACAAAAGAAAAAGACGTGAAGAAATGAAGATGGGGGTTTCTTGTTGTGTTTCAATCCATGCTCCATCAAAAGAAAATTTGGGTGCTCCAAGTGAGGGAGGACAAAGAACAAGAAGGTGAAGATGAAGAGTAAAAGAAGAAAAACCTGAGAATGTGAAGAGTTTTTTAAGGTCAAAAGAATGCGAAGAGTCTGGGGGTTTTGTTTCTAGGATTTGTTAATTTCTATCTGTATATTCTTTTGGACAAAATTGACCGTATTCTGGCAATCAGAAATGTCACATGCTTGCCGGTCGGTGAACATTTTGACGGCTAGCGAGTTTAGGTCCTTATTTGAGACTTGTTAGTTATTTTAGGTTCTTATTTGAGACAACGGCCACTTCAAGTCCTTATTTAAGAACATAGGTTACTTTGGGTCTTTATTTGAGATTCTCGTTCTTCAGGGAGGATTTATCAACAGAGCAATCATTTTTATTAATACTTTAACAATTAAAAGGAGAGAGGAACGGAGAATGATTGACCATCACGATTCGAAGCCTTTGCGAGTGCTGCGGCAATGCCAACAAGTGAACGTACACATTTTTATATCAATTCGAGCAAGCAAGAGCAAACCCTAACGAGGAAGGTTGTTTGATAAGGGAGCAAAAGACACTCGTCGCCCGAACGAGGAAGTAAAGCCAGGGCAACATTTATTAGGACACCGAGCCGTCCGTTCTCTTATCTCCTTTAAGCAGTCGGGCCAGGAGGTGGCTGCTGCGCTCCGGGAGGTGGCTGCTGCGCTCCAGTGCCAGGAGGTGGCTGCTGCACTCCTGGCGGTGGCTGCTGCGCTCCAGTGCCAGGAGGTGGCTGTGGATTCCCGACGGTGTGGGGACGCCTCACCCTGCCGCGGATGCGGAACATGCGAGGACCTTCAACGCGCGATTCACGGGGAAACTGGCATGGGATGGGCAAGGGCGATTCCGGAGCGCCCGGTGTCGGGGAATCCTCTTGAAATTGGGAAGACACGTCCTTCGCTTTGATTTCAATCACTCTCCGCGACTCACAGGGAAGCTTCAGGAACAGCCCGTCGAAACACCTCGCCAGAAACGCTTCCTTCCCGTCCTCAGGGAGCTTGTCCAGCATGTTCCCCATGATCTCGCCGAACGCCTCCTTAAGCAGCTTCTCCTTCTCTCTCACGGGCAACTTGTCGAATAGTTCCCCTGCATTGCCATCGCCCCCATCCTCCGATGGCTCCTCCTCCTCCTCCTCCTCGTTGTGAACTTCGTTTGCCGTATCATCATCAACAACGGCTCTGGGATTTGGCTGAGGAATGGTGGTCTCGGCCCTGTCGGCGAAGTCCATGAGGAAGCCGAACACAGAATCGAATACCTCAGAGGTCTCACGGCTCCCCTCCCCGCTCTGGGTCTGGGAATCCGACGGATCCATGGTGGTGATCAAGAGGGAATGGCTCAGTGGCAATAGATGAATTTTGGGTTTTTTGGTCGAAGCAGTAGATGAATTTGGGAGACGTGCTCTGGGATTTAAATATCGAACAAGACGTCATTTCTTGTGGAAAGAGTTCACGCGTTTTCGTCACGGAGAAGTTCACGCGTTTTCAATATTATAATTGCTACTTTATTTAGTAGTAGTTTTTAGAATCACCTGTAACGTACAAAATCTTTTATAATATGAAAGCAGGAGAATCCAAGATCATATCTCTCTTAAACTTTCTAAGGCCCGAAGTGTCCCTCCTATTTTATATTTTCGCCTATATGGTTAAGTTTCATTAACATATATGGATGGACTTTGACATTTCAATATATCACTCCTATACTTACTTATTTGTCAAGAAAGGTTAGTCATGATTTTGATATATTTTCTACTTACCATGCCCACTATAAACTTTTAATAGTCAAGTGTAGAGTGGTTAACATGTCTATTCTATTACTATTTTCTTTTCTATTAGTTTTAATTCTAAATCATAATCCAATTTACGTGTGACGGAAGTGAAATATTCGAATACTAAGGTTCCGTTCATTTTACGGAAAATAACTTCTGAGAACAATTTTTTCAAATTTTATGACGTTTGTTTCATGGAAAATGATTAACTTGGGGAAAGAATTTTTCATGATGGGAAAAAAAGTCTTCTAAATTAGAGAAAAATATTTTCCACTTTTGAAAAGTGAAAACATTTTTCTCGCTTGATCTCTTTTATCTCACGCCCCTATAAGTCCTCACTTCCTCCTCCTCATTCTTTTTTTTTTTTTTAAATTCGAATTATTTTTTATTTTCTTTGTTTTCCTTCTTCCTCTTTATTTTTATGTTTTCTTTTTCTTTATTTTTTGAAAAAATTGAGTTTTTAATTCTTTTTCTTCTTCCTTGGCTGGTCACTAGCCACGGTGGCGGCCAACGACTGGCAACCGGCCAACTCCAACCTCTCCCAAGGCCAAATCCAACAAGGGCAAGGCTCGAGCTTGACGGCCATGGTGGAGCTCAGGCTCGCCTAGATCTGGTGTCACGCCCCGATCCTCCAAACACGTGCCCATCCCTTTGCGGTCGATTAATAGCGATGTCCTAGGACGCATCACCGATCCATTCATTTTAATACACATGCGGAAGCAATAAAAAAAATCCCTAGACAACAATAATATGGGATAGGAAAGTAGAGCCATAATATTGAAAACCAACATCACACTTATATATACATATCACAACCAGTTATATACAATACAAATTGATATATATATATATATATATATATATATATATATATAAGTTCTACAAAACAGGGGTGAGGGTTTCACAAAACTATGGATCCTTGTCCTCCTCTCCATCATCATCCACACTCTTACTAGAGCCTTTAGCATAATACACTAGACTTATGGGACCTTTAAAATCCGGATCTACCACGTCTACGACCGAGCCTTGAGGAGGATCTGCTGTGCCTTTCCCAAAAGCAACCTCCAGCATATATATGGGTATCTCAGACCTCAGTATGGGACCCTCTCTCTGGCCATCCTAAGCCTCGCGGTACCATAATCTACATCGGTGGGGCACATTGTAGGTGAGACTCGCATCGACCCAAACTATGGACCTTATCAGCTCATAGGTCTAGCCCCTAGGACTCCCATGTAATAGATGTAAGATGTCTATTTTGTAACCTTCTTAGGCCGTCCAAAAAGCTCAGGAGGAGCTGCCATCTATAGACTTGAAATGTTATCCCACAATAGGGTGAGACGATGTCTCAACTAGTTTAACCCCCTAAGACCCGATTAGGAACAAAATATATCAACATAGGTCAGAGGACTTACCTTTACTTTAGTCCCTTCCTGCAAATCGGTCTATCTCATAAATACACAAATCACATCAACCAATCATTTGAATTTACCAAATTAGATCGAACCATCGATCAATCGACTCAGTCGATTACATGTCATCACGATCTTCCATTGGTCGGCTTAATCCATACTATCTAATAAGTCCGATCGTGTCAGAACTGCTCACCCTAAGCTAATAATAGATAATATAACTTGCATTAAGCTGATAAATAGTATATTGCTCTCTCTCTCTAAGCAGATATATCAAACCAGTAGGCTGATATAATATACTAATAATGCTCACTCTAAGCTGATAGTAATATTGCTCATTCTAAGTTGATAATAATATTGATCACTCTAAGCTAATAAGGTATACTGCTCTCTATCTAAGTTAACATATCAGAGCCCGTAGGTTAATATAATATACCAGTATATTGCTCTATATCTAAGCTGACATATTAGAGCCCATAGGTTGATATAGTATACCATCTCAATTATCTGATAAATTTACCATTTTTATCATACTGGATAAAAATATTCGTGTGTGGGTTACACGGTCGGCTTTAGCCAAAATACAATATTTTTACTTTTGAACGTCCCACTAATTTCAACAGTCCCAAAATATATTTCTAGTGCTGTAGACCGATGCCCGGTAATTTTCTAATTAATTACCAAAATTATCAATTTTTGGAATAATTACCCACATTCACCAATCACACTTAATTTGCACAAAATAAAAATCAATTAAATAAACTGATCACACTATTGCAATCAACATAAAATTTCGATCATCAACGATCCCAGTCTAATTTCCGAAAAATAAATAAATAATTAAGGAGACCTATCTCCAAACTATACTATACTATACTTTCAAAAGTCTGCCTATATAAACATTTCAAACTAAGTCACAGGTCGATAACTTCTCCTTCTACTGTGTCTCTAATGTCCAGATCGAAGCCACTCAACGGACCGACTAACTCTCCATCAAAATTCCGATACCAAGTAATAAACCGGAAAGGAACCCACTCCACGAAGCCTCATATATCAACC
Organism: Eucalyptus melliodora; assembly: GCA_004368105.4. Lineage (NCBI taxonomy): Eukaryota > Viridiplantae > Streptophyta > Magnoliopsida > Myrtales > Myrtaceae > Eucalyptus > Eucalyptus melliodora. The sequence goes on along the minus strand of CM023411.3, from coordinate 33,242,348 downwards.
CATCTTATAAAACTAGACTTGGTATATATTATTCTAGACTCTAGTTCAAACACACTTTCATAAAAAAACTTCTTTATACACAGAGACTTCATAGTGCAAGGGTTGAGAGGCATCCATCCTACACATTTTAAAAATAAAAGGGATGAGCTTTCATGTTCATTTATCATAGAAATTGTTAACCAACAAACCGTCCATCCAGACTTATGCATGTACACACCATATTTCACACAATGATCTGGTTCTACACATAACAATGCATTTTATTAATTAATGCTTCATCCTCCCAAACATTCTTAGGGCATCCGACACACGGGGCATTTCAACTCCAAGGCATCCTGCAAACTTCCACCATAAGGCATCCCGATCCACGAGGCATCTCGACTCCCGAGGCATCCCAAAACACTCATCAAGGCATCCCAACACACGGGGCATTGTCACTCACCGCTATACGGGTGACGAAATCACATTAATCTCATTTAAGCCATAATGTATGCATACTCTTAAGCATAGTACATGTATCTCAACTCAATTTAATGCATTTGTCAAGTAACCACATGTGAAATAACATAAAGATATATTCTGGTTATTAAAGTTTGGACATTCGGATGAGTACATTATAAGTCTGGTCATCGAGTAGGATCTGGACATCAAAATCTAGTAAATCAAATGGGTATGTTCTGAATCTAGACGAATAAGTACATTCTGATCGTAAAATCTAGACAACTAAAAGGGTAAATTTTGACTTGATAAAAGCTTATAGAGCAAAAGAATAGATCCAACAATAAACAAACTTACAAATGGACAGATTTTGCAATTGACAGAATCAATAGATGAATGGGTTCAATGAGAAGTAGATTCATATTCAATCAAGTCTGCCTAAACCAATAAACAGAATATTCAACATATAAATTCACAAGTTGGTAGATTCAGCAAGTGAACAGACTCATTAATGAACAATTTCGAGTAGACTTACAAATGGACAAGTTGTGTCTTAGGAAATTCCAACAGAAACAAGTGAAACAAACAAATCTTGATTGATAAAATTCCAACAGAATGTAGTAAAACAAACATGCAATAGGTTATCAAAATAACTACGACAAAATGATTGGATTCAAACTACTTAGAATGAAGTAGAAAGAAGTAGAATGATCATGCAATGAGCTATCAAGACAAAGATGGTAGAATGGTCAGATTCTAACTACCCAAAATGAGGCAAAAAGAAGCAGAACGAATAGGTAATGGGTCATCAAGACAAAGATGGTAGAAGTACTAGATTCTAACTACCTAAAATGACGCAAACAGAAGCAGAACGAACATGTAATAAGTCATCAAGACAAAAATGGCAGAATGGCTAGATTTTAATTGCCCATAATGAGGTAAAAAGAAGCAGAACGAACATGTAATGGGTCATTAAAACAATAAAGGCAGAATGGCCAGATTCTAACTATCCATAATGAGGCAAAAAGAAGCAGAACAAACATGCAATGCATCATCAAGACAAAAAAGGGCAAAATAGCCAGATTCTAATTATCCATAATGATGCAAAAAGAAGCAAAACGAACATGCAATAAGTCATCAAGATAAAAATGGTAGAACGGCCAGATTTCAACTACCCAGAATGAGACAGAAAGAAGCTAAACAAATATGAAATGAGTTATTGAGATAAATATAGCAAACTAAGCATGTTCTTACTACCCAGAATCACACAAAATGAACCAGAATGAACCAAAGCGAAGTAGAACGAACTTGCAAGAAATTATCAAGCCACTTAATAACCACCATACCCACATCAAGACTTCACATCTCACCTAACCAACCAAGATAGAAGTAATTAAGTAGATTTAAGTTAACTTAACACTAGAAATATTACTTATTAACTTAACACTAGAAATATTACTTACCTTGAACGAACGCAAATTGCAAACCACTAATTGTCTTCACCACCCTAGTAAATATTGAATATGAAGTTTGCTCTCCAAATTCTTGGATTGAAAAGCAAAACTAACACATTCAGCTTTTGTTCAGGTTTTTGGAAGGAACGAAAAATGGGTTCTTTGGCATATGAGTTTTGTTAAAATTAAATAAGATAATTTGATTTCCTACAATATTAGGTGTAAATTTGCATGTTAACCTTCAGCTTGATGTGACAATAATGCAAAGGAAGGCCCTCGTACGTGGCCAAAGAAAATGCAATGGAAAAATGAGTGATTTGAATTAATCATTACTTAGTTTAAATGTAAAAGATATTAACCACAAAATATTACATTGTAAGAACACATGGCCATGAAATACATAATATGTGTCACGCCCCGAACCCCAAGCGTGCACACTCCCCTCGGTGGTCGACTAAAATTTGCAACGTTCCCAAGACGAGTCGCCAACCATTTTTATTTTATGCACATGCAGAAGCGAATTAAACAAACCCCCTAACAACAACAAACATGGGATAGTAAAAGCAGGACAACCATTTTTCACGAACCAAACATTATAAACATAGCAAGTGGGTCCTACTAGACTATACACATAAGTCTCATCTCAAAAGAAACTACTAGGCCACCTAAACTCTGGACCCTTCCACCTCGGACTCTAGATCCTCCCTTCTAGGGACCTGAAAAATTGTAAACCATGGTGGGGTAAGAATAAATCTCAGTGAGTCAACACTCTAAATCCCAATTAGGACGAGAATTCACTCAAAGCCATCCTAAACATGCATCACTCAGGACTTACCTCGCCTCAGCACATTCCTGCATATTAATACACCTCATAAACACTTATGCATTGTTGACACCTAATTTAAATTCATTTTTAGAAATAAAAGATAATCTTTGATTATAGAAGGAAATTTTGAAAAAAAAAAAACTTTGAATTCAAAAATGCAACAGCCGTGTGATTTTGGAGCCGCATTTTTGTTAAAGAAGTTGAGTGAATATTGGGAAATCTTCAACAACTTTGAGCGCTTTCACTATAAAATGCGAGGCTTAAGAACCGAGCACTGGGGGGGGGGGGGGGGCTTCCTTTTGTCAAAAAAATAATTGAAAAGTGAAAAGAGAGAAAACATAGAAGGGGGTTTCGCTTTGTCGAAGGAACAAAGAGAAAAAGAAAAAGTGAAGAGGGGAATTGACTAGTCTGTAGTAGTGAGAGAGAGAGAGAGAGACTAGAGAGTGGACGTGCGGTAAGAGAATGGGGGCAAAAAGCAAAAGAAAGTACAAAATGATGGGACATTTACTGTTCATCATCTTCCTCTAGACTTGCTGCCCAATCGATCACGCCCCTTGCTGCTCCTCATCGGTACACCAGCAACCGAACTTCTGTTTCGCCGGCCACCGCGTGGCACTGACGTTCGCCTCACCAACCGCACTCTCCACCCTGCTCCACCTCTGCTGCACCCAGACCTCTCGCGCTACTCTTCCTTGACACCATGTCACCTTTGCTTGACCCGGTGCCCGACGCTCCCTACTGGACACCAAATCGATGCCTTCGACACACAAACCCGCAAGCCCTCCTCGTCGACCCAGCTGCCGGATGCCTCGCCGCTCCACCCCCCGATGCCCGTGCCAGTAGCCTGCATGTCAGCTGCCTTTCGCCAAAGCCCCGCACCACCTGTGCACGCCACTGAAACGCCCCGAGCTCAGCCACCTGCTGCCTCCCCCGTTGTTGTTGCAGGTCTACCTTTGCCGGACCTTGCCGAAGCTCTAACCACGAGGAGACTCCGACCGACGGTAACTTCTGATGACGCCGGACACCCTTCGACCGATACCATTTACCACCGTCGCTGCTCCCATTTCCCAAGCCTTTAGGTAGTTTATTTTATTTTTTATTTTTTACTTATTTCATGTTATGTTAGCTTATTTTTAAGTTTAATTATTTGAATTGTAGTATTGTATGTCAATATTTGTAGACCTTGTAGATATTGGAGGCAAGTTGGGATCCATATTCTGCTCTTGCATGTGTATCTTGCATGTGTGTTTGAAATGGTGGTAAATCTCGAATGATTAGAGTATGAGAAACTGAAGCTAGAGTGTGTTGTTCTTGAAAATGTATTCTGTTTTCGACTGTGCCGCTTGACCCCAAACGTTGTAGAGGCTTGCATGTGGGTTTTGAGTTGGATTTTGGCTTCGACTTCTTCATGACATTTGTAGAGAACATCTCAAAGTATAACATACTAAAATTTGAGACAAAATGGTTGAGTTTCAAGGGATGAAACCCATCCTCTACGAAAAGGCTAGATCTGGAACTGTTTCGTCGACCTCTTGGTGGTTTTGTGTGTTGCATGTCACTATTTACTAAGATTTCACTTCAAATTCATCATGAAAGTTGTAGAGAACATCCTGATTATTAACATACCCAAATTTGAGGTAAAACGAGTAAGTGTAGCCTGGTGAAATGATTTTCTTTTGAAGACGGTAGATCTGGAAGTACGGTACTGGACTACCAAAACTTCGTGGACTAAATGGTGACTATCTGTTGAGAATCTCACCTAGATCCCTTAATAAAAGTTGTAGTGGACCTTTTGGCACAAAACATATCAAAATTTAAGAGGAAATGAAGAAAGATAAGTAGGTGAAACTTCGATTTTTCGGAGACAGCTATACTGGACTGTTCGGTACTAAAAACAGTAGCTTCGTCCGGCCATAGTAAATTATCTAGGACGAATATGGCCTATATTTCTTCATGAAACATCTAGCTTAGGGTCTTGAGTATAGCCTGATAAAATTTCATAATTTTTGGAGGTCATTCGGGTATTTTAATCGAAATATTTCAAGAACTGCGCAATCTTACTTTATCCGAATTTTGCATGCTGTATTGCGTGAGCCATATCTTATTGTGTGAAACTATTTTGGGCACGTGTTCTTCATGAAATTGCTACCTTTATGTCTTGTCTATCACATGCTCTGATTTTATGATTTTTGAAGATCATATGGATATTTAAATTACATGTTTTCCAAAACTGTGCAAGCTGGAATTTGCTAAATCTCAAAAGTCATGATGCATGGATCATTTTAAGTTGCATGGACCCCATGGGTTGTATCTTGCTACATGTATGATGATGATTGGAAATGCATATAAGAACCAAATGATGAAAATGATCTTGTTTGCCATCACATAGTATGCCATGTTGAAATTGAGCCACAATTGTGAATATAAACTATGATAAATGAGAATGCCGTCGGAGGTGTGAGTCTACGATGTCCCGAGAGTGTCGGCATGCCTAGCTAGATGCTGGAGGATCCTCGAGAGTTTCGAGATGCCTGGAGAGTGGGGGAGCCAGAAGCCCGGCAAGTATTGTGTCGGGGGATGCCTCATGATGCTAGTTGGGGTACGAGATGCCTAGCAGGTTTTGTGTCGGATGCCCGGCAGGTATTGTGCCGAAGGGTTCCTCACGATGCCAGGTAGGGTGCGAGCGATAAATGTGAGATGCAAACATTGGTCCTGGGAAAGAGAAATGTGGCTGCCCAAAATGAAAGAATAAAATTGGGAAATTGAAATTTAAATATGCATGATATGGTACATGTGATATGATGATGATGAGTACATGGATGTAGGTGAGTGTATGGATGTATGTGCACCTATGGCATGATGGTACATGTGATATGATGATGATGAGTGCATGAATGTATGTGCACCTGTGGCATGATGGTACATGTGATATGATGATGAGTGCATGGATGTATGTGCATCTTTGACATGATGGTGATGATTATATGAGGATGTATGTTCATGCGGTATGATGACATATGCATGGTATTAAGGTAGAATTACGCATGGATGCTTGTATGGCATGTGTTATGCTATGATTGTATTGTGTGATGCATTGAGTGGTTTATTGCTCATTTAACTGCTGATTGGTTGTACTCACCTCTTTGGGGACCAACATTTCATATTAACAAGATGCCCCTCCCTGCTGTCACGTGGGGCGTCTTTTACGGTCTTCCTTCGGATGTGGAGGTTGAGTGTGTGGAGATCGACTGTCCCACCATTCTTGGTCTTACATTCATTCGGGTTCGCGCCTTAGTGATGTATGACGTGGGCCTGGCTGAGGGCCCTGTCATTCAGAAGTTCATATCTGTTCACGTTCTTAGAGACAGAGTGATGCAGGGGATGTTGCCGCTGGCACCGCCTGATGCACCGGGATGGGTGTGAGGGCCCGTGCGGGAGAAGTAGGTGCTGCAACTTTTTGGACAATAGCCGACACTAGTTGATGGAGGGATTTGCACGATTGTCATAGAGGGTCGAGTTGTTTCTTTTTGGGGTTATGGCCGAGCGTGGCTAAAAGTCTTGGCCTTTCTCTTGATGTACCGACCCGAGAAAAAAATCCATCATGAAAATATGTAAATAAAAGTGTCGTGGCTTTATCTTTTCTTATGGTTAGTGGTGTGCAATTGTATCATGGTTGTTGGAGGGAGAATTAGTAAGACTTGATTACACTTCCGCAAATAAGATGCACTGGGACATTTTTTTTTTTTTTTTTAAAAATTGCCTAGGAACTAAGGTACTTCTTTGGTAAGATGTGGTGACCTTGGGCGCTTCGAGGTGCCACATCGCCCCTTTTTGGTATTGGAGCAATGGTTATAGGTGGAGTGATAAGGAGCCTCATTTGGAAATTGAGGAACATGATGACAATGCACACCATAGGATATAAAACAGAATAATTGATTAACTCTGAATAACGGGTGATGAATATTCACTCATAGATCCTTAGTAGTTTATTTTGAGTTGTTTTTAGGTACCGGTAACATGTATATGTTTTTTTTTAACTTATGTAGTAGTAGCAGTTGTTTTGAAGGGGGACAGTGAGTCTCAAATTATTCCTGAGGCAATGCTTGGAAATTGCGGGAAAGTCATGGTGCAAGCTGGAAGTGCTCATCCATCGAGGGCTGAAGCCTCTGCTACAAGGGCCGAACCCGAATGGAAGACATCTTGCAGGCATTGGCCAATATTGGAAATCTGATGGAAAGACAAGCGCAACAACAACCTAGAGCAAAACGCTGTACTCAAGGACTGGTGGAACAGTTTTCGAAGCTAAAGCCACCTAAGTTCAATGGAATGGGAAGTCCTAAGGAGGTGGAACATTGGATTGACGGAATGGAACAAATTTTCAGGTTGTTGGATTGCAATGATGCTGAGAAAATAACTTTGGCAGAGTACTAGCTGGAGGGAAATGCAAAGTTTTGGTGGAGAGCTTCGAGGGACAACATCTTTCCACCAAGTATTGAGGTTAACTGGGAAGAGTTTGTGAGAGCTTTCAACAGAAAGCATTTTTCTGACTGTGCTATGGATAGGAAAATTACAGAATTTGTTCAACTAGAACAAAAGGAGCTGACAGTAGACCAGTATGAGGCTAGATTTTCTAAACTGTCTAGATATGCTCCTAGGTTAATTGAGGATCAAGAAGAGAAAGCTAAGAGGTTTCTGAAAGGGTTGAGGACTGATATCAGGAAACAACTGGTGCCTTTGAACATAAGAGATTATAATGAGATCTATGAAAGGGCACAGTTGGTGGAGCAAGAGTTGGTAAGGGAACATTCGGAGAATAAGAGACCATTGTCTTTTGGTGATGTGAGACGGGGTAAGAGACCCTATGCAGGTCAAGGTCAGACCTGGGAGTCTAAGAAGAAGGGAAATTTCGGGAACTTTGGAAAGGGCAGGGGTAGTCTAAATTTGGAAAGGACACCTTATCAAAATGAGAAGTGTCAAAAGTGTAATGGGCGACATGACCCAGGACCTTGTAGTGGGCAACCGAAATGTTATAGTTGTGGACGAATAGGTCATATTAAGAGAAACTGCCCGCAGGAAAGGTCGCAGGTGAGTATTCCCTCAGTGCAACAGCCACAACGGAATGTTGTTAGGCCAAACTTACCAAGGAATCCTCGGAGACCACCAGCACAAGGAAGAGTGTATGCAATCACCCAAGAGGAAGCGGAAGCTTCCAAAAATGTTATCTCAGGTACGATCCTTATAAATAATAAAAAGGCATATGCATTGTTTGATACGGGTGCTACGCATTCATTTGTGTCTGAAAGATATAAACAGTTGAATGAGATAGAAACTACGCCTCTTGAGATGCCTCTTTGTATTTCTACGCCTTTAAAGGATATGTTATTGTCTACGCTGGTGTGTGGAAATTGTACGATAACAATGGGAGGAAAGGATATGGAAATAGACTTAGTCGTGATGACCGTGTATGATTTTGATGTTATCATAGGAATGGATTGGTTTCGTAAGTATCGAGCCAAGATGGATTGCTATAGGAAAGTGATCCAATTTACTTTGCCTGATTAGTCTAGCTGTGAATTTTTGGGAGGTCAGACCCACCTACCTATAGCACTTATTTCGGCAGTAGAAGCCTGTGCGTTACTTGACAAAGGATGTCAAGGGTACCTAGCCATGGTTAGAGATTATACTAAGGAAGAGCCTAAGCTCGATGAAATTCGGGTAGTTAATGAATTTCAAGATGTATTTCCTAATGAATTGCCTGGATTATCGCCAGAGCGAGAAATTGAGTTTGAAATTGAATTAATGCCTGGAACATGACCTATATCAAAAGCCCCATATAGGATGGCCTTAGTCGAATTGAAGAAATTGAAAGTGCAACTACAGGAGTTGCTTGACAAATGATTCATTAGACCAAGTGCTTCACCTGGGGTGCACCGGTCTTGTTTGTGAAAAAGAAAGATGGATTGATGCGCTTGTGCATTGATTATAGGCAACTAAATCAAGTAACCATTTAAAATAAATATCCTTTGCCTAGAATTGATGATCTTTTTGACCAACTCTTGAGAAGTTCGGTCTTCTCTAAGATTGACTTAAGGTCGGGATACCATCAGCTAAGAATCAAGAAAGAAGATGTCCCTAAGACTGCGTTTAGGGCTTGTTATGGACACTACGAGTTCCTTGTTATGCCATTTGGATTAACCAATGCACCGACCGCATTTATGGATTTAATGAATATGGTGTTTAAACCTTATTTAGACCAGTTTGTGATTGTTTTTATTGATGACATTTTGATATACTCGAGAGGACCTAAAGAACATGGACGACACTTGAGATAGTTTTGCAAACTCTGAGAGAGCATAAGCTCTATGCCAAATTTAGTAAATGTGAATTTTGGCTAGACTAGATAATATTTTTGGGGCATGTAGTATCAGGAGGAGGAATTGCAGTGGACCCGGCGAAAGTTGAGATGGTAATAAATTGGCCGAGACCAACATCACCTATTGAAATACGGAGTTTCTTAGGACTGGCTGGTTATTATAGGAGGTTTATTGAAGGATTTTCATGACTGGCAGGTCCTTTAACTAAATTGACTCGAAAGAATGTGAAATTTGAATGGAATGGGGAATGTGAAAGGAGTTTCCAGGATCTTAAAAGAAAATTGACCTCGGCTCCAATCCTGACTATATCAACTGGACCTGATGGTTTTACAGTGTATAATGATGCATCTCACAAAGGACTGGGATGTGTTTTGATGCAGCATGGCAAGGTCATAGCCTATGCATCTAGACAATTGAAACCCCATGAACTGAACTACCCAATGCATGATTTAGAATTAGTAGCTATAGTGTTCGCCTTGAAGACATGGAGGCACTATTTGTATGGGGAAAAGTTAGAGATTTATACGGACCATAAGAGTTTGAAATATCTGTTCTCACAAAAGGAGTTGAACATGAGACAAAGGAGGTGGATGGAATTGTTAAAGGATTATGATTGTAAGATAAAATACCATTCAGGAAAGGCGAATAAGGTAGCGGATGCTCTTAGTCGTAAGTCAACTATAGAGATGGCCAGTTTAAGAATGGCAGAATGGAGCTTGTTAAAGTCTGTAACAGACTCATAATTTAAATTAAAAGTAGATTGTCTTGATATAGCTAGTATAAGTACCTAGAGGGGGGTGAATAGGTATATAAAAGATTTTTCTATACTAGATAGTGGATAGATTTGCGACAAACAATAATAAAAAAAAGACTGAGAGAAGGAAAGAGAGAATTGAACACGCGGTTTATAGTGGTTCGGCTTAATTCAAGCCTACATCCACTCTTCTGCACTGATAGTCTATTGGCTGGATTCCACTATGAACAAAGAGATGTTACAGCGTTGTTCTTCCTTGATTTCTCGGTGTAGGTGATCTACCACACTCGCTCAAGGTATCACTAAGTATAGACACTCTTTGTGTATACAATTTCTCTCAAAATGTATCGACTAATAATCAAGGAGCTTCAGACTCTGGAATTTCTCTATCGATCATGCACTAAAGCAACTAGAACGTCTTCCTTTTATACTCCTTTATGCCATCATACCCGTTGGCACTGACCAAATGAATTCCTCCAATCTACCCGTTGGACGGAATCAATCAAGAAGATCATTCGAGCTATTAAAGGAACCTGACGATAGCCCATCAATCCTGTTCACCCATACAATCAGGATCTTGGTTTCCAAGAATAGAACCTTCCAAGAATATTTCGTCGACCATCGGATCTTCAAACGATCTTGATTACGAATAAAAGAATCCGTTATATTTATCCAGCCAAGAGATCTTCTCTAGAGGATAGGACTAAATCCTCAACCAAATGCTTCGGCTCTGGATTGCCTTCGTCACTGGATTAGAAAAATTGTCAATGAGAATAGTCTTGAGTCTTGAGTCTTGAGCGCTGAGCCTGGTGATCTGAAAGTCTTCAAACTCTAAACAGAAGGTCTGCAATTATCCAGACTAGACTGATAGAAACGTTTTGTCAGCTTCAAAATATTCTGGAAAGATTTCTCCAACAATCTCCCCCTTTTTGATGGTGACAAAACTTTACTGTAGATTTGAACAACTTTGACCTGCAAAACATTTCTCAAGCAATATGGCTATCTCATAAAGATTAATAAAACAACCAGACTCTGCATCCACAGAAAATCGGTGAGTCTTTCATGAGTAATACCATACAACAACACTTGATATAAATGCAAACGGTCAAGCATCAATCAAAATCCACACTCAAGTCAGTCAAATTCAAGTTCACACCCAAGTTCAAAGTTCACTCAAGTCATACTCAAAAACAAACATATTCAAACACACAAAAGAAATTTAAAGTCAAAGTTTAAAGTTCAAATTGCAATTCTCCCCTTTTTTGTCATCATTAAAAAGGTGAGAAAAGAGTCAAGTCTGCTTGGGAATGCGCACAATTTGGAAATCTCCCATCGACTGTACGATGCCTTCCAGCCTCTTCAAGTCTTCCTTAAGATGAGCTACCTCTTCTCCTTTGGCATTGGCTTGAATTTGTAGAGCGAGGTCTTTCATTTGATCCACCAGGGTACCAGAAGATGTTTGTCCAGCATTCTTCATGACTTGAAGTTCACAGTCCAGAGCATAGATTTGACCCCACATTTCCAGAAGAACATCAAGGATACGACGAAAATCTAATGTATTGTCCGTCTGTATGCTCGCATGTGCTCTCTCGGATGGAGTGAATGCAGACGATGGAGCTTCTATGTAATCTTGCAGATTTGGTGTTGACGTATCATGTCCTTCTTCAGGCATTTGAGAAGCCTGAAAATCTTCTGGATCTGCTGGTGAGCATCTTACACCTTCACTGTTGTCAGCATGAGGTGTAGTCCTTCCTTGCTCGCCATCTCCCCCTGTCTCTAGGACCTCAAATGGGGAAGAGTGATGGTCAGGCTCTTCAGCATCTTGATTCCCCTTCTCTCCAGCTTCATCTGTAGACTTTTCTTTCTCTGCTTCTCCTTCTTCTTCAGCTTCTTTCTCTTTCTCTTGCTGCTCCTCTGCTTCTCTGTTCTTTGCTTGCTCCTCTTCTTCTCTCTGTTCTCTTTCCTCTGCTTCTTTCCCTTTCTTCTGATGTTCCGTCGATTCAGGTACAGAACGTCTGGTCCTTATCAAGGCAGAGATAGTGAGATCTTCCTCTTCATCTTCATCCTCCACGATGAGAGTTCTTTTCTTTTTGGATGGGGCACCAATGGGCTCCTTCCCTTTTCTCTTTGAGGCAGAAGGTACTGGAGTCTTCACTCTGAACTTCTCCATTGCCTTAGCAAGCTCTTTCAGACGCATTTTTGTCAGCATTTTCAGACCTACCACCATTTTGTCACATGGTCGAACACAAAGAGTATGTGGAGGTTCAATGTTCAAGTGTCTGAAGATCTTGGTCACAAGACCAGGGTAAAGCAATCGGCCCTTGTCCTTCACCATTGCTCTGTACATGTGAAAGAGAATGGTGTGAGGGAGAGAGAACTTCTTCCCTGTATTGATCGCGTACATCGATTTCGCCTCGGAGTTAGATACGTCAGTTTTGGATGTAGACTTTGGCCTGATACAGTTGATCACAATTTTGTGAAGCAAGATGTTGATGGCACGCATTCTTGAGTAGGTAATTCTTCCCTCTGTATCCCTGTCTTTGACAAGCTCCAGTGTGGCACGAGCAATCGAAACTTTGATCGGTTGATAGCGTCCTCGTTCAACTCCAATTATGTCAGCCAACATGTCCACATCTACCACATGGTCTTGGTCTCAAACACTGAATGATATTCTATTTGCATCTAAAAAGGTAAGATTCAAATAGAAGTATGCTGTCAATTGCGCATAACCGTCTGTGGTATCGGAGCAAAATTGCTCAAGTTGAAGCAAATTGAACTTCTCCCTTAAGTTCACATTAATGACATCCAAGAAATCGAAATTAACACTTCTAGGGTTTATCACCCCTCATTTCAACAGTCTGAAAAACAGATTCTCTTGTTCCTTCGATTTAAACAAATCCATCCTTTTTCCCTTCACCTTCACAGCAACTCCCATTCTAGGTTGAAATTCACTGAACATTTTATCATCATCGTTCCCGTCAATCGGATTCAGTCCCGATATACGAGGGTCACTTGGAATGTTCACAAGTGCTTCCTCAGCCTTTCCTTTGGGAGCAATTCCCAAATCCTCCATTTGTCGCAAAAAGATATACTCATTCCCATAATTCTTATCTTTAAGGAAATCATCTACATAGTTCAGCGGAGTCTCAGTGCTCTTCAACGCACAATAGAGCTTGTAAATAAAAGAGGGTTTTTGGACTCTTACAGGGTCTGCGTCCTCGATTATTTCTTCCTCCGGTTGTTGACCTGCACCTTGTGGGGTAGATGGTGTTGAGTGACGTGGTGGAGAGTGAATCGGGCTCTGTTGCTGACTCGATAAATCTTCTTCTTCGGTGAGATCAAAATGGGTAGGCCCCTCCCTCATTCTCTGTGGTCCCCTGTTCACGATTCTTGAAGACTTCCTCGAAGAAGACATCCTTCCTTGTCGTTAAAAGATTCCTTTACTCGCTTTCCCAAGAAAAGATGACAACTTTCTCGAAGATGAACACGAAGTAGAGACAGGATTAGGAGGTGAATGCCTTCTAGGGTTTTGAAGTTTAAGTGAAAAAAAAAAATTGTATATATATAACTCATTTTAAAAAAGGAAAGATCAATCGGCACAAAGGAAAGTGAACAAACACCTCGTTTTAAAATCAATAACTGCCAAATAAAGGTTAATGTTTTTTGAAAAGACAAGATTCCGTTTTTCACGGAAATTATAAATTAACTGAACTAAAGATCGTACCTTTTCGAGTTTGAATAAAATAACAACTTATAGTCTATAGCCATGAATGTCTGAGTCTGATGGTTGGAGAGTCTCTAGACTTTAACTTCCTCAAGCTTCAAAATGTTGAGTCTGGAACGGATATGATTGATTTTTCTCCAAAGGTTTTGTGAATATATCCTCTAGTTGATTTTTTGAATCAACAAATTGAATCGAGATTTCTCCATTTTGAACATGATCTCTAATGAAGTGATGTCGAATTTCTATATGCTTTGCTCTTGAATGAATGATTGGATTTTTAGTGAGATTGATTGCGCTGGTATTGTCACATTTGATCTCTGTGCATGAGTCTTCAATTCCAAAGTCTTGTAGCTGTTGTTTTATCCATAGAATTTGTGAACAACAATTTCCAAGAGCTACATACTCTGCTTCTGTTGTTGAGAGAGCCACAGTGCTTTGTTTCCTTGAAAACGAAGACACTGTCCTGCTTCCAAGCAATTGGCAAGTTCCCGAAGTGCTCTTTTTATCGACTCTGCAACCGGCCAGATCTACGTTTGAGTATCCCAAAAGATTAAAGTCTCCCTTCTTAGGATACCAAAGACTGATGCTTGAAGATGAAGCAACGTATTTGATAATACGTTTTGCAGCACTGAGATGGGATTCTCTCGGATCTGATTGTAACCTAGCACAGATGGAAACACTCAACAAAATGTCAGGTCTAGAAGCAGTAAGATAAAGAAGTAAACCAATGATGCTCCTGTACAGCTTTTGATCAACTTTCTTCCCTTCTTCATCTTTGTCTATCTTCAAAGAACATGACATCGGTATGTCGGTCTTTTTGCACTTTTCCAGTCCAAACCTTTTGACAAGATCATTTGCATACTTTTCTTGATGAATGAAAGTTCCTTCCTCCAGTTGTTTCACTTGGAGCCCAAGAAAGAATGTTAACTCTCCCATCATACTCATTTCAAACTCATCCTGCATAGACTTTGAAAATTTCTTGCATAGACTTTCATTAGGGGATTCAAAAATAATATCATCCACATATATTTGAACAAGTAAAAAGCTTTTGTTTTCCTTTTTGATAAATAAAGTAGTATCTACTTTACCTTTGACAAAACCATTCTGTATTAGGAACTTACTTAGTCTCTCGTACCAAGCTCGAGGTGCTTGCTTTAAACCATACAAGGCCTTTTTCAGTCTGAAGACTGAATTTGGCTTCTTTGGGTCTTCAAACCCTGGAGGTTGTTCCACGTAAACTTCCTCATGGATAAATCCATTTAGGAAGGCACTTTTGACGTCCATTTGGAATAACTTGAAATTTTTATAACAAGTAAACGCAAGTAATAGTCGAATAGCTTCTAACCTTGCTACTGGTGCGTAAGTCTCATCATAGTCTATTCATTTTTCTTGCGTATATCCCTTGGCCACGAGTCTTGCTTTGTTTCGTACGACATTTCCTTTCTCATTCATCTTGTTCCTGAACACTCATTTAGCTCCAATAACAGTTTTACCTTTTGGTTTATATGTCAATTCCCAGACATCATTAATGTTGAACTATCTGAGCTCTTCTTGCAAAGCTTCAATCCAGCTTTCATCACATAAAGCTTCATCAATTTCATAAATGAGAGCCACAGCACTAGACTCTTCACGCCTTTTGGATCTGGTGCGAATTCCTTCATTAATTCCGCCGATAATGAGTTCTTTGGGATAACTGGACTTACGCTTCCAGTTACTGGTTGATTTGTCTGGTTGTTGATCTATTTCTTTATTTGAATCTTCACGAACAGCTTGATGCTGGTCTTCTAGAGTCTGAGATGCTTTTTGAGTTGTAAGCTTTGGAGGGTCTGGAGCAGGTTCAGACTCTTAATGATGAGTCAAACTAGATTCATCTTGCGTAGAGTCTTGAAATTTGACATTCATTGACTTCTCCACAGACTGGCTCTTCTTGTTATAGACTCTGTAGGCTTTGCTTGATGTAGAATATCCAAGGAAGATGCCTTCATCTGATCTTTCTTCAAACTTACCAACTCGATCTTTTACATTTTTAAAAATAAAGCATTTGCAACCGAACACATGAAAGTATGAAACAATAGGCTTCTTACCTTTGAATAACTCATAAGGGGTTTTCCCTAGAATAGGTCTTAAGAAGACTCTATTAATGATATAGCACGCTGTTGAAACAACTTCAGCCCAAAATCGTGAAAAAATATTACTTTCAATTAAAAGAGTTCTAGTCATTTCTTGAAGAGATCTATTCTTTCTTTCCATAACTCCATTTTGCTCTGGAGTATATGGAGAAGAGAACACATGCTTAAAGCCAGATTCATCACAAAATTTTGTAAAATCTTGATTTTCAAATTCACCTCCATGATCTGTTCTTATACTTGAGATAACACATCCTTTTTCATTTTGAACCTTTTTAGCAAATTTTTCAAAATACGAGAAGGTTTCAGACTTACTTGCAAGGAAATATACCCAAGTAAAGCGGGAGTAATCGTCCACAATTACTAGGCAATATTTCTTACCTCCAATGCTCTGGGTTCTGGTTGGTCCGAAGAGATCCATATGCAGCAACTGTAGTACATGATTAGTAGAAACATGATTTATTGGCTTAAATGAATTTCTTACCTGCTTTCCCAGAATGCATTGAGTGCATGGATTGGACTTTTGGTATGGTAATTTGGGTAGACCTCGAACAAGCTGCTTTGATGAGATTTTGGCTAATTGCTTCATGTTGACATGACCAAGCTTTCTGTGCCATAAGCTTGCTTCATCTTGAATTGAGATTAGACATTGCGATTCATTTGGTTTCACGTCTAAGAGGTAGATATTTCCATGTCTTCGACCCATGAAAGACTGAGTAGAGTCCTTACTGATTCCAGAACATGTTCCTTCTTGAAAGGAGATCTTGAAACCAATATCACACAATTGACTAATGCTGAGAAGATTATAATTGAGTCCTTCCACTAGGGAAACATTGCTTATTGTGAGATTTCCAATTTTCACAGTTCCAAATCCCACAATACTTCCTTTGCTGTTTCCTCCAAATGAAACTTTTCCGTCATTTACTTGAACAAGCTTTATAAAGCAATTTGAGTCTCTTGTCATGTGTCTTGAGCATCCGTTGTCAAGATACCACTTCACCTTTTTCTTGATGGAGACCTGCATTTAAAAGAGAGTCTCAAGCTTTCTTTGGTACCCAAATTTTCTTGGGTCCTTTGGTGTTAGTAAGATAAACATTATTAGCCCATACTTTCTTAACAGGTTTCCAAACCATAGGACACTCTTTTTCAAAGTGATCCGGACTGTTGCACTTTGAACACCTGAGGGCATTTCGACCTACAGACTTTACAAAAACTTTCTTGAAATGATTTTTGTAAGCCTCTCTCGAGGCTCTTTTCTTAATTCTTTCTTTTACTTTAGGAAAATCAATCAAGGGAATTGTTTCTGCTGTCGTACCTAGACCGAACTTATTGAAGTAAGGTCTTTGAGCTGAAAGAATTTTTTCAAGTTTTTCGGACCCTATTGAAAACTTCTTTGAAATATTTGATAAGTCAGTTTTTAAAAGGGCATTTTCTTTCAAAAGATTATCTTCATTTTCTTTAAGAGTGAAAACATTCAAGTCTAAACTTTTAACTCTTTCTTCTAAAACGTTTTCCTTTTGTTTTAGAACTGAGTTTTCCTTTTTAAGTTCAGAAATTCTTTTGAGAGAAGTCTTAAGACTAAAACACAGTTCATCAATGTATTTAGAAACTTTGACAGGAATTTTAAAATTACTTGCCTCAAATTCACTGTCTGAGTCTGATCCAGAATTTGAGCCTTAGTCTGATTGTGCCATCAGACACAAGTTGGCATATTCATCATCACTTTCTTCACACTCTGTATCACTCCAGGTTTCGGCTTTGAGAGCTTTACGAAACTTTTCAGCTTTTCCTCTCTTCTTCTTTAGAAGAGGACAGTTGGGTCTGATGTGTCCCTTTTTCTTACATTCAAAGCAAACTACATCTTTGTTTGGTTCCTCATCATCAACAGACTTGGTCTACTGTCTTTGAAAACTTTGTTTTTTTGAGTCGAACCTTCTTCCTTTTCTATTCAGCTTTCTAAATCTTCTTATCATAAGAGCAAGCTCCTCATCATCCAGATCATCTTCAGAATCTGTATCATCAGAATTATCATTTGATTTTAATGCAATGGATTTCTTACCTTTTGGATCTTCGTCTTCATTAATTCGTTCCACTTCATAAGACTGAAGAGTTCCAATCAGCTCGTCGACAGATAGTGGCATAATTCTTTGCGTCTCTCTTATTGAAGTCTTTATATGATTCCAATCCTTGGAGAGTCCACGTAGTAGCTTGTTTACCTTCATGGGATCATAAATTTTTTGTCCTTGATTCTCAAGACCATTGACAATATCTGTAAAACGGCTAAACATGTCAGTTATAGATTCTCCTGGTTTCATTTTGAAGGCTTCATATTGACCGAGGAGAATGTTAATTCTGGTCTCCTTCACTTGATCTGTTCCTTCATAGGTGATATGTAATATGTCCCAAACTTCTTTTGCTGTAACACAAGAAGATATTCTGTTATATTCAGTTGGTGACAAAGCACAATATAAAGAGTAAATTGCTTTTGCATCGAGTGCTTGTCTCTTGATTATCTCTTCCTGAGTCATTCTGCTAGTCTCAACAGTTTCTTTCCCTCTTTCAGAGACTGATGCAGCAGTAGGAGTAATTCCTCTTTCTACAACATCCCATTCCAGAGGATCCTTTGATCATAAGAAAGCTTTCATCTTGTTCTTCCAGATGTTGTAATCATTTCCATCAAAGTAGGGTGGTCTGGTATTGCTTTGCCCTTCCACCAGCCCTGGTGCTAGCATACTAGCCATGGATCTTTTACTCTGAAGTAAAACACTTCAAATAAAGTAAGTACACGAGCTCCGATACCAATTGATATAGCTAGTATAAGTACCTAGAGGGGGGGTGAATAGGTATATAAAAGATTTTTCTCGATAATTGCACAATACTAGACAGTTGATAGATTTGCGACAAACAATAATCAAAATAAGACTGAGAGAAGGAAAGAGAGAATTGAACACGCGGTTTATAGTGGTTCGGTTTAATTCAAGCCTACATCCACTCTTCTGCACTGACAGCCTATTGGCTGGATTCCACTATGAACAAAGAGATGTTACAGCGTTGTTCTTCCTCGATTTCTCGGTGTAGGTGATCTACCACACTCGCTCAAGGTATCACTAAGTATAGACACTCTTTGTGTATACAATTTCGCTCAAAATGTATTGACTAATAATCAAGGAGCTTCAGACTCTGGAATTTCTCTATCGATCATGCACTAAAGCAACTAGAACGTCTTCCTTTTATACTCCTTTATGCCATCATAGCCGTTGGCACTTACCAAAGGAATTCCTCCAATCTACCCGTTGGACGGAATCAATCAAGAAGATCATTCGAGCTATTAAAGGAACCTGACGATAGCCCATCAATCCTGTTCGCCCATACAATCAGTATCTTGGTTTCCAAGAATAGAACCTTCCAAGATTATTTCGTCGACCATCGGATCTTCAAACGATCTTGATTACGAATAAAAGAATCCGTTATATTTATCCAGCCAAGAGATCTTCTTCAGAGGATAGGACTAAATCCTCAACCAAATACTTCGGCTCTGAATTGCCTTCGTCACTGGATTAGAAAAACTGTCAATTAGAATAGTCTTCAGTTTTGAGTCTTAAGCGCTGAGTCTGGTGATCTGAAAGTCTTCAGACTCTAACAGAAGGTCTGTAATTATCCAGACTAGACTGATAGAAACGTTTTGTCAGCTTCAAAATATTCTGGAAAGATTTCTCCAACATGTCTTACTGGTATGCTTAGTGCATTAAGGATTGAGCCTGAAATTATTCAGAAAGTTAAAATCTTGCAAGAATCTAACCCGAAGATTATGAAAGTGAAAGATGCAGTGTCATTAGGAAAAAGACCAGAATTTCAAGTCTCTGAAGATGGAGTAGTAAGATGCCAGGGACGACTTTGTGTTCCCGACAACGAAGAGTTAAAGAAGGAAATCCTATTGGAGGCACAGAAGAGTAACTATAGTATTCATCCGGGTAGTACAAAGATGTACAGGAATTTACGCCAGCAGTTTTAGTGGAATGTTATGAAAGCAGATACGGCTAAGCACGTTTCTCAATGTTTGACGTGCCAACAGGTAAAAGCGGAACATCGCAAACCCGCAGGACTCTTGAGACCATTAGACATACCAGAATGGAAATTGGAGCATATAACAATAGACTTTATACAAGGATTACCAAGGACGTCAAGTGGTCATGACTCTATCTGGGTTATAGTGGATCGTTTGACTAAATCTGCTCATTTCCGAGCGGTTCGCATGGACTACCCAATGGACAAATATGCGAACATATATGTAAGTCAAGTGGTACGCTTACATGGTGTTCCAGTAACTATTACCTCAGATCGAGATTCAACATTTACTTCGAACTTTTGGCAAAGTCTTCAAATTGCATTAGGAACTAAACTCCAGTTTAGTACTGCCTTTCATCCTTAAACCGATTGACAAACAGAAAAAGTAATCCAGACATTAGAAGATATGTTGAGGGCTTGTGTAATTGATTTCAAAGGAAATTGGGATGAAAGATTGCATTTGGTGGAGTTTGCCTATAATAATAATTTTTAGAAAAGTATAGGCATGGCTCCCTATGAAGCATTATATGAAAGGAGATGTAGTACTCCTGTCTGTTGGAATGAAGTAGGTGAAAGGAAATTGACAGGATCTGAACTGGTACAAGTTACCACTGAAGTTGTTGAAACTATTAGAAAAAGGCTTAAAACAGCTCAGAGTAGGCAAAAAGACTATGTAGATAGGCGTAGAAGGCCTTTGGAGTTTAGTGTAGGAGACCATGTATTCCTTAAGGTATCTCCAATGAAAGGAATATCTCGATTTGGAATGAAGGGTAAGTTAAGCCCTAGATTTGTTGGACCTTTTGAGATACTTGAAAGAATAGGGGATGTAGCTTATTGTTTGGCGCTGCGTCCTAAGTTAGGAAATTTGCATGATGTGTTTCATGTATCGATGTTGAGGAAGTACCAGCCAGATCCTGGTCACATACTCGATCATGAAGCCATCAAAATGGATGAGAAAGTAAGGTACATCAAAGAGCATGTGCAGATATTGGATCGAAAGGAATGAATTCTGAGGACTAAGAAGATTCCTTTGGTTAAGGTACTATGGCAACATCATGATATGGAGGAAGCCACATGGGAAAGTGAAGATCAGATGAAGGAAAAGTACCCTTACTTGTTTCAAAAGGACATGAGTGGTGTCTAATTTTGAGGACAAAATTCTCTAAGGAGAGGAGAATTGTGGCATCTCAAAATTCAAAACAACCTCTAGATGAATTAAAGCCCATGATTAGGTAATGAAATTACTTATGGTTTATGCTTTAGCCATTGATTTTCTCTTAATACCAAGTGTTATATCTTTGTGTTTGTGAATTATTAAAATTAGTATTATAGGATAAATAAATGAAAAGAATTTATTCTTGGCTAAACACCTCATAGATTTAATCCCTATAGATTAAATGTTCCAAGATTATGGCCATGTGAAATTTAAAACTTGAAATCTATGAAAGAAATAATTAAAGATGAATTATTAAAAGTAAAATTGGGGTTTAATTAGGCTTGGGCCTTAGGCCCAAGAGTATGGACTTTTGGTGGGCCAAAAGGCCGGCCCACTTCCAAGCCCATCTTGCATGTGTCTTGCCAAGTGGCAAAAAGAAGACTCCATGCATTGGCCATTGGGGGAGGCTTCTCATCATTGGTAATGATTGTGGCTTAGGGGAAATAAGAGGGAGAGAGTGGCCGGTTGAGGGGCTGTCGCCCAAGCCAAGAGAGAGAGAGAGAGTGAGTTGCGAGAGAAAGAGAGGAACCAAGAGAGGAGGAAGGAGCCACTCGCCCGCCCGTCGCCCGTCCGTCCGCCCGTCCGTCGCCGTCCGTGTGCCGTCGTTCGCTTGATCTTGGAGGCAAGTTGGGATCCATATTCTGCTCTTGCATGTGTGTCTTGCATGTGTGTTTGAAATGGTGACGAATTTCGGATGATTAGGGTATGAGAAACCGAAGCTAGAGTGTGTTGTTCTTGAAAATGTATTCCGTTTTCGACTGTGCCGCCTGACCCCGAACGTTATAGAGGCTTGCATGTGGGTTTTGAGTTGGATTTTGGCTTTTACTTCTTCACGCAATTTGTAGACAACATCTCAAAGTATACCATACTAAAATTGGAGACAAAATGGCTGAGTTTCCAGGGGTGAAACCCATCCTCTACGAAAAGGCTAGATCTGGAACTGTTTCGTCGACCTCTTGGTGGTTTTGTGTGTTGCACGTCACTTTTTACTAAGAATTTCACTTTTAATTCTGCATGAAAGTTGTATATAACATCCTAATGATTAACATACCCAAATTTGAGGTAAAGCTAGTAAGTGTAGCCTGGTGAAATGATTTTCTTTTGAAGACGGTAGATCTGGAAGTACAGTACTGGACTCCCGAAACTTCGTGGACTAAATGCTGACTATCTGTTGAGAATCTCACCTAGATCCCTTAATGAAAGTTGTAGTGGACCTCTTGAAGCAAAACATATAAAAATTTCAGTGGAAATTAAGAAAGATAAGTAGGCAAAAGCTTGATTTTTCAGAGACAGCTATACTGGACTGTTCGGTACTAGGAACAGTAGCTTCGTCCGGCCATAGTAAATTATCTAGGATGAATCTGGCCTAGATGTCTTTATAAAAAATATACCTTAGTGTCTTGACTATAACCGGATAAAATTTCATAATTTTTGGAGGTCATTCGGATATATTAATCGAAATATTTCAAGAACTGTGCAATCTAACTTTATCCGAATTTTGCATGCTGTATTGCGTGAGCCATATCTTATTGTGTGAAACTATTTTGGGCACATGTTCTTCATGAAATTGCTACCTTTATGCCTTGTTTATCACATGCTCTGATTTTATGATTTTTGAAGATCATATGGATATTTAAATTACATGTTTTCCGAAACTATGCAAGCTGGAATTTGCTAAATCTCAAAAGTCATGATGTATGGATCATTTTAAGTTGCGTGGACCCCATAGATTGTATCTTGCTACATGTATGATGATGATTGGAAATGCATATAAGAACCAAATGATGAAAATGATCTTGTTTGCCATCACATTGTATGCCATGTTGAAATTGAGCCACAATTGTGAATATAAACTATGATAAATGAGAATGCCGTTGGAGGTGTGAGCCGCAATGCCTCGGGAGTGTCAGGATGATTAGCTAGAATGGTAAAGGCCGGTTGCCCGATGGCCTTAAATGGCTGTATGTCGAAGGGTCCTCGAGAGTTTCGAGATGCCTGGAGAGTGGGGGAGCTGGAAGCCCGGCAGGTATTGTGCCGGGGGATGCCTCGCGATGCCAGTTAGGGTACGAGATGCCTAGCAGGCATTGTGCCAGATGCTCGACAGGTATTGTGTCGGAGGGTTCCTCGCGATGCCAGGCGGGGTGCCAGCGATAAATGTGAGATGCAAACATTGGTCCCGGGAAAGAGAAATGTGGCAGCCCAAAATGAAAAAAAAAATAAATTTGGGAAATTTAAATTTAAATATGCATAATATGGTACATGTGATATGATGATGAGTGCATGGATGTATGTGCATCTTTGACATGATGGTATATGTGACATGATAAAGGTAAGTGTATGACATGATGGTGATGATTATATGAGGATGTATGTACATGTGGTATGATGACATATGCATGGTATTAAGGTAAAATTACGCATGGATGCTTATATGACATGTGTTATGCTATGATTATATTGTGTGATGCATTGAGTGGTTTATTGGTCCTTTACCTGCTGAGTGGTAGTACTCACCCCTTCGGGGACCAACATTTCATATTAGCAAGATGCCGCTCCCTGCTGTCACGCGAGGCATCTTTTACGGCCTTCCTTCGGATGTGGAGATTGACTTTCCCACCATTCCTGGTCTGACATTCATTCAAGTTCGTGCCTTAGTGATGTATGACGTGGGCCTAGCTGAGGGTTGTCATTCAGGAGTTCATATCCGTTCACATTCGTAGAGACAGAGTGATGCAGGGGATGTTGCCGCCGCCACTACCTGATGCACCGGGTCGAGTGTGAGGGCCCGTGCGTGAGAAGTAGGAGCTGCAACTTTTTGGACAATAGCTGACACTAGTTGATGGAGGGATTTGCACGATTGTCATAGAGGGTCGAGTTGTTTCTTTTTAGGGTTATGGCCGAGCGTGGCTAGAAGACTTAGCCTTTCTTTTGATGTACCGACCTAAGAAAAATCCATCATAAAAATATGTAAATAAAAGTGTCGTGGCTTTATCTTTTATTATGGTAAGTGGTGTGCAATTGTATCATGGTTGTTGGAGGGAGAATTAGTAAGACTTGATTATACTTCCGCAAAAATAAGATGCGCTGGGACCGTTTAAAAAAAAATGCCTAGGATCTAAGGTACTTCTTTGGTAAGATGTGGTGACCTTGGGCACTTCAGGGTGCCACAGCTGAACACCTAGATATTTTTAGATTAAGTCAATTTTCATTTAGTAAAACAAAAAGAGGAACAAAAAATGTCATGCATGCCATATGAGTTATAGTTTAATTGCTTTTTTAATAAAAAGGAAAATGCTAAAAGATGATCATTGCACCATTAAGTTACTTTCTTTTCAATAAAAACATTATGTCATTAAAAAAAAAAAAAACTAAAGATCATTTCCTTGGTTAGTTAATAGGTTAGTTCAAAATTAATCCCATTTCATGTCATCATTGTTTAGCGTAGATTGCATATATAAAAAAATCATTAAAAAATCATAAAAAGAACATGCATATAGAATTATTATGTCATTCATCCCATATCATGTAGCACATGCATGTTTAAGATTATATAAATTAGATCACACACATATGGTGATAGTTCAAATTATGCCATATAAATTGCATTTCATATATCATTAAAGTAAAATTCATGCATATTAATTTTAGATTAAGATTGCATAATAATAAAAATTAGGTGATATGTAGAAATCATGTTTAGGGCATGCATTTTTATTAGCATTTTTATTGAATGTTATTTTATTGATTGTGCACCCGCATGACCATCATTTGCATGTTAATAGCTTAGGTTAAAATTAATCAACATTGCCTACAAAATATTTTTGAAATTAAAATAAAAAGGTACCCAAATGGCGTTAGATTAATCTAACGTAACCATGTCCCCGGACCTATTGAATCTCTGGTTCGCAAAAGTAAAGTATTCTCCCATACTTTATTTGGGTTTCTAACCAACCCTAATTGGTTAGTGGCGGGTCCAAATTGAGTATAATTGCATGTTTAAATGGGTTAATTTCTTAATATCAATTCGCGTTGGTAGGACTTGGGTGGGTCCGTGCCAAGTCTTCGGACTTAGTAATCCATTAGCCTTCTTTAGGTAATTCACCCAAAAAAATTAGGTCGCGACAGCTTGGCGACTCTGCTGGGAACAGAGTTAAAACTCATAGTGGACATAGGCTTATTTATTATATATTTTTTTAAAATTTTTGTTTGGCAGCATTGAAACAAGGTACGCTCCTAACATGAAGTGTTAAATGTTTTTACAGAAATGAGGTATAAGGGGAGTAGTGCTTTGCTAATCCTTGTTTTGTAGGTTGAAGTTAAGGATGAATGGTTGAATTTAAACTATAGAAGTGTTGTTTGTAATTAAACTATTGTGCATGTTTTATTATTTTTAGCATTACACTATTGTACACACAACCTGCTACCGGACCTAGGTTGCGATAGAATTCTTAGGATGGTGTTGAGAAGGATACTTCCTCTACAGCGAGACTGCTATATAAAGGTTGACTTTCTCTTCCCCGAAAGTTCTTTATAGTGTCGAATGTGTTTGTCCATATTCGCGAGACTGCGTGATTATTAGACTATCCATTTGACTGAGCCGGAGTTAGGGGGACCTAACACGTTAATGCGAGACTGCAACGGTTAGATCATCCCCTTTAGCTCCACTTTGTTAAGCCATCTAGATAGAAATCAAGCCCCACATTTCATGCGTGTGTCTATGTGATTGTCATCCCTTCCTAGTAAAAGTAAGTTGTTTAAATTCTCACTTCTGCAATTTACTTACTTGCAATTTCGTCGGTCCATGACAATAGGTTTCGTTGTCTGTCTTGTCTTATATGCGATGGGGAAAACCGATTTGCAATTTATTTCCACTCCCAAAAGCATATAAAATGAGATGTTTTGGTTTCTTAGTTCAATGTTTAGAGACCTTGATTTCAATTTGGTGCTTAGTTCAATGTTTAGGGATTTGAATTTCAATTCTTAGTTCATTTTTAGGAAGTTTGGTTCAACGTTTAAAATAAATTTTAAATAAAATGAGGCGATTAGACCGTTGTCATGAGCCATTTTCCTATCTTGTCATCATTTCTTACATTATCTATTTTATTTAGGTAACAACACAGCTCACCTAAGATCGCCAATCCGTACTCATTCTAGAGCAATAATGGTTGATGACACCAAACAAGTGCGTGCTGCTGAACAAACTCATATCGCCGCTCTCAAAATGGAAATGAAGCAAGTCCTAAATGTCCTTAAGCAGCTCTCTAAACAAATCGATTCTCTCCAACCAAATACTGTCCCATCAGCTCCGTAAGTCGAAGAGGTGTTACCACAACATGTTCCCATAGCTAATTCGAGAGATAAAGGCAAGAATATATCCACAAGTGGCCCATCGAGCTCTAAGGATGTCTCCGGGGAGAAAATTACTGACACGCCCCAAATTGTTGTTGATGAGGAGATACGAGTGATACAACCGGTTGTACCGAAGATTGAGCAGGAAAAAAGCTTGATAAAAATCGAGGAGAAACTCAAGCAGCTACAGGGTTCATTTAGCCAAGACCCAACTAATCTATCCCATTATGCAAAGATCAATATACCAAACAAGTTCAAAATTCCAGACTTTGAAAAATATGATGGCACCTCTTGCTCGAAGATCCATCTACAGACTTATGTGGTCAGGATGACCCAATATGTTGATAACATCCTCTTGATGATTCAACAATTTCAAGCAAGCTTGACAGGACCGATGTTGCAATGGTACATCATGAAAAAGATTAATTTGCTGGAGACTTGGGAGGATTTGACTGATGCCTTCTTTAAGTAATATAAGTATCATATTGATGTCATTCCATCTCGAGAAGATTTACTTCGCACTGAGAAGAAGAGGACGGAATCTTTCAACGCATACATCATGAGATGGAGGACCGTAGCTGCTCAAATTACTCTGGAGCCGACAGAAAAGGAGCTGATGGATTTGTTCATGAAGACACTCCCGCCTGAATATCGAAATCGGATGCTGGGATCGACTGCCGAGTCGTTCAATCAGCTAATCCCTATTGGTGAGCAAATTGAAGTAGCATTGCATGATGGATGGGCGTCTAATCAAACCAGCTTGTATGGGAGAATCTTAACCAAGAAGGACAAGGAACCTGTAGTGGAGGTTAATGCAACTTATGTTCAACCACCTCGCCCTACCCCAAACACCCCAACAGGGACGAGCACGACCTTTCTTTGCCGAGCAGAAAAATTCTTCCAAGCGTCAATTTATGCCACTTCCTAAGCCATTGTCCAAGATCTTGCTAACCCTTCAGAGGAAAGGATTACTTGCTAAGGAGCCTAAGCGACCTAATCCCGAGCGTTTCCCCAACTATGATTCTTCCAAGACATGTGCTTACCATATGGGGGAGGTAGGGCATTCTGTTGACGATTGCTATACGCTGCAACATAAAATCCAAAATCTTTTGGACGCTAAGGTGGTCTCATTCCACGATGCGCAGCCAAGCATCCAGAATAACCCACTCTCTGACCACCTAGAAGCTGTGAATGCCATTTTCAGTTTTGATGCTGAGCCGATCATGTTTAAGATGATGCATGAGGAAGCAGAAGTGATGGACACCCTGGGGCAACCAAGTGGCAAATTCGATTACTATGTAAAGTATTCGACTCATCCCAGCTCCTACTTCGACCCACAAGATATCATCCCAAATGGATGGGGTGGCATAGGTGATCCCGCACCTCCAAAGATTGAGAGCTCTGATGACGCACTCGAAGGAATGACTGAATTATTCGAAGAGAATTTAGTGTTTGCCATTGACAAAGCTCGAGAGTAGGAAAATTTTAATTATTTGCACACTCCTCTATGCAGGAGTCTTTATTTCTTTCCATATTTGCATATTTGCATTTTCAATTCTAGGATTTCCCTTATTTCAATAATGTAATTTGCTTTTCATCCAATAAAATACATGGAGATTTTCGTGTTTTAAGGGCATGTTGAAGTACACCAAACTAGCCCTGTGATGAAATCCTACCCAAAAGAAAACGGCAAGGAGCTAATTCTGAAGGCTGGGCTTCTTCATGTTCCCTTGAAATTTTTTTCAAAATAAAATAATTTTCTAGCATGCATCTAATTTACCCTATTTGTTTCTTTTAATTATCTGCTTTATGTTTCAGGTGCAGCCCTGCGCACATTTAAGGAACCTCTATGAGCTCCCTTGCAAAGAGGGGCAAGACACAAACATTTAATAGCTTTGACTTTATGATTTGATAGAGCATGGCATTTTTATCATTTCAGAATGTTTTCACATGATGTGTAATTCACCAATTCCACTTGAAATTTATCAAAATGGATAATTTAGTGAAGGATGTTGAGTTACTTGAACATGCTAAATGATGCTAAATGAGGCGTGAAAGGCAAGCCTAATCCCATACACAGTCCCTTGTCTATACATTGTGAAGTGAGTATGGAAACGTTTTGTGTTTCAAGGTGAAGAGCTTTCTTGCAAGAAGTACGACAACTAAAATGACGGGGGGCAATTCATTTCTCTACTGGTGAACCCTCGTTTAACCTTTCTTTGAGCCCAAATACTTGAAGAATTTCTTTCATACTACCCCTGTCAAGGACCACCCCACATCGGAGCAAATGGAGGTAAGTTGACATTGAAGGAGAGTGCAATGGATAGAAATTTTCTTGTTCTCACTTGCATCAATCTTCAAGTTATGCTTTTAAATTAAATTCATGTGGTAATTTAAGTGCCTTAGGATGATGAAGAGCGTTTCTTTCACTATCCTACACACTTATATCCTTTGCATAGCCCACTTGAGCCTATAATTTCATTTCTTTAAACCCAATTGGTGATCATCCCCCCCACTGGGGCGAGGCAAGAGATAGATGAAGACCCTTGAAGGTTCGAGTGTCATTTTATACATGACACACGCATTGTGCGCAAGAACTGAAATCAAAATAGAACTAAGGAGGATGAAAAAGCAGTGTCCCTAGTAAAAGCAAGGCCAATGCCCATGAAAAGAAGAGAGAAATGACTGATGAATTGGGGGGCATAAAAAAAAAAATGGTATGCCTGATCGATGCCCATCATCAAAGAAAATGATTTTAAAAGAAAAAAAATGTTGAGAAAAGATCTTCAGTTGAATAATCATTGGCATCAGTGATAAACTCTTGAGCCAATAAAGAAATTTGTCAAGAAGACAATCCGTGGCGAAGAAAACTGGTGATAATGTCAAGATGATCACCAACTCTTACCCATTACACACATCTTTGAGCCTAACGATCATTTCGTTTCTCAAACCCAAGAACCAAGCCTATGTTACGTCCCTTACAAAGTCTCTTCAGATTAGAGCACTTGAATTAACATAGGAATTCACATGTTTTGAGCATTGCTCGAAAGAAGTGCAAGCAAGATTATTTTTTTCTCATTTTGCAGGGTTCTTGACTTGTAAACCCAAAGATGATTACAGAATTGTTCTTTCAATTGCCTTGACTCAAAAAGTTCCTTTGTTAAGCCTTTGATAAGCCCATATTACAGTCTTTATCAAAGACCTCTTAGATTGGTAAGGTCGTATTGCTCGCAAGAAAATTCAAACTCTTGTTGACAAGATGATGATAAGATTGAGTGATATATTCCCGCATCAATGGTCGGGACAAATAACCCCTCCTAAATGAGAGTGAGTGAAAAAGTCTTTCATACCAAAAGTGTCTCATTTTGCATGTTCAAGAGATTCACAGCTTAGTGAAAATTGTCTTAATGATAATTTTTCCAGTGGAAGTTTGAAAAAAAAGCCATCATGTATGGACCTTCATTGAGTTTTTAAAAAAATGAAATGAATTTTTTCTCAAAGACCAAAGGATTTGTCTTTGAAACCCTGAGTTTGTTCAGTCATCTTGGTGCTTGATGAGAATTCCAATTACCCATGTTTTCAAATGTCTAGTATGAATTCCAGATATTTGAACATTTAAATGCTTGATGTGACTTCCAAGTGTTTGTCTTTCCAAACGTCTGATGTGATTTCCAGAAGTTTAGTAAATGTTTTCGAATGTCTAGTGTGAATTCTGGATATTTGAACCTTCAAATACTTGATATGATTTCCAAGTGTTTGTCTTTTCAAACATCTGATGTGATTTCCAGATATTTAGTAAAATATTTTCAATTGTCTAGTATGAATTCAAGATATTTGAACCTTTGAATGCCTAATGTGACTTCCGAGTATTTATCTTTTCAAGCATCTGATGTGATTTCCAGATGTTT
This sequence comes from Eucalyptus melliodora, assembly GCA_004368105.4. Lineage (NCBI taxonomy): Eukaryota > Viridiplantae > Streptophyta > Magnoliopsida > Myrtales > Myrtaceae > Eucalyptus > Eucalyptus melliodora. The sequence goes on along the minus strand of CM023411.3, from coordinate 33,212,114 downwards.
AACAAATGCTTTCAAATGTCTGACGTAAAAATCA